>JAOQMS010000001.1:14879684-14892944 GCA_027563885.1 Erythroxylum longipes | reverse complement strand
GAATGAGGGACTTCTTAGCCAAAATATTCAACCCTTTCTCACTTACGTGCGCCAGTCGCCTGTGCCACAAATTTGGTAAAGCATCATCCTTAATTGTATTCATTTGACCCGCACATATCACCGCGTGCGTTTTGTACAGTGAGCAGCATAATCTTCCTTTCGCCACCACCAAATATCCTTTAGTGAGTTTCCAGTTACTATCACCCATATGATGGTGATAACCTTCCTTGTCTAGTACACTACCAGAAATCAGGTTCAACCGCAGATCAGGAATACGTCTCACATCTTTGAGTATTAATGTGCACCCGAAATTGGTCTTCACGCAGATGTTACCGATCCCCACTATTTGCGAGACATTATGATTTCCCATTCTAATAGTGCCAAAGTGTCCTACTTGATAAGTGGTAAAGTATTCCCTTTTTGGAACACAGTGGTATGAAGCACCGGAGTCTACTATCCACTCATTATCTGCATTTACAACATGGCAACAATCTGCATCATGAGAAACTAATGTTACCTCGCCATCTTCAGCCAAAGCTGTAGTAGTTGTGTTTTTGTCATTGTCCTGATTTCGGTTTGCATTCTCCTTTTTGAGAAGATAATAATTCCTTTTGAGATGACCCGGCTTATCGCAATGGTAACATCGTCTTTTCTCCCTAGACTTGGATCTTTCCCTGAACTTTCCATGCTTTCGACCTCTACTCTTGCTCCGACCCCTATTCTCTGTAACAAGGGCTTGTGAACTAGTAGTGGCGCCGTCTCTTCTTCGCAGTTCTTCGTTGAGTAGTCTATTCTTTACCATCGACATCGATACCACACCATTTGGAGCTGAGTTGCTCAAAGATACCACAAGAGTATCCCAACTATCCGGCAGAGATCCCAACAGCAGGCATGCTTGCATCTCGTCATCCAAGGACATACCGCTAACTGCTAACTCAGTTACGAGTCCTTCAAAGTCGTTCAAGTGTTGTGTAACTGATCGTCCCTCTGACAACTTCAAGTTCATGACTTTACGAATCATGAACACCTTTTCTTGAGCATTCGTAGCCTCGTACATACCTTCTAATTTCTTCCAGAGAACTTGGGGATCTTTTTCATTCCTTACATGGTTGTATAGACTTGCGTCTATCCATTGACGTATTGTACCCAATGTCTTCTTCTTTACCTTGTTCCACTGCTTCTCGGTCATATCCTCTGGCTCAGTAGCGTCACCTTCAATTGGATCATATAGATCTTTGCAATTAAGGTAGTCTTCCATTCTGGATTTCCACATCGAGTAATTCGAATCTGTCAACTTGATCATAGCCCCATCGTTCGCCATGTCAAACTCCTGGATCAGCCTAACTTGGCTCTGATACCAGTTGTTAGGTTTTAAACTCTAATTCTGTGTGAGTTGTGAGCCCACTAATTAATGAAGTAAACCGATTCGGTAATACCCAAGATGATCACAATGATCTCCAAGACAGTATTACCATTTCACGTAAAATTCCAGTTGGCCGGAGGGGTCACAAGCGGTCCCTCTTAAAACTCGGCGTTCTAGACAGAAGTTACGTGCACGGTGTATTTATCACAACTTCACCTGCAGCGGAGTGCCTCCAAATATTGATTGAAACTTGACCTGTTGAATCCTCCAGAATAATAATCACAGTAAAATAGAACAATTACCGGGAATAGTAACTACGGTAAATAGTAACGCGTGAATAGTAACCACTGTGAATAGTATCTACCGTAAATGACAGATAAAAGTAACAATGCCGAGAATTTACGTGGAAAACCCCTTAAATAATTAGAGGGAAAAAACACGGGACTGAGTCGGTAAAATTTTCACTATATGTATGGAGAAAATTTCTTACAATCACTCAAATTTCTCACCCACTAGAATATGATCACAATTCTAGCAACCCTCGTATTTTACCGCTCTATTTTTACCTCAAACCTCTCTATGGATGTAATCCAAAAGTACAACAAAAACACTCACTAGAAACTCAACACAACAAAGCTCACTCAAAAACTCTCTCTTTTGTTGTTTGTTTTTCTTCTCTTGTTGTGTTTAATGTTGCAAAACTCAAGCCTATTTATAGGCTCCAAAGAACATGATTTTGTGGCTTCATATTAGGCCACATCTTCAGCTAGCTAACACCACAAAACTAAAAGCAAAACAAAACATAGCATTATCCATGTCTGCCACCATTTGTGTGCTCCTTGTCATGAGTTGTTGGGATGGACCCTTCAAAATCTTGTCTCTGTTGCATTGGACAGTCACTGCCAAAATGACGTCTTAATCTCCAGTGTCTTCAAACCACTAGTTGTGTAGGATGCCGTGCCATCAAGAGAGTCTTCTACCGCATGGAACTCTTCATCAGGCACAGCAACATCAGCAAAATGATCGGATTTTATGATTTCAGCTACTGGTATGTCCTATTTAAGCTCAAGTACAGAAAGACACACTACCTACAGTGGAGCTCAAAATCCATACACCTGACACTGACCAAAAACAAGAAACCAATTCTAAACAAACAAAATGGATCAATACTTTGATTGATACTTGATACACTACCATTGGTGAATAGATAGGACGTTGTTATAAAAAAGAATCTCAATTGTATTATCAGGTTATACAGGTTTCTTGAAACCGAGAATTTTACCTTGTGGCTGAAAGGTGGGAGTTTAAGCCATCGTGGAACGCCGTAGGAACTCTCTGGGACCTTATGCATCCTTATCTTCATCCTCCTTGAGAATGGACTACCTCCACAATGAATTCTGAATACAACGTTCTCCATGCTCTTATTAGTATTACGCAGAATAGCCGCGTTCAGGAACTTGATGCAACTCTTCAAACAAACACCCGATCTTCTCATTGGATCTCACAATCTCTTCGAACTTGTGGTCTCACTTATCTATCAAAATGAGCAACTTGAATGTGGAATTTACAACGGACAGGCTTGTGAGTCACATCCATGCAAGCCTCATACCTATTGAACAAGGTGAGTTAATTGAGAACATAAGAAGAGAAGTGGGAAAAACACAAAACCTCCCATCGAAGTAACGTACTGTATGTGAAATTTGTAAGTAGGAGGGAATCGTATAAGTGCTTCAGGCAATCCTGGAAAACTTTTCTGGATGAATGCTTAGGATTTTTTGAATTATGAGATTGATGTTTAGGGTTTAAAATAAAAAATAAAAAATGTGATTATATTCTTAAGAATTTGTGGTTCTATTCAGAGTATCAAAAAAAATAAAATAATTAGAACTTGATATTTGATTTGAAATAAAAATATAGGACTTGAATTGAAAATAATAAGAAACTTCAAAATATGATTTGACTTGGAGTTAAACAAAAAGATGATAAAAAAGAAAGCATAGGTTCTCAAAAGAAGATGAAATACGTTTTTTTCTTGATAAAAAATAAAATCAACTTGATCTTATTAAAAAGGATTTCTTGATTTAAATTTAAAAAAACTTTGCTTTAATTGGATTTTTGGACTAGGCTAAAGTTTTGGGGAATAAATCCTTTGTTCCGTTAACATGTTCCAACCTTGTTTCATTGATTTTTATCTATACATTTATGGAAGACCTACACAAATGTTAACATGTTCCAACCTTGTTTCATTGATTTTTATCTATACATTTATGGAAGACCTACACAAATGTGGGATCAAAATCAATATAACAACCTTAAAACAGGCTAAACAACACAGCCCGTGCCAAAGTTTCGCGCTAATTGGATTAGACTAATTTGATTAGTTGATTGTGTTAGACTTTTCTGAATTGATTTTAGGCTTTTAATTGAATTGTACTTTTAGACTTGACAAAACTAGTTCTTTTTCCTTTTTTATTGGTCAACTTAGTCTTAATAAATTTAATTAATATAGGATTCTTTGTATTAATAAATTGCTTTATTTTAGTTTAGAAGAATTCTCAATTTGTAGTTTTTATTATATTCATTTATATATATTTATTAAGAATCAACTAAAATACATCAATATTCATACGGTTTTATTAATTTCACTAGCAATTTAAAAAGATAAAATTGAAATTCAAAATTCAAGAAAGATATTTATAATTTGGAATTAAAATGAATAAAAGTTATAGAGAGATATCTAAGATTAGTCCCTACTAATGAAAAAGAAAAATTGGAATACATATAAAAAGAGATATATAGGATTTAGATTAATATTTAAAATAAATAAGAAAAATTAAAGTCTACGATAAAAGAAAAAAATTAAAAGGAACTAGAGTAGTATCTTGAAAATAAAACTAAAATTGAAAGTCCTAGATAACTATCTACAACACAAGATTCATTAAAAAGTCTAGAGACATCAAAGACATAAGAATGAAATTAAAAGGTCTATTGAGCTATTTGAAATACAAGGCTTTGATATATATATTTAAAAACTAACATTAAAATTGAATATCTAAGAATTAAAATTAGGTAAACAAGTATCTATGAACTATTAATTGAAACTAAAGAGGTTTGTAGGATTTTAAAACTAAAGATGAAAGCCTTATAACAGTACCTAAGAAATAACATCTAAAATTAAGGAAATAGGAGAAGTATTTAGGAGTTTTTAAGATTAAAACTGAAGATCCAATATAGATATCTAAGAATTACCAACCACAAACATAGAGAGATATTTAGAGTTTTAAACAAAAATAAAGATCTTAGAATTAATAATTACAAACATAAAGAGATATATAGGATGCTAGATGAAAAATGAGATCATAGAGATGTAACTAAGGATTAACACAATAGATCTAGATAAGTATCCAGGATTTTACAATAAAAGTTAAGGATCATAAAAAGGTTTTTAGGGATTAAAATTACAGACCTAAAGAGGTATCCAAGGTTTTAAAGTATTGAGGAATTTAAAACTGAATATAAGGTACCTAATGAGATATTTATGAATACAAGAGTAATTAGAACTTGAATTAGAAATTCTAGAGTTGTACCTGTATATTTAAAACTAACTCTGGAGATTATTAAGAGGTATTAAAGAATTTAAATTTAGAATTGGAGAACTAGTAAAGGGTTTTAGGTTTTGAAACTAAACTAAATGTATTAAAAAGATATTTAAGAATTAATCAACTAAAATTAAGGAGCCTAAAGAGGCTTTTAAAGGTTAACAAACTAATAATGAGAACCCTAAATAGATATCTAGATTAGAAATTATAAAGAGGTATATAGGAATTAAAAACTACTAATGTATTTAAGAATTAATAAATATAAACTTATAAAATGTCTAGGATTTTATATGAAATTGAAGATCCTAGATGGATATCCAAGAATTTCATTGAAATAAAAGACTTGTAGTGGTATCTAGGCATTTCGAAAATAAAATTAAGAATCTTATAAAAGCATCTAGGAATTATTGACTATATTGAAGATACTAGAGTGCTATCTAGAAATTCAAAACTATCATTAAAGTTCCAGAGAGGTATTTAGGAATTATTAATTTCAGACTCGACATATGTCTATATTTAGGAATGAAAAGAGTAAGTATTGAATATTAAAACATTCATCAATTAACTATCCTTGACAACATATAGGAAAAATCATTGATCCAAAAAATCATTTTACAATTAATGCAACCCAAATTCGACTAAATTGTTCATAAGTATAAAAGTTCTATTAATAGACACATATTACATGGGCCCAATAATAAGCTAAAAAAATTTGGTAAGGAAAACAAACTATACTAGATAAATGGCTGGAAATGATAATTAAATTTAATTGTTTCCAAACCTCTCCTTTAGTAACTTTACGCTTACTTTCTTTCTATATTGGTTATGTCTGCAAGGATCATCACTGATGTTTAGTTCACTCTCCTATATCTTTAACTATTTTTGCTTTTATGAATGATTTTATTTTATCCTACAAAAAGGCTTAATCTTTAATTGAATATTTGGTCATCTTATTATGATACTTATATGTCAACTCTATTTTATATCAATGAGGGTATGATAGTTCAAATTGTTTAGTTGTGTGTAAAAAAAATTCGTAAGTTCTTTCAATTCGTATAATAAACAAATCCTACTTAACGAATAAAAATAGCAGGAGCCTGTCAGACGATAAAAACCTTTTAAATGACAAGAGCCTGTTAGGCGATATGAGCCTTTTTTTGGATAGAACCTTACTTAAATGAAAGAAGCTTACTAAATGACAAATCCTGTTAAAACAATTTAAAAATAGAAGGCACTGTTAAAACTGAAAGGAATCTCTTGCAAGTTGAAAATAGATGAAAGGAATCTCTTGCAAGTTGAAAATAGAATGAGCCTTTTATAAAAGTGAAGGAGCCTCTAGCTAAAAAGAACAAACACATAATATAATGCAGAAATTTAAAAATCAAAGAGAGAGAGAAGAAGGATGCTGTCGATTTATATTGGTTCAGCTTACAACCCTAGCCTACGTGCAATTCCCAAGTATCCAACTTGAGTATTTCATTATAAGAATTTGAGTATTTAATTTGATAAGTCTCTCCAAGCTCACAAGTACATATTTTTCAAGGTTTTCTAACCTTCCACACTCGAAGTGTATAACAAGTTTCTAAAAGATCACAAAAAATAAAATGTAAAATCAAAAGTAAATTCTCAAATAACAATTTCTCCCTTGATAGAGTGATTTCACTTTCTAAAGCACAATAAGAATGATATGAGTCTCAAGAAGATAGGTATTGCTCAAATGTTTCAAAAGTTTGTGTATGTTCGTTACTTCACAAGTGTTGTTGCTATTATTTAAATAGTCAATTTCTTCAACTAGCCTTTGCTTCATATTAATTCTGAGTTGACTTTAGATTTTCAATATCATCTCTACTGGAACAAAAATTTTTGGAGATCAATGTCCGAAACGATAAGATCCTCCCGGATGTTAGTAAGGAAAGTTTATTAAGAAGGTTCCTGCAAGAAAGTAAGTAATTTTCCTATAATTGTATTTCCTTTAAAAAATTACCATTATCTATACGAGGAATTAAATCCAATTTGAATTTTGAAATATTATATAGGCATCATCAAAATCATTAAATATAAACCTTCAGCTAATAAATATAAGAATGCTTTTTTTAACCCAATGGAAGATTATAAAGTTATGATAACATCATCGACATTAATCGTAATGACTCTCTCTTATTTATCTATCCTCAATAATTTTTTCCCCCTTATTACTATTGTTGTTATTCTAATTTCCTCTATTTCCCCTAAGTCTATTATACGGGTGGAGCATAACTTGAATATGGTTACACAGTGTAGTTTTATGAAAGAGAGGGTTGTTGAGGATAACTTTATGGTGGAGTTTACAATGTAGTAAGTTGATATATGTCACCTAAATACCATAAGACCCTGAAGGTGGAGGCACATAAGGATAAGTATATGAGAAAATAGAGGAGGCGCCTGATTAACCAAAGTCCTCTTTTTAAAGTGATTTTGTTTTGATGGTTAGACTTTTGGTGTTATTGTTGGGTTGATATAGGTTGGGTAAAAGTGAGATCCATATGATTCATTTCTTCTTCTTTCTTTTTCTAAAATGGTTTTTTGGTAGGCTATTGACTATATATTTCTATCTTCCCTTTTTCTAAAACACTATCTAACACTTCATATTGATTGACAAAGTCATTGAAGAAGCAATTTTAGAACTGGTATGACTTGTTGTAATATAATTTTTTTAAAACTTCTTTAAAAATAACCGTACACTTTCTTTTAATGAGAAAGACAAATAGGCTTTTGTTGCCTTTATACGCTAACTTCTTAGACTTTTAGTAGGCTTCTGTTTTATTTATTAGAGGTCCTTATAAGTCATCATTTTATATTAGTTAAACCTTGTTTTACTCAAGAAATCATTTGTCATATCTTCTCATCTTTTCATAATTTATTAGTTTAACTTTCAAAGTTAGCGTTGTATTAATACAATAAGTCTCTTAGGAAATCGATAAATTAACAAGTCTTTATAACTCTAAAATATTCATAGATGAACCTTTGAATAGTATTGTCATGATATTTTTCAAATTTCTAAGTTGAAATATTCTTGAGGTACCTAAACGTCATTAAGTAAAGAGTATTTTTAACATAAAATTAGAGAAAAAGAAATTTGGAAAACCTAAAATATAATGCAGAGAGAGACAAATACGATAAGAGAAATATAAAGGAAGGAGAGATAAAGAAATTCAAATTTGTTCAGTTTTTATGCCATTGGAATCCTTTTAATATAGACACAGAAATTTGACAAGTATCATAAAGAGAGTAAGGAGCGATATTTTGTTTTCTCATTACATATAATTAATGGTGTCATTGTTGTGTTAAATTTTATTTGATTTTACTTGTTTTTATATGTTGAAGTTGGTTGCGATTTAATTCAAATTTGATATGAATTGAGTGAAATCGGTGTGGATGTTGCACGAATCTTAATTGGATTAATTTGTGAATATGGCATGCACTTAAACGAGAATAAATTTTCACAAAAATGACTATTATGAAGTTGCATATATTGACAATGTCATGAGCATGCAAGTTAAGTCACAACCGTGACTTAACATGGCAAGTCATGGTTGTGACAAGTTAAGTCACAACTATGACTTCCCACATGCAGACACACCAATAACATTCATTTTAATATGTCATTTTATTACATGACATAAGCAGGTGGAGGGCACGAAAACCTAAACCTAGACGAGGCTACAAATAGAAAGGATAGGGGTGGCAGTGAGATCATTCATTCCATTCCACTCTTCATTCTTCATTCTTCATTCTCTACATAGACACTCTATTCTTCATTCCATTCTTCATTCTACACCAGACAGGGACACTTTGGAAGAGAAGAGATAGAGAGAAAGAAGGGAAGATGAGAAAAGAAACAAAGAGAGCCGGTGAGGAAGAGAGAAACATAGCAGAGAGCTGGAAGTAGAGCAAGCCTTCAACCATTTGGTGAGAACAAGCTAAAGCAAAAGGTGAGAGCTAATGCGGGAAGCTTGAGAGGAGCAGGAGACCACCATATCTCACTCACTTGATCCCTATTTGCTTGCTCTGTTATTCATCTGTTGCATTCTTTTGTTGTTCACTGAACTTGTTACTTTTCTAGCTTAGCCGACTATTACCTGTTTTTTTAATAATTTATCTAGCTATTTACTTAGTTTGTTGCTTAAATATTTCACTTATACTGATAAGCTGGGATTGGAGTGTTTAATAATGTTGAATCTTGTGATATCCGTGATGGGCTGATTTGTTTTTCTTGAGAATTAATGTCGCTATTTTATTCGACTATGTATGATTGAGTTATGGTTTTACTGTCTTATTTATTGATGTAGTTTCTTAGCTGAATGGATGTAATGGCATGACCAAACCTTGCATCATTTTAGTATTAAACGAAGGATTAAGAGAAGAAGTTTAATACAGAACGAGTAACTATGGACGCTTAGATTAAAAACCAAAAATATATTAAATTAAGTGATAATTAGTAGTCAGGTTTTCATAATTAATTCGGATGATAACTTGTTGAATACGAAAGTTAGATTAGTTCATTTTTCAAGTTGATTTAGAATCTAACTGTTAATTTTAGTAAGACAACTTTCCAATCATTTTCCCTCAATCATGTATAGGAGATTAAATTAGTGAAGTTAATTATCAAGAGTCTTCCACTTTGATTAATCTATTTGCTTTGCTCCTAGTTAATTTTGTTTACTTTTCAGTTAAATTTTATGATTTCCTTTAAAGTCTTTTACTCAAAAAATCGGTATGAAGTGTTTAAGATAGCATTTATGTTTTTTTGTTAAAAATTAATTTAAGTGAAACAATTTTACCTCCGTGGGAGACGAACCTAGGTAATCACTACAACTAACTCACATACTTCCGAGTAGGATAGCCTAGGTATTTTTAGAACTTATCTGGGCACAACAAGTTTTTTGGCGTCATTATCAAGGAGGTGTTTATTGTTTTAAACTTGAATTAATTTTGATTGTTTTTATTTGCTTAAGTGATTTTGATTGTTTTTGTTTGTTCATGCATGCATGTTTTGTTGTGTTATTTTTTCAACGAGTTTTGTAATTTTTGTTATTAATTTAGTGCTTTCTGTAGTTAGTTTGTGCTAGTTTGGAGAACTTTAAGTAGTGAATTCACTAGGTTTATGTTAGGAAGGAGATCTTTAGATAGTGAACCCATGCTTTTTATTGATAGCATACATCGAAAATGAAGACCTCAAGGGGACTTTGAAGACGATCATGAGGAACCCAAGTGTGAAGATCCAGTGAATAACAACAAGATGGGTGAAAGGCAGTTAGCGATGAAGGAGTATGCATTGTGCATACGTTTGAGAGAGGTAGCTAGGAACTATGAATTGAAGAGCATCCATTATAACATGTTGCCATCGTTTTATAGGGTTCCCAATGAAGACCCTTTAAACTTCATTCGAGAATTCTATATCACTCTCTAAACCTTTCTGTTGGATGGATTAAACAAAGATAAACTCAGAATGAGATGCTTCCTATACGCATTGAGGGATTGGGCTAAGGCATGGTTGATGACCCTTCCTTCCGAGTCTTTAACTACATGGGAGAAGGTATACAACAAATTCATAGGAAAGTTCTATTTCCATTAAAGGACATCTAAGTTGTGCACCAAGATCGCTACCTTCACTTAGATGGAGGAAGAGCCGTTCCACGAGGTATGGAAACGCTTTCAACTCTTGCTGATACAATGTCCACACCATCATTTTCCACTTCATATGCTAAACCAATTATTTTATGATGGGTTGATGCAGCAGTGCTAGTACACGGTGGAAAATTCTGTAGGAGGAGCTGTAAGAGAGAGGACGATCGAAAAAACTTATGAAATCTTCGAAATGTTGGGGGCTAATTCTCAATAAAGAAGCATGAGGGGAAGAAGAGCTGGAGTTCATGAAGTGAGCTCGAACCAAGAATTGACTATGCAGTTAGCTGAGTTGACGAGGCATGTGAAGATGCTAACTACAAGGTTACCTCAAAATTTCCAAATCAAAAGGTGTGTGGTATCTGTGGAACTTTTGTTTATGGAGCTAATGTTTGTTCATATTCTTACAAACCTTTGGCAGATGGAGAAGAACAAGTTAACTCACATAATAGTTTTTAACCAAAGGAGCGAAATGATCTATACTCGAACACCTACAACCCTGGTTGGAGAAACCACCCCAATTTCTCTTAGAAGACCAACAACCTACCGATGCAACCCCCACCATAATATCAAAATTTTCAGAGGCCAAAATTTTTCCAAGGGCAATCCTCTAATGACAACCTATCAAGAAAGCCTTCTTTGGAGGAAAGTCTGAATGTATTCATTCAAGTCACAACTTAGAATCTAGAAATAAACAACAAGAGATTTGACTCCTTAGAAGCATTTGTCAAGAGGATTGAGATTCAAGTGGGACAACTTGTAGATCAAATGCATAGTAATCAAAAGGGAAGGTTGCCCAGTCAACTTGAGCAAGCCCAAGTGATCACCATTATGAGAAGTGGTAAAGTGATTAAAAACCATGTTGAGTTTCCTTTTGAGTTGCCTGACACTGATGATCAAGAGAAGGAAAGCCTCACAAAAAAAGAAGATGAGCAAAATGAGAAAAGCAATGTAAGAAACTCTTTAAGTCACATTCAAAAGGGTGAACAACTTAAGCATGACACCAAGGACAATGACGTACAAAAACTGCATAAGGAGATGGACCCTTATTAACCACTAATTCCATATCCAAGTCACCTGAAGGAATCAAAACAAGATGAGTAGTATCTATATCACATGCTTTCTAAGGTCATTGTTAATCTACCCTTGTTAGATGTGATTAGGAACATTCCAACTTATGTTAAGTTCTTCAAGGAACTAAACACCAAGAAATGAAAGTTTGAGCCTAACAAAAAGGTGCTAGTTTTGGATGTAGCAAGTGCAATTATGCAGTCGCATTCACCTCCACACTAAAAGACCCAGGATGTTTTATCATGAAAGTATCAATAGGTAATGGTGATGAGTTTAAGGGTATGCTTAATCTTAGAGTGAGCATAAACCTTATGCCTCACTCGATTTATGAGAAATTGGATCTAAAACAGTTAAGACGTATGAACATGTGTTTATAATTAGCTGATAGGTCAATCTGTTATCCAAAATGAATAATGGAGGACGTGTTAGTGAAAGTTGGAGGATTGATTGTTCCTGCAGACTTTGTTCTCCTAGACATAGGGGAAGTGAAGGAGAAAGAAAAGGAGCACTCTATACTCCTAGTGAGGCCTTTTATGGCCATACCAACGTTTTGATTGATGTGAAGAATGGGAAATTGACCATGACAGTCTTAGAAGAAACAGTAGAATTTTCAATCTTTAATGTTGAACCTATTCCTAATTCTACTGTTTGTGAAGACTGTTCTTTTGTTGATCAAGTTAATGCTGCCAATTTTGATTTCTCCTTGCAGGAAGAAGAAGAAAAGAAGTTAGACTTGGTTAAAGAGAGTGATGAATGCTACCAATTACTAATGAATGCAGTTGAGGAAGTGTTTGCAAAATTCTTGGAGACAAATCCATATGAAAAGGAGGAAATGGTGGAATCAATCATTTTGAGCGACCCACCTGAAGTATGAACATTGAGGCGTCAAACTACAAGACATTAAAGAAGCAACCCATTTAATTTCTGTTTATTTTTCAATTATCTTTTTGTTGTTAATTTTTCTTAATGAACCTTAACTTAGTTTGTTTTCTTTGTGCGTGCAGGCCTACTCTCCCTTCTCTTCTATCTATTTTTCTTGCAACTGTTCTTCATTCCTCGATGCAGTACACCACTTTCCACACCAGATCAACGCAATGATCACCCCTACATTCGTATCATATTTCTATCCCTTTCTTTGTTGCTTGTTAGTTTAAATGCTTGTCTTTGTTTGTGTTAATTTTTGTCTTTTGTCTTAGACCCCTCTTTTATTTTTTGTATCACATTAGGA
This sequence comes from Erythroxylum longipes, assembly GCA_027563885.1. Classification (NCBI taxonomy): domain Eukaryota; kingdom Viridiplantae; phylum Streptophyta; class Magnoliopsida; order Malpighiales; family Erythroxylaceae; genus Erythroxylum; species Erythroxylum longipes. Next base: position 14,880,019 of record JAOQMS010000001.1, on the reverse strand, counting down.
ATAATGTGATGTTTATGTGTATGTGTGTGTGTGTGTGTGGGGGAGGGGGGGGGGGGGTAGTAGTTAAAAAATAAATATTTATTATTTATGTGTTTGTTTTCCCATTTAGTAGTTAGAGATGCATGGTTATTAAATGAACTCGACCGGGATTAGGAATGCATAATATGAGTGAATGAGTATACTTAAATTTTTAGACTGATTGAATTGGATTTTGATTAAAAGGACATTAGCTTATTGTGATAGATAATTGACACTTTTCTTTGGTAAGAATTTGCTCTTTTTGAAATACTAAACACCAAATGCAAGTATTCTTTGTTGAAAGTGTTCCTTCATGT
>JAOQMS010000001.1:14867349-14879584 GCA_027563885.1 Erythroxylum longipes | reverse complement strand
TCATTTGTTTCTAACATTATTATTATTTGATTGTCATCAAAATTAATCATCGTAAAGTCCTCTTGACTTAACACTTTAAAATTCCCAGTATCATCCAAACCATCAACAAATTTCAATACCAATTTTGTAGTTTAATCTTTACTTTCCACCTTTTTCATATTAAAACTCTTCAAATAAAGTCTTCATTTGATGTTTCACATCATAACTTACTTTTTTACAAGGCTCCACATCACCTTTGACCCTAGCTAAATTCTTCATTCATTTGGTGATTAACACACCTTTTAAATGCTTGGCACAATACAAAAAAATGGTATGATTTTTCGTTCTAGGAACTAATTGTTTTGTCTTATTTCTATTGCTTTCAATTGCCTTCATATCTTGATTCTGGTTAAAAATTCTTATGTTTTGATCCAAATGTGAAATAAATTGAGTGGAAATGTTGTGATCATTCCATAAATGTTAATTGAATTATTTTGTGAATTTTGCATGAAGGTTAAAAGGAAAGTTTACGTAAATTTGCATAAAAGGAAATGAAGAAAACAAAGAAACTTGGTGACTAAATATGTCACCACCGTGACCTTACTGCACAGGGTGACAATGAGTCACACCCAGGACTGCCATATTCATCCCCATGCAAATTCTAATACGCTCCTTTAATTCATCTGTTTTATTATGTGGCACCTGTAGGTTGAAGCGACATAAAAACCTAAACCTAGATGAGGCTACAAATAGAAACTGTAGGAAGGTGGCAGTGACATCTTTGATTCCATACTTCATTCTTCACTCAACACACTAAAGACACTTTGGGAGAGAGAAAATAGAGAGAAAGAAGGGAAGAAGAGAAGAGAACAGAGAGAGTCGGTAAAGAAGAGAGAAACATAGCAGAGAGGGAAAGGCAGTACGAGCATCTGGGTTAGAAGAAGTTGAAGCAGAAGGCAAGAGCTAATGTGGGAAACTTGAGAGGGGTAGGAGACCACCACACCTCATTGACTCGATCTCTATTTGCTTGCTATGTTATTCATCTGTTGTAGTGTTTCTTTTTTATTTACTGAACTTATTACTTTGTTAGCTTAACTAAATGTTACTTTGTTATCTTTTCATAGTTCATTTAATATTCACTATTTTATTGCTTTGATACTTATGTTGAGAGTAACATGGGACTTAAGTGTATGGAGATAATGAACTGTTTTTATGCTATGATGAGTTGATCTCTTTTTCTTGAGAATTAATGTAGCTATTTTACTTGACTATGCATGATTAAGTTACTGATTTGTTGTCATATTTATTTTTGTGGTTTCTGAGTTGAATGGATGCAATATAATAGCTAAACTTTGCATCAGTTTTAGTATTAAATGAAGGATCGATAAGTTTAATAAGAAAAGAGAAGCTATGGACACTTAGGTTAAGAACTAGAAATATATTAACTTAAGTGGTAATTAGTAGTCAGGTTTCCATAATTAATTTGAATAATGATAGGTGTGAAATGCATCGTATTTGATGTGCTTAGCCATTCATTCTATTGTTTAGTATGTGTCTAGTGTATATTTGTGTTATTTTGTGATTTTTTGTGTTTTAAGTGTTTTATAGGTTAGAACAATCCTTTGAGCTTAAACATGATGTTTTCAAGGTACCTTGAGGTGTTTATTAGTGTTTTAGGGTAAAGATCGAAGAATAGAGGAGTTTTAGAGCAAATTGGGGCCAATTGCATAGCTCTCGCGATAAAAAGGCCTGACATAGGCCACGATCGTGGCCTGCGTAGGGAAAATGCACAACCATTTCCAAACTTCTCATTTTGAGGGATTTTTTGGATCTTTTGGACCCCAAAAAACCCTAGTTCAACCCTAAACACAAAAGAACATAAATAGAAAAACAAGAATCGAAAGGAAGAGCTTTACATTCAACCACTCTTAGAAACCTTAAAGGGAGAGAAAAAGAAGAGAGAGAGAAGAAGAAGAAGAAGAAGAGGAAGGAGGAAGAAAAAATGGATCCCAATGTCGCTACTCCCCAAATCAGGTGGTATCTCGATGCTGCTACCTTCCTGATTTGTCCAACCCAAGTTCCACTTTCTTTTCATTTCCTTTTCCATTTAAATGTATAAAGTTGAGATGGATTGTATGGAATTGGATTTTGGGTTGTTGATAATGTTCTAAACTCTCCTTCAGGATTTTACTTTGAGTTAATGTTGATTTAGTTATTATTGTGTTTATTGTTGTGATTGATTAATAGAATTGCATGTTTCGGTAAAAAAATGAGAGGGTGAGCTAGATAAAAATTATTAGATTGGATTAATGAGAGTTAAGCGATATAATTGATCACTTAATCGATGTAGTCAGTAATTTCATGGAGAGAAATCCCGTGTGAGACCCGATTGTTTATTATAGAGCTTTAGAACTAATTAGAATTTTAGGTAATTTGTGAATTGAGAGATTGCAAGTTCCATAATTTGATTCGGGTTTACGATTTAGGGTTTAATGGTTATAACTCGAGAGAGTAATCAACCCTACGATCATCTAAAGCTGACATCCCGCAAACATATAAATGGCTAGATTACCATTAATGATAGGTAAAATCCCTCTCTCATAACTTGATTAACTCTTTTGACAGATTTCCATTGTGAGCTGTGTGACTACTCAGTTTAATCCTGTTTTGTTGAAATTTTCATGTTACAATTCTTGAATCGATTTCTCGTATTTACTTTCTGTTTTCACTTGCGTAGTTTTTATTTCCTTTTATTATTTTCTCTAAGCCTTAGACGAATTAGGATTAGGCTAGTACCCTCTTCGCGGGATTGACACCTCTTGTACTATTTTCGCGACCCGTGCCCTTGCGGTATTTAAGGGCTTATAAATTTTAAAGCTTGAACGACACGATCAGATAATAACTTATTGAATATGAAAGTTAGATTAGTTATTATTTGAGTTAATTTAGAACCCAACTGTTAATTTTAGTAAGACAAATATCCAATAATTTCCCATAATCATACATAGGACATTAAATTAATGAAATTAATTCTCAAGAGTTTTTTATTTCAATTAATCTATTCGCCTTTGCTTCCAGTTGATTCCGTTTACTTTTTAATCTATTTTGTGATTTGCTTTAAAAACTTAACTCAATAAATCAGGATAGGGTGTTTAGGATTACATATATTTTTATTTTGGTTCAAGGTTAATTTAATTAAACCAATTTTACCTCTGTGGGAGGCGACCCTAGGTAATCAACTACAACTACCTCGTATACTTGCAAGTAGGATAACCTAGGTCTTTTTACAACTTTTTAAGCACAACAAGTTTTTGGTGCCATTTAGGAGGAGGTGTTTAGCATTTATATTTAAATTAATTTTGATTGTTTTTATTTGGTAAAGTGATTTTGATTGTTTTTGTTTATTCCTTCATACATGTTTTATTATGTTATTTTTTAATGTGTTTTGTTAATTTTCGTTATTAATTTACTACTTTCCGTAGTTAGTATGTGCTAGGAGGAGGTCTCTAAAAGTGAACTCATTTAGTTTATACTAGGAAGGAGATCTCTAGATAGTGAACAAGTTCCCTTTATTGATAACGTACACGAATACAAAGACCTCAAGGGGACTTTGAAGATGATTGCGAGGAACCCAAGCGTGAAGATCAATTTAATAACCAAAAGATAGGTAAAAGGCAATTAGTGATGAAGGAGTATGTTAAACCTGTGATCGGTAATGCCAGTTCATACATCTGTTTGGGAGAAACAAATATCAACTATGAAATAAAGTGCATCCACTACAACATATTGCCATCTTTCTAAAGGGAATAAAGACCATTTGAATTTCATTCGAGAATTTTATATCACTCTCCAAACCATTCCTTTGGATGGCTTAAATAAAGATCTACTCAAAATGAGATGTTTCCTGTACACATTAAAGGATCGGGCCAAGGCTTCGTCTACGACTCTTCCACCAGGCTCATTGACTATATGGGAGGAGGTGTACAACAAATTTATGGGAAAGTTCTATTCCCATCAAAAGACCTCTGAGTTGCATTCCAAGATAGCTACCTTCACTCAGATGGAGGGAGAGCCATTCCATGAGGCATGTTGATATAATGTCCACACCACCATTTCCCGTTGCACATACTAAACCAATTCTTTATGATGAGTTGATGCAATAGTGTCAGTACACGGTAGATAATGCAACAAGAGGAGCTATAACAGAGAGGATGGCCGAAGAAACATATGAAATCTTCAAAATGTTTGGGGATAATTCTCAACAAGAGAGCGGTAAGGGAAGAAGAGTTGTAGTTCATAAAGTAAGCTCGAATCAAGAATTGACTATGTAGTTAGCTGAGTTGACGAGGTATGTGAAGATGCTAACTATAAGGCTACCCCAAAACCTTCCAAATCAAGAGGTGTTTGGTATCTGTGAAACTTTTGGTCATGGAGCTAATGTTTGTTTGTATTATTACGAACCTTTATTAGATGGGGAATAACAAGTTAACTCATTTAACAGTTTTCAACCAAAGGAGCGAAATGATTCATTTTCAAACACCTACAATCGTAGTTAAAGAAACCACCCCATTTTTTCATGGAAGACCAACAATTCATCACTGCAACCCCAACCACAGTAACAACATATTCAGAGGCCAAACTTTTTCCAAGGGTAATCCTCAAATGACAACCTACCAAGAAAGCCTTATTTGGAGGAAAGCTTGAATGCATTCATTTAGGTCACAACTTAGAATCAGAAAACGAACAACAAAAGATTCAACTCCTTAGAAGCATCTTTCAAAAGGATTGAGATTCAAGTGGGGAAACTTGCAGCTCAAATGCATAATAATCAAAAGGGAAGGTTGTCCAGTCAACCCGAGCAAGTCTTAGCAATTACCGTTCTGAGAAGTGGTAAAGAGATTAACAGTTATGTTGAGTTTCCTTCTAAGTTATCTGATACTAATAATCAAGAGAAAGGAAGCCTCACCAAAGAAGAAGATGAGCAGAATGAGAAAAGAAATGGGAGAAAATCTTCAACTCACACTAAAAAAGTTAAAAACTTAAGCATGACACCGAGGACAATGAAGGACAAAAACTACCAAGGCGACGGATGCTTATTGATCACCAATTCCTTATCCAAGTCACCTTAAAGAATCGAAACAAAATGAGCAATTTTCCTATCTATATAGCATGCTTTCTAAGGTCAATGTTAATTTGTCCTTGTTAGATGTAATTAAGAACATTTTGGATTATTTTAAGTTCTTCAAGGAACTAAGCACCAAGAAATGAAAGTTTAAGCCTAATGAAAAGGTGCTAGTTTCGGAAGTAGCAAGTGCAATTCTACAGTAGCATTTACCCCCCATTTTATTGTGAAAGCATTAATGGGTAATGGTGATGAGGTTAAGGGTATGCTTGATCTTAGAGTGAGCATAAACCTTATGCCTCACTCTATTTATGAGAAATTGGATATAAGATAGTTAAGACCTACGAACATGTGTTTGTAATTAACTAATAGGTCAAATCGTTATCCGAAAGGAATAATGGAAGACTTGTTAGTGAAAGTTAGAGGATTGATTGTTCCCATAGACTTTGTTGTCCTAGACATGGGGGAAGTGAAGTAGAAAGAAAAGGAGCACTCCATATGCCTAGGGAGGCCTTTTATGGCCAGCACTAACACTTTGATCGATGTGAAAAATGGGAAATTGACCACGACCGTCTTAGGAGAAATAGTAGAATTTTCAATCTTTAATGTTAAACCTATTCCTACTTCTACTGTTTCTGAAGATTGATCTTTTGTTGATCAAGTTAATGCTGTGAATTTTCATTTTGCCTTGCAGGAAAAAGAAGAAAAGAAGCTGGACTTGGTTAAGGAGAGTGAGGAATGCTACCAATTGCTAGTGGATGCAATTGAGGAAGTATTTAGGAGATTCTTGGAGACAGATTCGAATGAAAAGGAGGAAACGGTGGAATCAATCACTTTGAGCAACCCACCTTGAGCATGACCATTGAGACATCCAGCTACAAGACATTAAAGTAGCAACCCATGTAATTTTTGTTTTTTTTTTCAATTAGTTGTTTGTTATTTCTATTTAGTGAAACTCAACTTAATCTATTTGCTTTGTGTGCATAGGCGTACTTGTCAAGCTCTTCTATTTGTCTTCCTTGCAACTATTCTCAACTCCCCGATGTAGTATGTCATGCTTCACACAGCATTGATGCATCTATCACCCACATTTCATATCATATTTATATCCTTGTTCTTTTTATTAGTTTTTAATGCTTGTTAGTTTAATGTCTTTTAGTTTTAGTTCTTGTCCTTATTAGTGTTATTTTATGTATTAGATCCCTCTTTCACTTTTTTTGTACACATTAGGAACAGTGTGATGTTTAAGGGGGGGGGGAGTATTAATTTTAAAAAATTATTATTTGTGTGTTGTGTGTTTGTTTTCCCATTTAGCAGTTAGAGATGCATCATTATTAAATGAACTCAATTTGGATTAGAAATGCATAATATGAGTGAATGAGTATACTTGCATGCTTAGTCTGATTTGCTTAGATTTTGATTAAAGGTACATTAGCTTGTTGTAATAGATGAATGACACTTTTCATCTGGTAAGAATTTGAGCTTGAACTATTAAACACTAAATTCAAGTATTCTTTGTTGAGAGTGTTCTTTCATGATTGAGGAACTCTAGAAGTTGCTTGTAAATACAATTGAGATCACATAATCTTATCTAAACATTGAAATGATGAAGGCAATTAGGATTTACCCCTTTTGCTTAAAAAGCCACCATGATGTTACCTTTAGTGAACCCCCTTCGAGCTTAACATAAAACCTTTTCTTTCTTTAAACCTGAAATATAAACCTTGACCTTAAATCTTTATCCTCTTCGTTGTACCTACCATAAGGCAAGTTGAGCATTTGAATGTGTACGATTGGGTTTAGGGAATAATTGTTTAAACAAGTGTGGGAGAATTATAACATATAATTGGCTTTTGAGTTAGGAATTTAGAAGAGAAAAATGTAGGGGAGATATATAAATTATTACAACCTACCATAAGGCAAGTTGAGTATTTGAATGTGTACGGTTGGGTTTAGGGAATAATTGTTTAAACAAGTGTGGGAAAATTATAACATATAATTGGCTTTTGAGTTAGGAATGAGTAGGGTTGTAATAATTTATATATCTCCTCTACATTTTTCTCTTCTAAACTTGATCTCCTTCTAAATAAATAAATAAATAAATAATATAGTAAAAAATAGAGAGAAAATTCAAAAAAGAAAAAAAAGAAAAAGTACAAAAAAAGAAAAAGAAATAGAAAAGAAAATGAAGGAAGGGAAGATGACCAGAAAATGAAAAGAAGAGGAGAGAAGTAAAAATTAGAAGTGTTAATTTTGTTAAATGAGAGGAAAGAATTGAGTGTTTTATGGTTCATTATTTTGTATTATTATAAATGCTCAATTTGTGTTATGGTTTTAAACTGCGATTTTCCTTGTTTTTTACCCTTAGCCTAACCCCATTACAACCAAAATAAAGACCTTCATATTGATGTTTGTGTTTGATAAGAGTGGTGGAGATTAGATTAGTAAGCAAGCTTATTACAGATGTCTTACATGAAATGAACGATGAGTGAATACATATCCTAACTTTAAATGCTTGAGAGGATGGAGAGTGGAGTGAGTGTCTATTACACTTATTGATGGTTCTTTGACTTGAAGTGCTTGTTGATTTTGGCTAAATATGAGAAAAATTGCTTGTTCATGGAGTATTATGAGTTTCAAGTTCTTAGGTTGTGTTTATTGAAATGATCATTGATATCTTTGACTATTATTTAGGAAAATTGGTGTTTCCATTGTTTATTCTTTTATAGTCTAGTTTTCTTTATTATGCTTGAGTACAAGTATAGATTAAGTGTAGGAGAATTGTTGTATCTAGTTTCTGTTGCTTTTAATTGCCTTCTTATCCTAATTTTGGTTACAAATCCTTGTGTTTTGATCCAAATGTGAGATAAATTGAGTGGAAATGGTGTGACTATTCCATGAATGTTAATAGGATTATTTTGTGAAATTTTCATGAAGGTTGAAGGGAAAGTTGACATAAATTTCCATGAACGGAAATGAAGAAAACAAAGAAAGGTGGTGACTAAACATGTCACCATTATGACCATGACTGCAAGGGGTGACAATGAGTCACACCCGTGACTACCATACTCTCCCCATGTAAATTCTTATGCACTCCTTTGATCCGTCTATTTTGTTATGTGGTAGTTGTAGGTTGAAGGGGCATGAAAACCTAAACCTAGACGAGGCTACAAATGGAAAGGATAGGAGGGTGGCGGTGACATCTTTAATTCCATTCTTCATTCTTCACTCAATACACTAGAGACACGTTGACAAAGAGAAAATAGAGAGAAAGAAGGGAAGAAGAGAAGAGAATAGAGAAAGTCGATGAAAAATAGAGAAACATAGCCAAAGGGGGAAGGCAGTGCGAGCATCTAGGTGAGAAGAAGTTGATGCAGAAGGCAAGAGATAACCCAGGAAGCTAAGAGGGGTAGGAAACCACCGCACCTCATTGACCTGATCTCTGTTTGCTTTCTATATTATTCATTTGTTGCAATGTTTCTTGTTTATTTACTAAACTTATTACTTTGTTAGCTTAACCTACTATTACTTTGTTATCTTTTCATAGTTCATTTAGTATTCATGGTTTTATTGCTTTATCTATTGATAATAACATGGGACTAAAGTGTATAAAGATAATGAACTATGTTTATGCTATGATGAGCTGATCTCTTTTTCTTGAGAATTAATATAGTTATTTTAGTTGACTATGCATGATTAAGTTATGGATTTGTTGTCGTATTTATTTATGTGATTTCTAAGTTGAATAGATATAATAAAATGGTCAAACTTTGCATCATATTTAGTAGTAAATGAAGGACCGAGAGCATAAGTTTAATACATAATAAGAAGCTATAGACGCTTAAGTTAAGGACTAGAAACATATTAAGTGGTAATTAGTATTTGGTTTTCATAATTAATTAGGATAATAACTTACCTTTAGTAAGACAACTATCCAATCATTTCCCTTAATCATGCATAGGAGATTAAATTAGTGAAATTAATTCTTAAGAGTTTTCATTTTGATTAATCTGTTTGTCTTTGCTTCTAGTTGATTCTCATTACTGTTCAATCTATTTTGTGATTTTCTTTAAAGCCTTAACTCAACAAATCGGAATAGAGTGTTTAGGATCACATCTATTTTTATTTTTTTAAGGTTACTTTAAGTGAACCAATTTCACCTCCGTAGGAGACGACCCTGGGTAATCAACTACAACAATCTTATATACTTGCGAGTAGAATAGGCTAGGTCTTTTAGAACTTTTTAGGCATAACACTAATCTAATATGAGCCCAACCTGGATCATCCAATTTTCCTAAACCTAAAGTGACCAAATTATTATGAGTACTTAAACTTCCCTTCATTTATCTATAAAATAAATAAAGACATAGGTCAACAACAACTTTTCAACAATCATATGAAATAGACATGCAAGTGAACTTCATCAACTTATATAAATTATTATTTAAGAAAATTCAAGGCTTAAACACATTCCACCCTAGAAATTTTCATGTTGTGTGGGTAAAGTCATAACTACAACTTATTTTGTAAGAGTAAATAACTCAACCATAAAGTTATAACTATAATGCACCCTTTATGATTACATCATTCAATCATAAATTCACAACTATAACTCATTTTGTGGATTACAATTCAACTATAAAGTCATAATTAAAAATTATTTTGTAAGATTACATAGTTTAACCATAAAGTCATAACTTTAAAGCATTTTTTATGATTACATAACTCAACCATAAATTCACAAATTATAACCCATTTTGTGCGAGTACATTTCAACCATAAAATTACCACCATAGATCATTTTGTATGATTTCATATTTCAACCTTAATGTCAAAACTAAAACATATTTTGTATAATTACATAATTTAACTAAAAATTCACAACCATAACCTATATTGTGTGAGTATAATTAAACCATAAAATCATAACTATTACTCATTTTGTAATATTACATAATTCAACTATAAATTCATAACTATAACTCATTTTGTAAGATTGCATAATTCAATCATAAACTCACAACTATAACTCATTAATGAGAAATTACCTTAGGTTAACTTAAATATAGTTAATGAGAAATTAGAATACCTAAAATATCTCTTTTCAATTCCTATGAACTCTTTTATATCATGTATCTAACTATACATAAAATAAGATAATGAAAATGAATGTACATTCCTAATTTTACTATTATATTAGAAATATTCCTTTCTAAGGTTTAGTTTTGTATATTTGTAATGTTATTTTCTAATGAAAAAATGTAAAGATTATTTCAATAAAATCAAAATTTATCTCATTTTTATAATTATTAAGAAAAAAGTAAATTCAAATTGTGTTTATAAAATAGCCTTTAATCCTTAAAAAATCAAGTTAATAAGACATATAAATCTATAATGAGGTAATGATATGAACAATTTTCAAAAATAAAAGTATATCTTTAATTTGTAATTTTTAATCTGCAATAAACAATACATAGACACAAGTGACAGATAGCACAACCTCACAAATTCACAATTCACAAATCATAATCCATACTTTCATACTTCCATACTGCACGGCTGTGAGCCACGAGCCACGAGCCACAAACTGTAGTCACCAACCATTCAAGTGTATCCAATTATCTATCAAGCAATTATGATTTATGAAATATCAGTTTACCACTATAGCACTAAGGCTATGTTTGGTTTAACATAATTTTTTTAATAAAATGGAATAATTTATAATGAAATAGAATGTAAGTGAATGTAATATTAAAAAATTATTATTTAGGATGGATGGAAGAGGTCATAATGTAATATAGTGAAATGTTGTTTAAAAAATGATTTATAATGTAATGTAGTGAAATGTTGTTTCTCATTTTACATTCCATCTTAAACCCTCCAAATCAAAGGTTACTTATTTTTACTGTTTATGATGAAATAAGATGTAATATGAATCCCTTCCCTTCCATCCTATTTCATTCCATTCTATTACAAACCCTCCTTTTAAACAATAAAATAATATTATTTTCTATTACATTTCATTTCATTCCATTCTATTAACAACCACCTAATTAAACATAGTGTAAGCAAACAACACAAACCCAAAAGCCACAATTTAAAATCTCATATTTTAGAAACCAATAATCAATAACCAATAACCACTCAAATGATAAGAAAGGCTTAACCACTAGTGACAAGAACAGCTGGCAATAGGAGAGAGGTCTTAACCACTAAAGTAGCTTAGTGCTGTGGAAGAATTGCAAATAGTGATGGAAATGGGGGTGCATATCTGAAAACCAAGAAGGCAAGACTTACGCTGCGTTTGTTTATCGTCTCCTATATGCGGAAAAGGAACGAAACAAAAATTTAGAGACAAAATAGAAAAAAATAGAGACAGTGGGGTGTTTAGTTGTGATGGACAAAACAGAGAAAACTGTACTCGTCTCGAGGACAGAAATGTGTTTGGTTGCAGTTGACAGAACAGCAAAAACACTGACAATGACCAAAGTACTCCTGCAGTATAATATGATTGGAAATATGTAATTTATTGATTATTTTAAAACTAATGATTTGTATTAGTATTTTTTAATTGTATCTATAAATAAGGAATTAAAAAAAAGAGTAACATATAAATTTAATGAAATTAGCTATTGAATAGCTAAAAAATCGTATAAGTTAACAATAAAATGAATTACGTTAAATAAATTTATAATTGTATGAATATTTATTTTAGTACTTAAAGGATTTTGTATGGTTTGTATTATATTATTTAATAAAACATCTAAGGGTGTGCTTGTTTAGTGGGTATGAAAAAAGGAGAATGGGTATGGAACGAAAGATTGAGTTTGGTAAGAGATTATGATTATAGAGTCATTATTTTGATTACCCCATTTTTGGCTAATACTCAATTCCTCTCCTAATCTAGAGGAATAGGTATTAATAACATTGTTCTTTAAATGTTTGTGATAATTAATTAAATATAATTCATTAATTAATTAAAATATTGTAATTAATTAATTAATTAAAATATAATTCATTACAATATTATTATTAATTAATTAATTACATTATCAGTAATTAAAATATAATTAATTAAAATATAATTATTCATTAATTAAAATATTGTAATTAATTAATTAATTACAATATAAT
>JAOQMS010000001.1:14829600-14847925 GCA_027563885.1 Erythroxylum longipes | reverse complement strand
ATTGTCTTTTTTCATATTAATTGTGGTTATTATTTATATGTGAAATATCTGAAAATTATTATTATTTCATATTAATTTTCGTTATTATTTATTATTATGATATTTGAAAACATGATTAATATAAACTTATAAACTATACAGTACAAGTTACAAATGTACAATATGATAATGAGTTATTTTGCAATTTCTAAAAAATTTAGGGACTATTTTATAAATTTTAAAAATTACCCAAAATGATGTCAGGTATTGACCGATACCAGTACAGTACCGTACCCAAGTCCAATTCGATACCAAGTTTGGTATGGTATTCGCAACATTGATTCAAAATCTTGAGTGGAGGGAAGTAGTATTGGAGGAAATGAGAGCTCTTTAAAAGAATAAGATATTGGACATAGTGGAGTTACTAAGAGGAAAAAGACCAACAGGGTGCAAATGGGTATTCACAGCAAAGTATAAGACAGATGGTACAATAGAACGGTATAAAGCATAAATTGTTGCAAAAGGGTTTACTCAGACATATGGAATTGACTACACAGAAACCTCTGCACCTGTGGCAAGGCTAATACAATACGAGTCTTACTCTCCTTGACAGCCAACTTAGATTGGTCATTCCAGCAATTTGACGTTAAAAAATGCCTTTTTAAACAATGAGTTAGAGGAAGAAGACTTTATGACCTTACCACTAGGGTTTTATAAAAAAATCATTATATGGGTTGAAACAGTCTAAAAGACAGATTTGCTAAAGTGATAAAGGGTCAAGGATATCAACAGGGCCATTCAGATCATACCATGTTATTTAAACAATCCAAAGAAGAGAAGAAAACCATCTTAATTGTGTGTCCGAACAACATTGTACTAATAGGGGATGATGTATTCGAAATGGCAAGGTTGAAGAAAGTCCTAGCCACTGAATTTGAAATAAAAAACCTTGGCCATATGAGATATTTCTTAAGCATAGACGTTGCTAGATCAAAAAAAGGAACCAGTGTCTAACATCGAAAATATGTGATTGTTTTATTAAATGAAACTGGGATGATGGGTTGCAAACCAAGTAATACACCTATAAAAACAAGGGAACAATTGATACAAGGAATTTAGTTGACAAAGAAAGACACCAAAGATTGGTGGGTAGACTAATATATCTCTCTCATACTAGACCAAAAATCGCCTTCGCAGTAAGCATGACGAGTCAACATATGCATTCATCGAAGGAGGCTCACCTTGAAAGAGTGTATAAGATTCTCAGGTACCTTAAAGGTACTCCTAGTAGAGGCCTATTCTTTAAGAAATGTGATGGAAGGGAAATAGAAATTTTTACAGATGTAGATTGGGCTGGCTCTACTGATGATAGAAGATCAACTTCTGAATATTGCACTTTTGTATGGGAAAATCTAGTTACGTGGAGAAGTAAGAAGCAAAATATAGTAACTTGAAGTAGTACTGAAGCTGAGTTCAGAGCCGTGACACATGGTATGTGTGAGGGGTTGTGGCAAAAGAAACTCTAGCAAGAACTACATATCACGTTAGAATCACCTATGAGACTCTATTGTGATAAAAAAGCAGCAATCAGTATTTCCCTCAATCCAGTTCAACATGACAAAACCAAGCATATATAGGTGGACCGACACTTTATCAAAGAGAAAGTTCAAGAAGGGATAATCTGCATTATATATATTCCCACGAAGGAGCAAATAGCTTATATATTCACTAAAGGATTGTCAAGGTAGAGTTTTGACGATTTCATTGGCAAGTTGGATATGATCAACATTTACGATCCAACTTGAGGGGGAGCGTAGAAATCACGAGATTGAGAGATTTCCTTCTATTTTGATCTTCCTAAATTGGAGGCAATCTCCCCTAATTATATCCTATTGTAGATTGGTTTCTTTCCTAAATTAGAACCCTGTTTGTACATTATAAAACTCTCTATCTTGTACAGAAAAAAAGAAGAAATATAAGATAGTTGTTCATTCCCATGGAAGTAGGTTGGATTAACCGAACCACGTAATTCACCGTGTCATTCTTGTTCCACTCTATTTTTCTACACCACTTATTGACAACAATCTCTTCACATCTTCCTTTTACTTCTTCTCCAATGACACTTCACCAATGGGGAATTTCAGAGTTGCTCTAGGCTGAAACAGCACGATGACCAGATGTAAGCAAACATTTCTTTAGAATCAACAGACAAAGATATTGAGAACATTATCCCTGATCTAGATCTCAATAAAGTGGCTAAAAATGGAAATCAGAGAATATTTCGAACGATTACAGGTAAAGGCTTAGTCACCAGGCAAACATGACAGGAACTACAAGCAAAAGCTATAATGCAATATTAAGGCCGATTTTTTTGGTGGATAATGTAAGCCAAACCAAATGTAAGTTTTTTTCAAGTTTGGAAACGTAGCTTTACTCAGTTGGAGAGCCAAAGCATGAATCAGTAACCTTGAACTCAAAAGATTCCATGTGTTTGTTAGTGGCATTAGAGAAAATGTCTGAGGTTGATGCAAAGTAGGCTCTCTCCAACGATCATAAAATATCTAGCCATAACGCACCATAGGCCATACTAAACAAACCAATGGTCGAGACAGGTGTTGATAATTCAAGTGCATAACCATGATCAGTATAATTTGCCACCAGTGCCAACTCGCCTTGTTGAGCCTATAAAAAAACAAAAAACAAGAGATGTGCAGGTCAAAGAAATTGAATATAACCGCTTTAACATAAAATTGGAATCACATGAGCTAAGAATGACAACGTGAAGGGCAGTAGAAAGTAGCAGACCTCTGAATACTATTTAACTTGATAGGAAAACCAGAAATCGACTGTCAGAAATAATGCTATGGAAGTAAACTAGTTGACACCAACAGGAATCAAACCAAATAACTACCTACATTCCATTCACTTTGTCTACACAAGGACAAACAAAAAATTTTCCCAAGCGCCAGTAGCTACTGTATTGTACAGAGTTTAGAATTTGCTCCACTTGCAAAATCAAAGCATAAGAATCCAAGTTTGTATCTCCGTGAGTCCAACAGCTCTCGATTATTCGCAAGATATCAAGTAATATCTATCTAATACTTTAATGTTAATAACTCTTCTAAATTATAAGCTATCTTGTCCATGGCAGAAGTCAATTGATCAGATTTGAATCGAAAACAGGAATGTAACTCATACGTGTAAGGGAAAACATGAAATCTACCAGAAAAAGGGTATATTTAAGCGGTTAAAAAACAAATACGGTCCACAACTTCAAGTAAACTACATAAATGTCGCGCAATATCCCCAAAGCTCATAATTTGGGAGCCAAAAAAAAAAAAAAAATTCCAAGAGAGAGGTTTCGCAAGCTTCCGGTTCGGTTTTTATCCTCCACAGTAGGCAAGAAAAAGAAAACAACCCTTTTTGCATACAATGCAAGGACTCGTGAACGTCAAAACCAACAAGCCACATCCCATATTTCGAAATGCTGCCAAATTACATGAAACCAAAAACAAACAAACCCATATCGTCCACGTGTCCAAACTCCCAAAACCAGCAACAAGCACATACAAACGCTTAGAGATATGGGGGAGATTAAAAATTGAAACTTTAAGTCATGAGCAGCCTTAAGTGCAAGCTGGGACCGACATCGAAGGAGGCCTTAACAAGGGCATTATGGTCTTCAAGATCATAATGAAGAGACAGCAGCTTAGAAGAGAATGACAGACGGGGTTCAGAGACTTCTCCTTTGCTGTTGTTCTCGAAGGTGAATTTGAGTTTTGCCAAGTTATCAAACAACTTGCAAGACACCTTATGGAAAAACAAGGAACTTTGCTCTCAAACTCCGAAATCTCACGAAACGAGGCCTCACGGACAAGATGGAGATCATAGGAGGTAGTGATGACTCAGGCGGCGGCGGTGGAGAGTAGCAAGGAAGTGTTGGATTCGGCGGCGGGATTGGAGAGACCATCTGATTAGACATTGGAGGAGGTCTGAGGCTTGTGGTCCGCTTGATAATTTTATTTTCCAAATTTTGGTTTATTTTATATAAAATATTAAAAACAGTACAGATTGGCCCATGCAGGTCTCGAACCTGCGACCTTCGCGTTATTAGCACGACGCTCTAACCAACTGAGCTAATAGGCCTTCTTGTACAACATGGTTTTCAATAAGTAAACTAACTAGGAGATCAACCTCGTTATGCTTCTTCTCCATTCGTGTTACCGCCTGACAAGTGTGACAAGACAAACTACATTATAACCGTACAACTCTACATAACCAAGCCCAAGACCGAGACGCCTGCAAAACTTCTATGAAATTTTGATACAAGGTCTTTTTAAACGTGCATTGCAAAGGGACGAGTCGTCCTGCATGAATCCACCCTATCTAGCACATCATAAGCACAATCCATTAATTGTTTATTAACATCCATAGCCTATAAAGATTCTTAAACGACACATAATTCCAACCTGTCAAACTCAAATTTCCAGAAAGCATCTTATTGTGTTCGTCAAAGATTTACCTGTTTCAGATAATTAAAGCATCACATGTCTATGAAGAAACTGAATGATCTCTGAAAGCAACAAATAATCAGTACTCTCACAGAATAGAACAAAAACAAGTCAATACATCATTTTTATTGCTGAGATGATAATGCAGTTCCAGATCCTGATGGTGGCTGCCCAGATGGTCCTGAGCCAGGAGGTGCAGTCCTTGGTGGTGGTACAGTATGCTGATATTGTTGGGTCGTATGTGGAGGGGGCACAGATGCGGGATATGAGGGAGGGTACTGTTGATAAGATTGCTGGGGCACCAAATAACCATACGACGGATAATAGGGTAGATGATGTGACCCATGACCCTGCTGCTGATATTGTCCAGGCGGAGCTGGCATACCATGGTAAGGATAAAGCTGGCCTTGCTGCTTCTCTAATCCAGACTTGTTCTCGCTGGATCCTGATGCCCCATCTTGGGAAGGTACAAGTGCCCCCATACGTTGAGGATCCATCGACGGATAATAAGCTCTTTCCTGATGAGGGGGAGGTGGAATGTTGAAATAGTGCATCGGTGGAGGTTGGTCCTGAGTGCCGGGTGGATGTAAATGGTTTTGTTGTTGAGATATAACTTGCCGAGGTAACATTCCACCATGAGCCATTGCTGCATGCTGCCTAGCTTCATCTGAAGCTTCGGACTCAGGTTTAGGTGCTTGGGGTCTACCCCACATCAATTTCAGTCTAAGACCTTTGATAACTAGTTTGTTGACGAGCTCTTCAGCTGCCTTCTCTGCACCTTCTCTGGTGGTGTATGTTACAAATGCAATTGCTCGTTGAGGCACCATTTTTATGGACTCAATTTCACCATGGGCATAAAAGTTGTCCCTAAGATCCTGTTCTGTAATTCGTTCATCAAGCCCACCCACATAGAGTGTTCTAATGCTTTCATCATCAGGAGGTTCGAGTGAAGGCATCTCACCAGCCTTATTGAGTAGCTTCAAAGCAACTGGATCATTCACTCTGCCGAAGTTACCAAAAGAAATAAGCACAATAAGTATCAGATGAAGCTCTATTATTTGCATATCTTATGCTTAGCTGCCCATTCCGGCAGCTGGAAAACTACATCAACCATTAATCACAAGCATATTTAAGCATCGCCATTGAAAAATATCCGACTATCAAAATATATATATATTATATTATATAAATAATTAGCTAATTATTCTTTATTCTCTATAAATAATTAGTTGATATTCTATTAATTAGTTGAGATTTTATCACTTAGTGAATAAATAAATTCTTTTTAATGTAAAGAGATAATTAGGGTTGTATTGTCCTATATATTCCTTGTACTATTCACAAAAAAAAATTAAGGAAGAATTACTGTCTTCTTTCTTTATGGGATCAAAGTCACGGCTCTTTTATAATATTTTTTCCTTTCTTTGTTCAGATCAGTCCTAAATGGACTATCCCTTAGCAATGACTGGCTAACGGAGAAACTTCTCATCCTCCAACAATGATTTCAGTTGTTCGAGTGTGACTAATCTCCATGTTATGACAATAAACTTACAGTGTAATTGAGATCTTCTTGGCTCAAATTTGCCTTTTCAATTGACGAATCACAGGTTGAATGGTCAGAATTACCTGCAATGGTCGCAAACAATAAAGTTGGCCATTGACCGTAAAGGAAAACTCAAGTATTTGACTGGAGAGACAACACGGCGAGCTTCGGACGATCCAAATATGACAATATGGAGGTCTCAAAATTCTTTGATCACATCTTGGTTGATTAATTCCATGGAACCTATAATCAGAAAAATTCATATGTTTCTGCCAGTAGCTAAAGATGTATAGGATGCGGTCTGAGAGAGGTATTTTGATATTGAAAATTCTTCTCAAATTTTCGAACTTAAAACAAAGCTATGAAAGGCCAAGCAAGGAGACCGTGACGTTACATTGTTTTATAAGAGAGTTGTAACTTTGTAGCAAGAATTGGACTTATGTTATGAAGATGACTAGGACTATCTGAAGGACAGTGTTCGACATAAAAATGGGAGGAAAATGTTAGAGTTTATGATTTTCTTGCAAGATTGAATCCAGAATTGGATGAAGTCAAAGGCCAAATTTTGGGAAGAAAGCCTTTACCCTCTATCAAAGAGGTTTTCTCAGAAGTAAAGAGAGAGGAGATGAGGCGGAAAATGATGATTGACAACACCAAATCAAAGGTTGAAGGTTTTGCACTCATGTCGAAAGGAATAGAGACTGAGGGAGAGAGAAAAAACAACAAAAAGATGTGTGATCACTATAAACGGGATTCACACACCCAGGAAACATGCTGAAAAATTCATGTGAAGCCGAAAAATTGGAAGAAAAAACAATTCGGAGACAACTGTACCTTCTAAGCCACCACTGTTGAATCTAGGCCCAAAATGTCTTCTGGCATGCAATCTTTCACAAAGGAACAGATAGAAAAATTTTGAGAATTTTTTCATTCTCAAAATTTCTCCAATCCAAATCCTACCTGTTATTTAGTTTAAAAAGGTAATGATCTAATTGCCTCTTGTTTCAGTGTCAATTCAGATCATTCTTGGATAACTGATTTTGGGGCAACAGATCATATGATTGGGTCCTCTAAATTGTTTTCTTCTTACAGTCCTTGTGCAGGAAATAAAAGAGTAAAAATATCAGATGGTTCCTACTCAGCAATAAATGGGAAAGATCAATTGTTCTTTCCCTTGATCTAACACTCCACAATGTTCTTCATGTTCCTAAATTGTCCTGCAACTTGTTGTCAATCTGTAAAATAACTATTGACCAAAACTGTCAAGCTAATTTTTCATGTGATTGTCAATTCCAAGATTTAAACACGGTGAAGATGATTGACAATGTTAAACAAGTTGGAGGTCCGTATTTCTTCGAAAATGGATATGACTCAAATAGGCAATCCCAAAGAACTTGTCTTAATTCTATTTTAATATTTCGTGAGAATAAAATTATGTTATGGCATTTTAGATTTGGACATCCAAGTTTCCATTATATGAGATATTTGTTTCCGAAGTTTTTTACAAATAAAGAGAACATCTTTCCTAGCATAACCTTACAAGGCCACAAAACACTTTGCTAAAATCCATAGTGATATTTGGGAATCTTAGAGAATAAAAACAATAACTGGAAAAGATGGTTTATAACTTTTATTGATGACCGCACTAGAATCACTTGGTTATTTTTTCTCAATGAGAAGTCAAATGTTGAAAGGGTGTTTCAAAATTTTTATAACATGATCCAAACACAGTTTCAAACTAGAATTCAAGTTTTTAGAAGCGATAATGGAAAAGAATACTTCAACAAGGTTTTAAGGAATTTTTTTGTTGAAAAAGGTATTATTCATCAAAGCTCATGTACAGACACCCCACAACAAAATGGAATAGTAGAAAGAAAAAAAAACATCTATTAGAAATTGCAAGATCTCTAATATTTTCAACTAATACTCCTAAGTACTTATGGGATGAGGCTATCCTAACGGCTACATATTTGATCAATAGGATGCCTTCAAAAGCTTTAAAATTTCAAACACCTCTTAATTGTCTTAATAAATGTTTTCCTTCATCTCAATCATCACATGATCTCCCTCTTAAAGTGTTTAGGTGTACTGCATTTGTTCATATTCACGACAACAATCGGGAAAAACTTGATCCCAAAGCACGAAAATGTGTTTTTGTTAGTTATCCTTCCACTCAAAAAGGGTACAAGTGCTTTGATCCAATAACCAAAAAGTTTTTTATTCCCACGGATGTCACCTTTTTTGAAGATAAACCTTTTTTTCTTACCTCATCTTTAGGAGGCGACACGTAATGAAAATTTGTTTTTCGATATTTATGACAATGAGATAGACATTTTCTATAATTCTGATTCAAACACTAATGGTGTCTCAAACAATGAAAATAAGGATTCATCTTCAATGCCTTTACAAATTCAATCTCAATAAAATAATGAATTGTGTGCAAGATAAGATGGAAATCATTTTAAAGGGAAAGTCTTTTTGAGAAAATATCCAAAACGACATAAAATCACAGAAAACTTGTACCATGGTCAAGAGTCTAACCTGGAAACAAATCCAAAATTGGAGACCAACCAGGTAAATCTCAGTTTCAATCTATTTCTATTGAGTCAATATCATGGAACTAATATCTATTCCAAACTCGGATGAAACCTTAGATTTACCCATTGCTCTTAGTAAAGGTTCTAAAACTTGTACCAAATATCCTTTGTATAACTTTTTATCATATCAAAGTCTATCTCCATCATTTCAAGTATTAACTTCTAAGTTATCCAATGTTTCCATTCCTCAGAATATACAAGAGGCTCTAAATATTCTTGATTAGAAGGATGCAATCCTAGAGGTAATGAGAGCTTTGGAGAAAAATAGAACGTGGGAGGAAGTTGATCTTCTGAGAGGGAAAACACTGATTGGATGTAAATGGGTGTTCACTGTAAAATAAAATTATGATGGATCACTTAAAAGATATAAGGATCGCCTCGTTACGAAGGGGTTTACTTAAACCCATGACATAGATTATTTAGAAACTTTTTTACCTATTGCTAAGTTAAAATAATCTGAGAATGTTGCTTTCTATAGCAATTAATCTAGATTGGACTTTACATCAGTTTGATGTGAAAAATGCCTTCCTAAATAAAGATTTAGAAGAAGAGGTGTATATGGAGCCTCCCTTAAGATTTTGTGAAAGCTTCAAAAAAAGGATATGTAAATTAAAAAAAAATCTTTATATGGGCTAAACAATCACCAAAGGCATTTGAAAGATTCTCAAAATTTGTGAAGTCTCAAGATTTCTTACAGAGGCAATCTGATCATACTCTTATTCATAAAAACTTCTACAGAAGGAAAGACTGTGATTCTAATCGTGTATGTAGATAACATTATCCTCATTGGCGATGATTTTGAGGAAATTTAAATTCTTAAAGAGAATCTCTCAAAGGAGTTTGAAATCAAAGACATGGGGTTATTTAGATACTTCTTAAGGATGAAAATTGCTAGATCTAAGAAGGGCATGGTAGTCACCCAACAAAAATATATCCTAGACCTTCTAGAAGAAAATGGGATGAGTGGAAGAAAACCATCAAATACTCCTAAGGAATTCAACTCAAAGTTGGGTGAAGTTAAGGAAGCAATTCCAATAGATATAGGTCAATATCCACAACCAATAAGAAAGCTAATCTATTTATATCACATAAGACCAAATATTTTCTTTGCTGTCAGTGTAGTAAGTCAGTTCATGTATACTCCTTATGAAGAACACTTAGAAGCAGTGTAAAAATCTCAGGTTACTTAAAGAAAACTCCAGGGAAAGGATTATTCTTCAAGAAAAGTGATTAAAGGAGAGTTGAAGTCTACGCTGATGCAGATTGTGCAGAGTCTCTTATTGACAGAAGATCAACTTTTGGGTCTTGCACATATTTGTGAGGAAATCTAGTAACCTGGAAGAGTTAAAAAAACAAATTGTGGTAGCCAGAAGTAGTGCGAAGGCAAAATATAGGGCAATGGCTCAAGGAATTTGTGAAATAATTTGTCTTAAAAAAGTAATGGAAGAACTAAGAAACCAGTGGGGCACCCAATGAAGTTGTTTTATGATAACAAAGCAACTATTAGTATTGCCAACAATCCAATTCAACATGATCAGACTAAGCATGTGGAGATTGACAGACATTATATAAAAGAAAAACTTAAAGTGGACTCATTTGCATACCATTTGTACCGACAACACAACAAGGTACTAATGTCTTCACCAAAGGGCTAGTAAGACAGAATTTTGAGTTCTTAGTAAGCAAGTTGGGCATGATCAATATCTATGCACCAACTATAGGGGGAATGTTGATATTATAGAAATAATTAGCTAATTATCTGATTCTCTACAGATAATTAGTTGATATTCTATTAATTAGTTGAGATTTTATTACTTAGAGAATAAATAAATTCTTCTTAATTTAAGGAGGCGATTAGGGATGTACTATCCTATATATTTCCTGTGCAGAAAATTAAGGAAGAATTACTTTGTCTTCTTTCTTCAATATATATAGCCAAAAAGAAACCTAAAATTTTGCACTTACCCATAGTAACGATCTTTTATATTTTGTTGTGACAATTCCCCAGTTACAGGCATCTCATGTCTGTAAGGACACTCAGCGCCTCTTGTACATTCACCACGTATGTAGAAACTGCAAACATGTGCTCTATTTCTTTTATAGTATGGTGTCGTCCTTTGTAGCTTCAGAATAGTGTCATTTGGCCTTACCTTTCCATATGAAGATTCATAGTCTATGCCTGCTCTAGCCTGCATCGTTGCAATAAGCACATAAGTTTTAGTCACATTAATATAGAACAATAACATGCTCACATCTGCATATCCAAATGAAGCAAACCGAAGAACATAAGAAAATAATCCTAACTGCTAATCTCTCCCTCTCTCTCTATATATATATATAGTAGAGCTAGATTATGTGACAAGTTTTGGTGAAATTAATTCCACAAGAAATATATTAAATTAATTAACATTAATTTTTAAGAAAATAAATATCTATTTATAAAATCAAAATCAAAATCAAAA
Source organism: Erythroxylum longipes (assembly GCA_027563885.1). Taxonomy (NCBI): domain Eukaryota; kingdom Viridiplantae; phylum Streptophyta; class Magnoliopsida; order Malpighiales; family Erythroxylaceae; genus Erythroxylum; species Erythroxylum longipes. The sequence goes on along the minus strand of JAOQMS010000001.1, from coordinate 14,836,833 downwards.
TCAATCACAAATAGCGAAGATGCTTAATTATTGATAAACTTTGATTATTTTAAAAGATGTGCACATTAAGTACCTATGATGTTAAAGTAATACATTTAGCTCACATTCATCAAATATTTCTACGTCTTAAGGTATTTTAGTCATTTTAAAATTTGGGTACATTAAATATCAAATCAAAATTAATACATAAATATCAAAGATAGTTAATTACTAGTATATTTTAACTACTTTGAAATATATGTACATTAAATATATATCATATTAAAATTATACATTTAATCATTCTCGAAATGGATAATACATTTTGATGAAAATAACCATTATAGATTACAACTTAATATATATTATAAAAACTAAAGTATGATGTAAAAATATTTTTAATATGTATTATAAAACGGTTATCATATTTATTAAAAGACATGTACTTATGATAAGGTTCTCATAACTATTTTTCACATATGTTCTATAAAAAGGTTATTCAAGTACTTTCATCATAATAATTCAAATACAACATAAAAGTAAAAAATTCACATCTATTTATAAAAAGTGCAATTGACTTCAAATACTATCTTCATGTATTTCCAAGATTACCATAATTATTCTCCCCTATGAAAACTATATTATACTTTTTTAAGTAACACTTTTTAAGTTTACAATACATGAATTTTCACACAATTGTCAAAGTTATACATTGTAGCTAATAATTATACATGCATTTTTTTTGGGGATTCTTAGATTTTTTTCCATACATCTATCGATACCATTTACATCTCCACAATTGAAAAAACGCATGAAAAAATTATACTTCTATGTAAGTTTAAACTATTGTTATAATATTTTTTAAGGTTAATTACAAAAAAAATCATAAACTTTACTCAATTTTACAATAGCCTGAACTTAAAAAAGTGGCAATTAAATACTTAAACTTTCAATTTTTTTTAATTCTAGCCTAACGTTAGTATCTCCATTAATGTTGCTAACGTGGCTTGCCACATAAGATAGAAACTCTAAACACTTATACATGTCAGACTTAATTAAACTAACTAATTAAGTTCCGTTAAATTGTTTAACTATACTACGTCGTTTTTAGATGAAGAAAACCCTAAATCAAACTCAGTTCTCGCACCAAACTCAATTCATGTAAAGAGATACCCAGGGTGGAAAACTAGGATTTCATTCAGATTGTTAGAAACTTAATGAAACTTAATTAATTAGCAGGAAACGTTCAATTGTGTTATTCATAAGTTGTACGACGAGGATTCGAAGCAACAGTTGGATGAGTTCCAATGTCAGAACCCTAGAGTCGTCTTCATTGACTCATCGTCCGCCATTGAGCACCTTCAGAATAGAATATCGATGCTGCAGGTGGATTCAAAGCTAAAGATCGAGTATGGGGACAATTCCTTTGGAATTCCGAAACATATTGTGATTTACGACAAGGAAACGTTGTTTGATCCCTAGGCTTGGGAGTTTCTCAAGTATCCGGTGATTTAAGACAGCAACGTGAAGTCGCACAAAATCACGTTGGCCTTCAACCACAAGGGGTTTAATAAGCTAAAACCGCTAATTGTATGACAGGAGTTTGCGATTCATGGTGGGTTTATATTTAAAGTGTATGTGGTAGGAGAATATGTGAAGTGCATTAAAAGGAAGTCGCTACCTGATTTTCCTGATGAGAAAACTGAAGAGCTTAGAGGGTTCTTTGTTGTTTTCTCACTTGTCGAATTTGAATGAGAGAAATAACAATGATAACAAATTCTCTGAGTCAATGGATTTGGAGGACACTAAAATGCCTCCCCAGAGCTTTCTTCATCTAAAAATGATGTAGTTTAGTTAAACAACTTAACGAAACTTAATTTGTTAGTTTAATTAAGTCTAACGTGTATAAGAGTTTAGGGTCTCTGTCTTATGTGGTAAGCTACTTTAGCAACATTACTAGATATACCAAAGTGGGGGTAGAATTGAAAAAAATTAGAAGTTTGAGTATAATTACAAAATTGAGTAAAGTTTGAAAAAAAATTTTGTAATTAACCCTATTTTGTTTCATGTTTCTTATTAGATATATTGATACTCTTATACTTTTATTAGTTAAATATTATTAAAAAGTAATTGATATCAATTCAGTTTCTTATAGTTTTTCAGCAGGAGTTGATAAGAATTAAATTAAAATAATACAACTTATCAAGCATGCATATTATCAAACATAAGCACAAAAGTAAAAGCTTTTAATTTGAAATTTGATAAGTTATTTAAATTTAAATTTTTATTTAAATGTGAATAACTAATCTGCTAAGGGGCTATTTGGTTTCACATTTGTTTTTTTGTTGTGTTGTTTCTTTCTTTAAAATTTGTGTTTTCTAAATAAAAATAAAAACATGTTTGGTTGTATTTATTACTAATAATAATTACACATTGGATAAAATTCAAAGATAATTTTTATAAATTAAATTAATTAAATAAATTTATTTTAATTTTATATAATATTTATTTATAAATTATTAGCAAAGTTATTATATTTTATTAAAATAAATAATTTAATTAATTAAAATTTTTATTTATGAATTAATAATTATTTTAATTAAAAGTTTTAACTTTTAAATATGTCGTGGAATATATAAAATTAAAATTTATCTATACAAAACATGATACTTACTAATTTGATATACATTATTTATAATAATTGATATTGAACTACAATAAAAAATATTATATACTTGTATTAATAAAATAATAATTACATATCGTATAGTTAACCATATCTATTTTTAATAAAATATAAAATATTTAAATGAAATTTAGTGGGAAAACGGTGCAAAGCACCAAGTTTAATTCTAGTTAGATACTATATTTAGTCACCAAATTCATTAGACCTGCACTGAAAAAGATAACAAGGTTCTCGGGATATATGCATGGAGATGCAAATATAAACAATTTTCAACCACAAATAGCAGTATATAATGCCCAACTTGAACACAACACCAGTCAAGTAAACAAACAGGGGGCACAAGAAATACAAAGACTAAGGACACAACAAAAGTAATACCAATATCATAACACAAAAAACGCTGTCCAGGGAAACATGAAAAATGAATTTGAAAACACAACATATTAACCATATACAAGTATCATCTTACCATCTCCCTCTTAAGTTACAGTGATATAATCTAGAAGAGCAAACATATAACCAAAATACTGTCCACTAACTAGTAAAGGTTTTGCGAAAGTAGCACATGCAATATGCCAAGTATCTTCAAATACAGATTTAAACAAAAAAGAAAAGCTACTGAAAAAAATTTAGCACTGCAAAATAATTGTAAACATACCCGGCGGTCATGCTCCTCAGCAAAGTACTCCCTGTTCACGTCACTCTTCGGAATGGCGTCATTAGAATCGATACTAAGAGCAGTATCCCGAACTTGCACAGGCAAACCATACTCAAGATCCAAAAGACAGACCTGACAGACATTTTTCAATTTACTGCATGTTTGGCAAATCTCAGTCTTCTTAAACCTTGCATCACGGCCAGGCCTCCACCGGAAAACCGTAAATGGACGTGTACATATCTTGCATTCCTTATCAAACTCGGCTCTTGTCTGCATATCCACCCATCCAACCATAAGATCCGTGTATACATAAACTGAAATATTCATCTCTGAAACAGAAACAACAATGATGACATCCCCCATAACAAGAATCATACCATGCGGACATATGGATTATCCCCAAGGCAAGACTCGCAGATGATAGGGAAGTCAGAGCGTTCCCAACCATCAGCCTCCACATCCCTCAACAATCTATGCGCCATTTCCTCTTCCGCCTGTCCTCAGACAAACCCTTAGCTGTCTTAATGGAGACAGGAAAACGTTAGCTTCCACGGTAAAGTCGAGAGGAACTTGTAATACAAAATTAGTTAAATTGCATAAGGGGTATTATTTCTATTAAGATAAAATACCACTGCTCAAGTTCACAAATTTTGCAGTTTCTGGCAATTGATTGATACATTACTCGCATACCTATAGCGAAAAGATTCCTTCCTACTCCATCAATAATCTATACCTAAGGCCAACAAACCCTAAAAGTAACGATTGTGTGCACACATAACTCCATTAAGTAATACAAGTCGAAAAACAAAAAGAAACCCAAAAAAAGAAGTGCAAACAAATAATGAAAGCAGAAAAGGATAGATGAATGCTTGAATGACTGACGAAACCGTTGCAAGAAAATTTAAGAATAGAACCAGATAACAAAACGAAATTGATAGAAATTGATTGTAGATTGTTACCTGGAATTGCGATGGTGGCGTTTCAATTCTTCAATCTCCGTCGAATAGAAGGGATTGAGCTAGAATTCGAGCGGTAAAGCTGAGATTGATTTCAAGGTTTGAGCTTTTAAAGTCTCAGAGAGATAAATAGAAAGGCGATTAGAGGGAGAGGGAGAGAGAGGGTCGTACAAACGTCTTAATAATACCCTGATTTGTTTAGCAAATTTTGTGAGAAAATTAAAAAATTAATTATTTAGTATTAATTATTTATGTATAAGAATATAATTTTTAAAAATTTTATAATAATATAAGTATTATATTTTAATATTTTTAAAATATTTTTATATGAATTTAAATTTTAAACATTTAATTTTACAAAATTTAAGTTTAGAAAGTTATTAAAAATATAACATATAATAATAATAATAATGATGATGATAATGATGATAAGTTATTTTTCTCATTCCTCAATTTTAAATTAGTAATAAATACTTAAAATAAGCTCAAAATTAATAATTATTGAAAAAAAAGCTTTCATCAATAATTATATAATGCAGCTTATAAGATAGGGAGCGGCAACAAAGAAAAGAAAATGTTTCTGATTCATTTTAATCTTAGAATCTAAAAGAGAAACAGAGATACTCGTTTGAATTTGCAAAGACTTAAGATTAATAAATTCACAGTGGGTATATATACCACACATTGCTCCACTTTGTTGCTGTCTATAAGTTTTAGAGAGGGCACAATCTATCATTTATAATAAGCTAAAGCAAAACCTAATTTCTCCTGAGCTTTTTAAAAATCAGTTGATTGGGTTCAATCATCCAATCTAATCGGTCGATTACCAAATTCTAAAGACAACTGGTCAACAAGGTCAATCAGCTAAATTTATTCAATCAGTTATTTTTTGGTTGATGAGCAATATCTACCTCTAATTTGAAACGTGTTAAGAACAATTAAATATATATACCACAGTCCCACAGATACCTTGCTTACTATACTACTTTTTTAAAGGCCTTACTATATAACAAAAGAATTACAATCATATGGGAGCCCCAAAAGCGAAACATCTCCCTTATCCTTTTATAGTGATGGCTATTTCCTTTCTAGCTCACTTTAAGTTCATTAATTAGACGACGTGATTTTTTTGTTTACAAATGACATATGTTTTCATTTTCATATAGCGTAAATAGTAGCACAAAAAGTTAGTAGTTTGGAATTTAAAAATAATCCTCTATTTTCTCCACTCCAACATAAAAATATGTTGCCAAGTATTAAACCTATTTAACTTTACATCAAAATCAACCAAGTGTATTACCTTCTTTAGCACATCTTAAGAAAAAACTAGTGATTTCTAGTTTCAAATGTACTATTACAAAAATAGTAAAAATCCTCTTGAAGAAGTTGCATTTTTTCAATCTTTGTGACAAACCATCAAGAGATCTTGGGTATAGCCAAATCATTCCAAACAATCATAGGCCAACTAACTTCTTCTTTTACCGATATGAAAAATATCATAGATTGTTTGTACTTTGACCTTTGTAGGTTACGAACTTAATAGTTCAATCTCACTCAGTGTTGACTTACCTTTAATCTCATCTTTGATGTTTACTAGCTGCTTTTATCAACATGAGTCATTATTTTGAACTCAAGTTTGCAAGATGGAGCCTCCTTTCAATGTATATGCTATAATTCATCTTATCTATGAATAATTTATACCAGAATTGATTTCAACGAGAAATTCGCTAAAGTCTTCTTTGTTCTATGCTAATAATTCTTTGTTTGCCAGTCTCTATGTTTTTTAGGCTAGAAAACACTTTACAAAAGGGCTCTTTTGGCTATAAACATCTCCACCCAACCATAAGAAAGATCGACAAATGCTCTATATTTTTTTGTAAAGGCGTCTTGAGGAAGGGGAAAAGTTGAGCTCTAAAATCTTTGAATACTCATAAAGACAAAAGCTATAAATTGTGCTTTCTAGTGTAAAACTGTATATAAGACTTCTTGATGTCTAATGTTGGATCCTAGACAACAGCTTGGCAAATACAGGCTTATAATATGAATTCAACAATCTTTTGGAGTTCATTAGGACACCAAGGTACCTAATTGGTAATCTTCAGAGCCCAGTATCTCCAAGATTTTTTCCTTGATAGGATCTGAAACACCCCCAATAAAAACTGTAGTTTTGTTTATGCTCACTGTCAAACCTGAGGCAGATGAGAATTGTTTAGTCTGGAAGGCTTTTAATGAGCATGAAATATAAGTAGATCTTCAGGAAAACTTAAATGAGTGAGGTGGAGATTCTTACGCTTTAGGTGAAACATTTTCTATAATTTGGCGGGTTCCTTCAACAACAAGAAGGACAAAAAGGTGTGACATATGGATACCCTGTCTCAAGCTTTTCCTCTATAGAAGTATCCTTTAGGACCTCCATTAATCAGTATCAAGAACTTGGTTGTTTCCATACGAACCACTATCCAGTTGATAAGTTGTTCACAAAGTTCCTCTAGCACTAATTTGACGAACCTCTAATTTATAAAGTCATATTCTTTGTGTAAATCAATTTTGAAGGTACATCTTGTTGGAATTATGCCCATGACCCAATCGTTATGTAATAGATTGAACACTTTTGTTTTGTGATTATTAACTTTGTTTAATAACATAGCAAATTATTATATTAAATTTATACACTTGCCATCATAATGGAGATTATGATAATAAGAGTCAAGTCTTTAGGGTTTAATCTAAAAGTGTTCATCAAATACGAACTTTAATGGTTCAGTTAGATCAATATGTATATAATAGTATCTATTGGATGGATATTAGTAAATCTTATTTACTAAGTTACATATATAGATGATGCATATGGAGATATGATCATTGAACTGATCAAACTGAGAATTCTCAATGGTTAATATTACCTATGAACTGTCAAGTGAGATATTCTCATAAGGATTTAAATGTATATTTTT
>JAOQMS010000001.1:14795011-14818804 GCA_027563885.1 Erythroxylum longipes | reverse complement strand
AAGCTTACCCGAGACCTAACTCCTCTAAATAAAAAGATGTTGTTTTACTTAGAATAATTGGATCTCGAGTTTGTTTGAGCCTGGGCTTGGCCCATGGGCCGGCCCATTGAAAACAACTAAATTTAGGCCAATGAGCCAAAAATTGCCATCCCTACAAACCAATAGTTAAAAAATTCTTTTTAAAAATAAATTATAAAATTATTTAATATGTATCCTTTTTTCTTACTCTTAAATAATTTACAGGTAAAATAATATCAATTTTAGGTATTTTAATTCAAGTGAGACCTTTTTCTTTTTTCTTTTATATATATACATATTTCTATAAGTTTTGAGTTGGGGAGTTCAAATAATGAATAAAAAGTTGGTAACATCTTTTTTACATTGAAAAATATGTATATTTAATAACTCTTTGTTTCATTTGCTTATCAAGATCCAAGTATTGGTAAATTAAGAAATAATCATATTGTTAGTTATATCACTAAAACAATCTTTTATTATGTAAGCTCTTTTTGGGGAAGATCCCTAGATCCTGTCAACACTTGAACCCAATGCTTAAAGCCTTAAACTATCTACTATATTTTTCCTGAAACAAATTTCATTTCCCTAAGCAATGATTTGTTTTATCATTCTCTATTGATTTATGTGAAGGGACATCCCCAAAATGCTACCTTCTAGAGGCTTGTATGCCTACGAGAACAAAAGGTTGCTTCACTCTCATTACAACTCCCACCTTAACCTATATAATGTTAGACATTTTTGTCTATATGGACATTTTCGTCATTTTCCTATTAAGTGGACAACTATTAATTGTAATTTTGGTTTTCAATAAATTATCGGTTAAGTTATATAATTTGATTAGGATAAAGATAATAAAGTGACCCAATAAATGATCTAAATCAATGGATCGAAGTCCGAGTGAAAAATAAATTCCGATTAGTGTGAACTTGGTCCATATCGGCCTTGTGATGGAGAAGCCCGATATCAAAGCTATATAGAAAGGTTAAGGTCTCTTGCAGTTGCTCATATCAATCATAAGCATAAGGAATCTTTGACCTATTAAGATATTTTACATTTTAAGAAAACTGTAGAAAGACCTAGACCGTGTCCCGATGATGAATTCTCGTAAAGACGGTAATAGATTCGGGCTCGTTTCAGCTTCGAAAAGCTCGTTTGAAGTTACAGAACTGAAATCAAGTACATTCAGCATTTCTCTGTTTTTTCCCTTTCATGTTTGATCCGAGATACGTAACTAAGTTTCCGTTACGTATTATACGTAATATCAGAGCAGTGACGTAATCGGGTCGTTAAAAAAGGAGATTTTTTTGTTTTTCTCTCCACAAGATTTTCGGAGAGTTAACTTCCGTTCTCGGTTTTTTCTTGCTTTTTATTATATGAAAGTAGTATACATGCGTTTAGCCTTGAGAAACGGGTTGAAAACGAGCCCGGGAGTGCAAAAAAAAGACCTGAAACTAGCCAAAAATCGCCTTTTTCTGGCGAGAATCGTCTCATCGTCGAGCGTGTGTAGCCGTGAACAATGACACGACGGTGGTGACGAGTCTAGCGCGACACGCATTAGACGCATCTCTGGTGCGTTGGTGTTATTGTGTGTCTGACACGTGCCATTTACGCAGATGCACGATTGACGTCAGTGTATGGACATCTACAGTAAATTTTTAAAAATTTCAAATTTTCCATAAGGGAGACCCAGGGTGTTTTGGGTCAGTTTTCAGGTCCGGGAAATTTATAAAGTGAATTTTTCCATTTTCTGGATTTATTACATTAGAAATAAATTAAAGTTTAATTCTAGAAAAATTAATTAAGGTGTTCTGAATCCGATTTTGAGTGAATTTTCATGCTTCGGACATCACATGTGGGAGATACTTCAAGTTTTCATGTCTCAGGTCTCATGTTTAGTGTTCAGGATCGCATGATAGTTACTCGAAAAAAGAATTAAGACATTTTGAAGCCGTTTTTGAGTAAATTTTTGTGCAACGAACTTGCCATAAAGGAGATACATGAGGTTGTTGTGTCTCGGGCAGTCGGTTCAGTGTCCAGTAATGCATGATAGTCACTCTATTGAGATTTTTCTTTCACAAAAGTCTCAAATGAAGTTTTCAGAGAATGTCTTCAGTACGAATGTGTGACAATGAGACTGTGCATTTGGGTTTTGCATTTATTGAAGTTATATTGTCACATACCATATGCCCATAAAGAATGTGAGGATAACATAAAGATGTATCCTTTGTATTTGTGGACTTTTTGAGTACTGATGAGGATGTAGTCACCACAGTGGTCTTTTGAGTCAGTATTTTGAATTGTTCTGCTTACACGTTAGGGGATGTATCTGGTCTCATGTTTAGTTATTCTTCCCACAAGTGTTGGCCTTACATGAGATTTTGAGATGTGCATAAAGGCATTGGATAGAGGAAAGTCGTTTCTTGAATGATATATCCGCACACATGTGGTAGTATCATGAGAGTTGATGGTTTATACTCTGATCACTTTTATATATGGAGGTCTAATTGCATATATTATGCATTTAGCCCACAGGTGTTTCATAACATATGTGACCGGATTTTCAGTAAAAATACTATTTAATGACTTTCAGCATTGCTGTTGTCCTACATTTGTGTTGATCTAATCAAAGTTACCATGTAGTCACCTTTTCGGTCAATAAAATCAGTGTTATCATTAAAACCCTAACCGGTTTCAATACAAAGAAGAGAACAAATGATGTATTGAACTCTATGGAAATAGTTGAGGCTGATATGGCCATAAGGCAGGATAGGCCATCTCCACCTACATCCGTGAGCTCAAAAGATCAAAAATCAGCCTTTGAAGCCAGGATCGGTCTAACAGATTAATTCTTATGACCATTAAGAGATCCATACCTAACCATCTGCTTAGTGGACTTCCAGATACTGATATAGCGAAGTATTTTCTTAGTAATGTCTCCCAGAGGTACACAGTCTCACCTAGTATTGAGACAAGTTCCTTGATGAAAGAATTATTCTCTATAAGATACATGGGAGAAGGGGGAGTAAAGGAGCACATATCAAGAATGATCCATCTTCACAATAGACTGAAGATGCTGCAAATTCCTCTTCCTGATGTCTTTATAGTTCATCAGACTTTGAATACACTCCCTTCAGAGTTAAGTAATTTGGTGATGACATATTATTCACAGGATAAGAAATGAGACTTCAATGCTTTGATTGCCCATTGTGTTGCTAAGGAGGAGAAACTCAAGCTTGTTACTCTTACAGCCCTCGATGCAATTAAAAGGAAGGCAAAGATAAAGCTTGCTAAGATCAAAGGTAGAATGACTGAATCTTTTCCTCATACTGATGCTAGTCAATCCAGTGCTGATAAAGGTCCTAGGGACATAAAGTAACCAGCAGTATAAAGCCTAAAAGGAAAGACTGTGACTATCAGATAACTCCTTAGTTTATCAATTTATGAATCTGATTTGTGATAGTCACATTAAGTATTTGGTGACTATATTGTGGAGTATCTGATCAAGGTGCTTCCATAGTGTAATGGTTCATATTCAAGATAAAGCCAAATAAAGGGAAGGAGAAACCAATGGTTCACAGCAATGAAGAAGCATATGTAATATATTTAGGGGATGTATGTACTGAACCGTGTTGCAACGTTCATTTTGGTTTTCACATGACACATTTTATATGTGATCTTTGGATCAATTTTAAACAAAGAAGGTTGACGTTTTGTATTTAATGCTTCTTTTATACAGTTGTGTTTAATGCAAAACATAATGATACAACTTTCTTGTCATATGGTTTGTCTAGAATGCGTCTTACCCCGAATTAGATATATGCTTCTTCGTAACTTGCTAAACAAGTCATGAAATGAAGGAACTTGATGAATTAAAAGTCATACATGGTGTGGCATAAACGTTTAAGCCATATTTCCAAAGTTAGAGTTGAGAGATTGATTAAGGAAAACAATCTCTCAATTCTAGATTATGATGATCTGGGACCATGTATTGACTATTATAGGGTACATTGACTGAAATAAGGATAAAGAGACTGAAATAAGGATAAAGAGGTCAACTTGTATTTCTGACTTATTGAGTTTGATATATACAGATATTAGAAGACCTTATACAGTTGCATTGTGCAATTCTAAATGTATTTTGATATTTGTTGATGATTATTCCCATTACAGTTATGAGTTATTGATTAAAAACTGAAGGTTGAGAACCAATTGGGAAAATCCATTCAGAATGTTAGATATGACTATGGAGGAGAATATCATGGCAAACATGGTGTTTTAGGACTTGAAAAAGTTCATTTTCCAGATATATGGAATCGGTTGGGATAGTGACTTGATTCACTATACTGGGTAGTCTTGAGTAAAATGGTGTATTATCGAAAGGCATAACAGCACCCTAAAGGACTTGAAGAAGTTAATACAGAATAAGACTAATATACCTAATTATCTAGAAGTGTGAAAACCCAGTCTCACACACATTCGTGTGTAGAGCTTCCCTACCGAAGTAGTATAATTCTTATAAAGAAAATTTTCATGCTCATCATGCTCATTGCTATTTAGTAAGATATCTTGACCACTCTAAAGGCTACAGATCTTACTGTAGAGAAAGTGAAACCAGAATAATGGAATCACAAATAGCTAAGTTTCTGAAATATGATATCAATGATAATGGTGGGCCCTTTGACCTTTCGGATGATAACAGGGTGGGTACTACAGTTATTATGTACTCATCACTCATACAGTTAGATTCGGTAGATCTAGGTCTTTGTACCATCCCTGTACAGGAACAGGAACAGGAACTCATACCTATATACATAGAGGTTCTTAGGGGTACAAGATCTAATACAATTATGAAAATCCACCAGAGTGAGATGACTTGTTATCTCATCTGATTATATAGTCTATTAGGTGAATAGGACTATGATGTTAGACATGTTACGAATTTAGTTACTTTTACAGAAAGCTATTTCTGTACCCAATGTGGAATTGTGGTGGGTTATAACGACTTATGAGATGCAAGTCATGAAGTATAGTAAGGTCTGGGAGTTAGTTGATTTTGTGGCAGAATAGCAAACTCGTCAGTTCTAAATGAAGTTTAAGACTTAAAGGATTTTAGGATAAAGATCAACGATTTATGGGCTCGCTCAGTTGCCTGATGGTTCACTCAGGGAGAAATATTAACTTTAATGTTACTTTTTCTCTCATATTCTTGAAGGATACATATTGAGTGATTGAAGCAATTTTAACTCATGATGATAAAGAGTTACATTAGATGATTATCAAAACTACTTTCCTGAATAAAGAACTTTATAAAGTGGTCTATATGGTACAACCTGAAGGATTTCAGGATCCAGATGGAACTGACATGTTTTGCGCCTTATGCAGATCAATATATGATTTACATCAAACCTCCCAAAAGTGATACCTTATAGTTGATGAGGTTATGACCTCTTTTGGCTTCATGGAAAATAAAGTTAAAAAGATGCTTGTACAATGAGACCAAGGGGAGTAAAATTATCTTCCTATTATTGCATGAGGATGATATATTGTTCACGTCAAATTACTTGACCATATTGTATAAAGTTAAGCAACGTTAAGTCAAGAACTTTAACATAAAGGACCTTAGTATAACATCTTTCGTCCTAGGTATTTGGATTCACTGGGACAGATCTTAACACTCATCATACCTCTCACAGAATGCATACATTAGGTATATATTACAAAGGTTTAATACGATTAACTGTAAACTTGTCGTAACACCTATCTCTCATAATAAGAGATAATCTTTGGCACAGTGACCAAAGAATAAAGTAAAAAGAGAGAGGTTATAAGGAATGTTCCGTATTCTAGTACGGTTGACAGCCTGATGTATACTCAGCTATGTACTAGGCAAGACATTGCATTTACTGTTTGACTATTTGGTCAACATCTGGTTAACCCAGATGTAGACCATTGAAATGCAGTCAAGTGAATGTTGAGATAATTAAAGAGAATCAGGGATTATGTGTTGACATATAGAAAATTCAACAGAGTAAACCTCACAGGGAATTCAAATTCAAATTAATCTATGTATCCGAATGATCGAAAGATCACTTAAGGTTACAGTTTTTTAAGTTAGAAAATGATACAATGTCGTGGAACAGTGTCAATTAGACATGAGTGATTTCCTCGACCATGTATGTAGAGTGCATACTATGGGGCTGCTTCACAGATAGTTTAGCTCAGAAATTTAATTTCTAAGTTGTCTGTGGTTGATTCAGTGGCTAGACTCATTCAATCGTAATGTGATAATCAGACTACTGTGTTCTTTAATAACAACATTGAATATCACATAGTCTTAGCATTTTAAGGTCAAATATTTGACCATGAAGTAGTTGATACGAAAAGGTGACATTAAGGTTTGAAGCATTTAAAGACTAAGGAACTATAAGTTAATTCTTTAACTAAAGGACTTTGCCCACTTGTATTTGGAATACAAGTATACAATATAGGTGTTTTGAAGTCCTTAAACACTGTTCGTTAAAAGATCGTTATGTTTTCTCCACGTACATTTGTATGTTTTGATGTATTATGAAGGTATGATAGTTCATCAATTAAAGATGATCATTGTTAAATGCTTAGTAATACATGTTATCATACATTGTCATAATACATAAGCATTTAAAGGTCATTCGGCATATACACAGATTGACCTTATACCTATGTCATTAAACACATACAGTTTTATACAGATATATCCTTAAAGTTTCACATGACATAGGGGAATTTAAGTTTTTTAATCTCATAAATGTTCTCTAATGCAGTTTAGCATTCAGTTGGAGAACATAAAGGTTTTCTCTAATGCTATTTAGCATTTGGTGAGAAAAAACATGATTTCTCTGCCGCAATTTAGCACATGCAGTTTAGCATAAAGTTGGAGAAATTGAGATCTACAAACGAAGATGATACGTATTAGATCATAAAGGTATCATCATATTTTGCCACTCTTTATTTTCCCATTCATATTAGTGAGGTATTAGGTATACGTGATTATATTGGATCTGTGTCGTACATAACACATGTATTTGACACTTTTCTGTATCAAATGCCTTGTAGGATGGAATGTTGGACTTTCCTTATCTTTGGATCAAATGTTTTGTTTTTTAAACTTAGTCGACTAATTTAGCAATGTAGCTTAACCGGGTTTTTAAACTGTTTTTAAACTTGAGTAAAACTATAATTATTAATTGTCCAAGGGGGAGAATGTTAGACATTTTTATCCCTACAGACATTTTTTCATTTTCCTATTAAGTAGACAACTATTAATTGTAATTTTGATTTTCAATAAATTATCAGTTAAGTTATGTAATTTGATTCGGATAAAGATAATAAAGTGACCCAATAAATGATTTAAATCAATGGGTCGAAGTTTGAGTAAAAAATGGATCCAATTAGTGTAGACTTGGTCCATATCGGTCTTGTGATGGGAAAGCCCGATATGAAAGCTATATATAAAGGTTAAGGTCTCCTGTAGTTGCTCATATTGATCGTAAGCATAAGAAATCTCTAACTCGTTAAGAGAGCTTATATTTTGAAAAAACCGTAGAAAGACTTAAATTATGTCCCGGTGATGGATTCTTGTGAAGACGGTGATGGATTAAGGCTCATTTCTTCTTCGGAAAGCTCATTTGAAGTTACATAACTTAAATCAGGTACATTTCGCATTTCCCCATTTTTGCCCTTTTACGTTTGATCCGGAATACGTAACTAAGGTACTATTACGTATTACATATAACTTAAAAGGCTTGATGGATGGATCAAGAAATTAACAACAATTATTTATATGGAAATATTTATGCGGCAGAAAACTAACAAGGAAACAAAGTTGGTGAGCATCTGCCTAAGCTGGACTAAGACGAATTAATTAGCAAGAAAGAATGGACTTGAAAGTGTCCTTTGCATATTCTGTCATCTAAACTGATTTGTCCATCAACCTTGAAACTTACTGTTCATTTGCAAAAGGTTCCAAACTATATCTCCACCTGTAATCAAATGATCTTAGTTTGGTCATTAGATAGTCTATCATGAATCCAGAACTTCAAAAAGAAAAAAGAAACTAAATCTCGACAGCCAAATGTCTTTATGCTAAAATTATTTTATGAACCGTCCTTATATAGTTGGTTGTAAGATTTCAAGAGCTTTTATGAATGATTGAAGAGTTAAAATCTAATTTCCATTAGTTCCAAGTTAATATTTTACATATTGCAAAATCAAGTAGTAAGAAATAAGAAACCAAGTCCTGGAAATTCATGGAAACGTAATGGGTGGGGATCTCCTGTTTCGAAAATGTATTAAATCAAACAACTAATCTTTGAACGTAATTGCTGATTTTAATAACTTTTCCACTGGAAAGTTCCTGCAAAGGTGCGGATCCCCTTTGATAAGAAAATGAGTTTTATGTGTCTGCAAATGGTGCTGGACATTTCAAGATTTACATCAGCTCTAACTTCAAACTTTTGGTCTCCCTTAGACTTGATTAAAATTTTTAAAATTAAAAATCAGCTTGAATCCAAAGGGTTTCAACACCTTAAAAGGCATGAACAAAGCTGCTAAAGTTCTTAAAGCTGGAAAATTTTAATAGCTTTTCCACTGGAAAGTTACTGTCCCCTTTGATAAGAAAATGAGTTTTATGTGTCTGCAAATGGTGCTGGACATTTCAAGATTTACATCAGCTCTAACTTCAAACTTTTGGTCTCCCTTAGACTTGATTAAACATTTTTAAATTAAAAATCAGCTTGAATCCAAAGGGTTTCAACACCTTAAAAGGCATGAACAAAGCTGCTAAAGTTCTTAAGAGTTGGAACATAATCCTTCATTTCCCCTCCAAAAACCCCACGCCCCTCTACTGTTCATGGGTCACGGGCTGGCTCGTGACCCGTCCACTCCTGGCCCGTGGCCCAGCCAGCCAGTCCACGGGCCATAGCCACCGGTCCGTGCCCCGGCCAAACCAGGCTAATCCCGTTAATTTCGGGCTGAGCCGGGTCAAGTTAGGTCGGGCCCAATTTGCCTTCTTTAATATTCAACTCTGAACTAGAGTCCGATGTACTTCTTCGTCTCATTTTTCGGATTGCAAGATATAGCAATATTGAAGTACTATAAAATTATTCATTTAAATATTTAATCTTTCCTCGCGGAGTGTTCTGTAGTCTACTGAACTCATCTTCTGTAAGAACAGGATCCTTTTAAGGGTTCGGCTGCGGCCTGAAAGGTTTGGCTTTGGTTATGAAGCAGAAGCTGCAAAAATTGTTATAGCTGCCATCAAAGGATATGATATGAAGTGACATGAAATAAGATTGGATTGTTTGAGATGATTGACACAGAAAGGAATATAAGCTGCTATAAAGAAAAGGAGAGTGGATCTTACACAACACTATTCTCTCGTTTTGACTTTTTGCTACTGTACTGTTATGGTGTTAAAGACACAAGGGCAAAGTGTCAAGTGATGATTTGAGCTTCATTAACATGTTCTTGGGCTTCACTTCGTTTTAACAATAGCATCTGAGTGTCTTGCACTATTGGCTCGCTACTTCAAACAGATTCGTTACATCTTTCTCACCCAAGTACTTTACATTTCTAAAAATGCATCAACAGGACAAATTTTAAAGTCCTACAAACATCAATCTTAGGTCTCCTTTTCTTAAAGAAGCACAAGGGAATCAGAATGTTGCTAATAAGGAGAAAACAGCAATCAACCATCACGCCACGTAATTCAGGACTCACTTCTATTGTTTTTAACCAAAAATCTAATTTTCCAAGCGTCCGAACAAACCACTGACCATAAATTTATCTCTTCATGGTAATCCAGCATTTTAGCATCTGTTTACTTTCTGTTTTCTGGCCATTTGGAGGCATCTGATTCTGAACCTTCTGGCGTTGTTAGTGAATATTGAAGCTTGAAGACTGTATGAAACATTGGAAACCATCTGCCTTGCTTATCGGAGAATTACAAAGTACTAAACTGACAAACCCTCGTGATGGTTAACTAGAGATGGAATTAGCCACTTAAAGAAGCTTATTTTTGTTTCTTCACTAGCTCTCTGGGAGGAGTACTCCACTAGCATATTCCAAAGTTCTCCAACGGTCCATTCATGTGCCAGAACCCACTTACTCACCTGCCTCATAACATAGACGTCAATGGTGTTGCTATAAGAGAAAAACATGGAGCTAAAACCAGCATATGCTTTACGAGAGAAAAAGATGATTAACGAATTAGATATGTCAGTCCGCCAACTCAACAGACGTGTAAAATGTTACAGATAAGAAATTCTTAGCTAGCTAGTTGTTTTCCACCTTAACCACGTATGTTAGAGATTTATTGTGGCACAACAATAGTATTGTCAACACAGCAAGTTGAAACTTTAACTACTAAGGTTTTCGGAGGCAGTGTAAAACTACCTACAATAACTTATGTGCCCACCATAGGCAGACACTTCCTCCATTGCAAAAATCAAATTCAAGCCTAGCAGCTCCCTGAATTCAGAACTTATGTTCCAGACAATCACAATTTGTATGTATTTAAGAATGGCATAATGGAAGCAGACAATCCTTCAGAAATCGTGATTATTATCATGAATATGATTAAATAACTTTTGTAGTTCAACTCCCTACGAAAGAGAAACTTCTACCAGACAGAGAAAGGTGAGCTTGGAAAAATAATAAAGATCGTCCGCAACCAAAATTTCGTGATACTAAGAATGGAATAAGTACCTGATCTAGGTCTTGCAATGCTTCAATGCCAAACGTGTAGTATGAAATAAAAGGTCTTAATGCCTGGAAGAACATAATACAGTTTTTAAGGCAGGCTGGCATCAAACATGAAGCAATAAGGTAAAGTTTCGATAAATGTATCCATGCTCATTTATTGGTTTCAGTAACTAGATTTCTCAACTAAGTTACCTGTGAGGCAGCAAGCCACTGAATTATGGTCTTCAGTTGAGGATCTCCTCTAAAAGCACCACAACCCCAATTACCGGTTGCAACCCCAATATCATCTTCTTGGTCCAGGCACGGCTGGCCCTTCTCATTAGTGTAGCTGCTTCCGCCATTTGTAGATACTTCATTCATCTCCATGTTAACAGAAGTCGACGGAACTTCATTCAACTATTACAACACATGAGCAGCAATCAAATGAAGAATAATACTGATAGAAAAACTGAATCAGGATGAAAAATTAAAGATGCATCCAGTTGTTGGGGGAGGGAAAACACAAGAGGTAACAAAGAACTCACACCAGAAAGTTTATCCTCGGGATACAATTCACTTTTCTGCCACCTTTTGAATGTTGATTTCCTTGTATTCCATCCATCCGAGACGGCTTTCTGTAAGAATTGCTTTTAGCTAGAATGGAAAATCCACAGAATGCCTTATTCGTTTCTCTGCCAAAAAAAAGAAATAGGTTAAATTAAGAAAAATATGAACCAAAAAGAAAAAGAGTTGTGCACATATAAGAAAAGAACATTGGTCTACCGAAGCAGGTATTTTTGTTTATATTGTCTCATCCCTGGGCTGGATAATGCATCCATGGCAATGATCCTGGTTTTACGTCTTTTGAAACTATCTACGTCCTTGTTGTCCACATAATCACCAGAAAAACGGAAGGAAGAGGCATATCTACACCCATTAAGATAGATAATGATGATAAGAAATGATAAATTAACATTATGCAGAAGAACTTCCAACATTAATCAACGAAACAAAACAGATTATAATGTGAACTATATGTGATAAATTTCTCAAGGACAGCTATTTTGAACCGATAGGGAAAAATGACACAATGAGTAAAACCTAGCTATAAGCTGCCGAACCCTACTTATTTCAGGAGTTTATTCAGAAGATGCAAGTTTACAACTTTTGAAGTATGATTAACCTAAATGTAGAAAACAATGTCCAGAATATTGTAATTATTGGGTCCGTAAAAATCATAGCAGAATGACAGGCATACATCTATATACAACATGAAAGCCACTGAAAAAGGCATACCCTATATAGTTTGAGAATCTTTCGGCACCAACAACTTCTATAGCTTCATTGTCTTCCATGCAAGGCAAGAAGAGCATGCCTGCAATCAATTCAGGACTGATCATAAATCGGATTTCTTCCTACAAAAGTAGAATGCAGAAATGTCAAAACAACATTATAACAGGACATGCTTAGACCAAGATTAAAATTAGATAATGACCCTTGTCACATATATCAAAACAAATACTGCAAGAAAACTGAATGAAGGTTTTCAGGCATCAAAGAGGCATTCTCTTTCGAGAATATCAGAAAACATCGGAGTAACTGGTCATAAAATTTATTGTACCTGCACACAACCTCTATAAAGTGCCCCACCTCCAAGATACTTATTAGCAAAATCCACTTCAACAGCTCCATTACCATGATCTTCAATGAAGCCTGAACTATGGACCTACAGATCAAAGAGCTATCTATAAGGTCGGTATACAAAACTTATGAATTCAATAAGAACACTTCTCATTTTTATATATAGCATCAAATGAAGTTAGATAATGAACAGTATATGTCATTCAATACCTTACCTCGAAGGGGCAGAGTGGAGTATCAGATTTGCTCCAAAAATCAGGCTTGGGATAAGTAGCATGTAAGGGAAGTTCCTCAAAAGGAAGAACCTTTCTCTCAAATGAGACAAAGCCTTTAGGCAAACAACAACATATTCTCTCAAAATAGTGGACGATGCATTTTATTTTGTTTTCCTGCGTTTCACTGTAACTTTGATACAAACTCCTGAGTAATAATACAGTGTCAGAAGCATACATATTCTAAGAAACCCAAAACATTAAATGTAATAAGAGATTGAAAAAAAAAAGTAAAACCACAAGGAAAAAAATTAAGCAACCTTCACCTTTGCTAGCAGATAAGCATACATAAATCATTCATAAAATTCATTGAAACGAGCAATATCTTTAGGACCTTCCAATTTCCACAAAGATTTTTAAATTCAAATATGATGATAAACAAGTATATCATGCACGACAGATTATCTGAGATATAATATACACTTAATTATGTTGTACACTAGGCACAAGCTAAATTAATTATGTTTTGTTCTGCAGCAACGAATACATCTCATCTTATGAAATATACAGGAACTTCTAAATGGAAACCGTAAGGTATAAACAAATGGACATTCCAAACTCCTCAGTAATGGACCAATAGTCGGGTTATGTCACTTGGCTCCTGTTTAGTATAATGCAGGTAGTCTATAGGTCATAACATGAAGATAAATTAGCATATAAAGCAAGAAGAGACCACATACTCGAACATATTATCAAAATTGATCATCGGAAGACACTTTGCAGCTCGGTCAGCAACTGGAAACAAACAAAAGAAAGCACATGCAAGAAGTGCACCTATCAATTCCTGAAAAAAATGTCATTACCAAAATTATAAACAAAAGATAAAAAAAATGTGTTCAAGAACCTTCACAGAAATAGTGGTTGTTACGAGAAAAAGAAAATAGGGCAATCACAAGTTCACGACTTTCCATTAAAGCATTGCATGGTTTACTTGTCCAACCCAAATGCAACTACATATTACAAACCTGACTAAGTAACACCATGCCAGCTTTTTGTGAAGGCAATAACCGAAGACCTACTCTCCGACCAATTTTAGCATCGTGAAAAAGGTCATCTGCATGTTGATAATGAGCCTCTAATAGCGAAGGAAAGCGCAAGATCAAATTAGCTAATGCAGGTACAACTTCTCCAAACCATTTTGCTGCCTCGGCTCTAGACATCAACTGAAGAAACAATCACACGCATATGCTTCTTCAGCTCAAACAAAGAATTCTTCAAACAATTTGCACGAAAAAGTACCGGAAAATCCTCCAATTAGTTACTCTTATTCAATCCTAAAAAAACAACCGCATGCTTACATACCTCGTCGAAGAACAGGGCATAACCTTCATGAGAAAAAGGGGCGAGAGGATTGGCAGGGAGGGTTGGAATTGAGCTCCTGAGATCGGAAATGGCAACGAACAAGGTTTCTCCGGTGTTGACATTGGAAAAGGCGGGTCCTTTCGAGAGTGTTTTAAGCAATTCCACAGCTTGAAATGGCCAAAACACGTTTGAAGATCGAATTAGCAATGGCAAGAGTGAAACAATCGACCCCAAATCTTCTCTCGTCTCCATTAATCTCCAAGTTTTGAAGCGTTGCGCAGCTTTTGGTAGACACTGGAAAGATCAATGACTTCAATTTCTTTCCTCCTCTGTCCAGATAATATCATCGAGCAATATTACAATATTCTCCTCTTTCATTGCACCTTACGATGTATATCAGTATGTTATTATTATAAACTATCTACAAGTAAATTCGCCTCAATATTCTTCTCTTTCCTTACACTTTAAAATATATATGTTATTATTAAATTATCGACAAGTAAATTCATCTATCTTATTAATCCCGCAAAGAAATAAATATATTTGGCTTAAATTTTAGTACTTGTGAAGTGACGTAGGACAAATAGAAGATTTATTAACTATTAGCTAAAAGTACAAAATTAGAAAGTATAATTGATATTTGGCTGTTGGAATATTAAGTTTCAAGGTTAAATTTTGACTAAGAATGTAGAATTTTTCAAATTTTGTAAAGTTTGAAATTTAAGTTTTGATTGCTGGAAATTTAGGTTTAGGATTTCATGATTTAATATGGCTAGAATTTGAACTTAGAAATAATCTCTCTACTAATTAGGAGTAAAGTTACATACTATTAGACATTCGCAGACTTCGCATATCAACATAATTCATATTAGGTATTGTTGCTGCTAGGTTTGAGTGGGTTGGAATTTAGTAAGGAACACAAATAATGAAAAGTAGGAAACTAGGAAGTAGGAATCACTCCTAGGGGTCTAAGAATCACTCTTAGAAGAAAGCATCATACCTTCTAGTTGAAAACTCAAAGTTGTAGAAAAATTCCAAATTCCTTGTTATTGATGAAATGTTGAGTACATATATATAAAGTTCTTAGAATCCTTATTATAGTAGGAAAAAGATTTCTAATTTAAATACTAATATAATAGAAATTCTATAAGTCTTATTCAACTAGAATAACATACTTAAAATAGAATAACATAATACTAATACTTCCTATCTGCTAAGGAATCCTAATGCAATATGAATTTTAATCTTTATCTTTGATGTCAACTCAATTTTCAATCTTCATCCCACCTAATTAAAGTTTTTGATTGATTAATCTTTCCTTTTTTATTTCTCTTATAGAATTTAAGTTCTTTTGCACCAATTCTCTTTGGCATGTTTAAAGTTGTCATCAACATTGAATGTAATAAATACTGATCATATAAATCTGGATTCAAGTTATGAAATTCAAACTTTAAAATCCAAGTGCTATTAAAAATTAGTCTTCCTTTCCACTTGACAAGAAATTGTCAACATTCTCCATCTTTGGTAGCTATAATTTGTTCATCTAGAGCATCTTCTATCTCTTCTTTAAGATAGGGAATGATTGGAATTCTTATAGCTGTAGTGGTAGATTGCTCATTACCTTGTCCATGATAAATAATTAAGTCTGCAGCATTAAAGTTAGGATTTATTCCCATATCACTTGGTAATTCAGCATTAAAGTTAGGATTTATTCCCATATCACTTGGTAATTCCAAAACATAAGCATTATGACTTATCTTCTTGATGATCTTATAAGGTCCAGTATTCCTTGAATGAAGTTTCTTATATTTTCCTTTCTCAAAACGCTTTGGACGAATCCTAACTATCATCATATCCCCTTCACTGAATTCCACTAATCAACGGTTTTTGATCAGCATGTTCTTTATAAAATAAGTTACTGGTTGTTATCTTTCGTCATATCTTATCAAAGATGTACCTCATGTGTCGTGAAAAGCCTTTAACCTTAACACTAACTCAAGTTGTTTATAGTAAAGGAACTAGATCAATAGGTTTCCTTAGTTGAACTCCTAAAACTATCTCAAATGGGCTATTACAAATAGATCTATTTATAGAACTGTTGTATGCAAATTCTGTCATAGGAAGAAATAGGTCCCAATTTTTGACATTATCTCCAACCAAACATCTTAACATATCCCCCAAGTTTCTATTCACAACCTCTGTTTTTCCATTAATTTGGGGATGAAAAGAACTTGAAAATTGAAGCTTAATGTCTAATGTTTTCCATAGAGTTCTCCAAACATAACTCATATACTTTACGTCACAATCAGAGACGATGGTTAAAGGTGATCCATATAGACGTACAACCTTTTTGAAGAAAATTTAGTAATATAGACAACATCATAAGTTTTGACTAATGTATTTGCAAATGGTTTCATAACTAAACCACATGACTTCTCTATAACATAGGCATTAAGAACATACCTAATGCTGCTTTTTGTAGTCATATCCTTTAATTTTTTGTCGTTGAATTTTGACTTTGCAAGTGCATTCATAGTTACTCCTTTATTCCTATATTGTGTTAATTTCACATCTTGATTCAAATATATTTCTCCTTCATCATCCACTGCAATATAATCTTCATCAACAACACCAAGGACATGATCAAGTTTTGAATTATCAAGCTTTAAAACCCTAAGTAGTTGTTGGTTAATCTTTTCAATCCCTAGTTTTGTTATATTAACTTGTTGTCCGATTTTTTCAGCTTGCTTTCTTGATGTTTCAGCTTATTATCCTTGTGTTTTGTTTTGTTGTTCAAGGGTTTCAGCCTATTTAGGTGTTTCAACCTCTAGTTCAAACGTTTCAGCTTGTTGTTTAAGTGTTTGAACTTGTTGTTAAGTTGTTTTAGCTTTAAGGTTTGCCAAGGAATCCACTTTGTTTTATTTTTCTCCCTTTTATATCTTCATAGGCTTCAAAACTATCTTCCTCCTGTGAAATATAAAATTTCAGGTGTTAGCTTTTTCAAATGTTGCACATCTCGATTATAAATGTTGCACATCTCGATTCATAGGAATAACATCACACCAAATAGAGTCTTCATATATTCCTAATTTAAAAGACACCAAACACCTTCGAGCAACTAGTGTAGTACGATCATCTACCCGAGCAACTTTGTAGGGATTTGGATGTTTCTTCGTGGTTAAATTCAATAGCTTTACTATGTTCTCCGATACCACGTTCATACTGCCTCCTCCATCAATAATAAGTTTGCATACTTTATCTCCACTTATAACTTGAATAGAGAAAACAGCAGTACGAAGTCATTCTTCTTGTTCATCCACTTTATGGGTTGTAAGTATGTGTCTCACTATATGAAGATTTGTAGGACTAGCTAGTTCATTATTAGAGTCTCCTTCTAACTACTCTCCAGCTTTGTTCTTACATACATCCTCATAAGATTCTTCCTCTTCTTCTTCTTCCATCATATGCAAAGCTTTAGTAGGACATCCATAAACAAAGTGGCCCCTCCCATTATATCGGAAGCACTTCTTGTCATTGTTGCCTCCTGTTGTCCAAGTCTCAGCTATAACTTTGCCTTCAAATTAAGCTCTTTGAGAAGTTTTGTAGTTATTTGGTGGTGCAGATTTTGATGTATTAAGTGAAGGTTTAAAGTTTTGCTCTGTCATAGTTCTCTTCATGCTAAACTCCTCGACTTGACTTTGAAACTTTTTAGTTACTTGTTGTCCTAAGTATTGTTCTTCTTATATAGCCAAGTGATATGCATCTTTAAGGTAATAAATCCTTTACATTATCAACTCCTTGCTAATTTACTCTCTTAAGCCATTTTTGTAGTGAGATATAAGTTGTCGTTCGGATTCCATCCCTTCACATTGGATAGAAAGTTCATCAAATATTTCCATGTATTCACTTACGGATATAATCCTTTGTCTAAGGGTTGTGAGTTGATTTTAGAGATCTTCTTGATAATGAAATGGTAAGTATTTCTCTGATAAATTTAGCTTCATCTCTTCCTAATCAAAAATTTGTGGTTGATCTATTTTTCGAAGTCTATCCTCTACTGATCTTTACTAGATTTTAGAGTGTCTAATTAGCTTTATCTTTGCTAATCGAACTTTTCGATCTTCTGACATATGGTACCAGTGAAAGAAATCTTTCATTGCTGTTGTCTAGTCTAAAAACAGGCGTGGATCTATCTTTCTTACAAAATCAGAGGCTTCAAAATGAACTTTCTTAGTGTTGTTAGCTAATGTCAGCCTTTTCGTCTTAGATTTCACTTTCTCCTCCCTCACCATCAAGTGTAGTTTGTTGTCTGGTATTGTTTTCTTAGCTAGTTCTTAAAGCAACTTGTGATCGAGGATCAGTAAGATCCAATCTTTCTATAACTCGTAGAAGTATCTCATCTTACTCTTGGTTGATGAATATGCCTTTATATGCCCTTCTGCTATGTGTTGCCATCGTGAACCAAAGCTCTGATACCAAATTGATACAGGACAAATAAAAGAATTATTAATTAGTAGCTAAAAGCACAAAATTAGGAGGTATGACTGATATTAGACTACTGGAATATTAGGTTTCAACGTTGAATTTTGGCTAGGAATGTATAATTTTTTAGATTTTGTAAAGCTAGGAATTTAAGGATTGATTATTGAAAATTTAGGCTTACGACTTTATGGTTTAATATCGCTAGAATTTAGGTTGGAGTGAGATGGAATTTACTAAGGAACACAAAGAATGAAAGGGAGGAAACTACGAAGTAGGAATCACTCCTAAGGTTTAAGAATCACTCTTAAAAGAAAGCATCACACCTTTTATTTGAAAACTCAAAGTTGTAGAAAAATTCCAGATTGCTTGTTATTGATGAAAGGTTGAGTACATATATATAGAGTTCTTAGAATCCTTATTCTAGTAGGAAAAGGATTTCTAATTTAAATTCTAATATAATAGAAATTTTATAAGTCCTATTTAACTAGGATAATATATCTAAAATAGAATAACATAATACTATTACTTCCTATCTAATAAGGAATCCGAATACAATATGAATTTCGTCCTTTATCTTTCATGTCAACTCAATTCCCAATCTTCATCCCACCAATTAAAGCTTGTTATTGATTAATCTTTCCTCTTTTATTTCTCTTATAGAATTTAAGTTCTTTTATGTCAATTAAGATTAACAAATGAGTGAGTTATCTTATGCACATCTGGAATAACTTTTACCTTTTCAAAGCCTAATTAAATGGATTTTTCTAAATATATGTTTACCTTAATTAAATATATTTTTAATTACACAATATTTAAATTATAAAAATAATATTGATTTTTCATATAAATCAACTCTGAGATCACTTTATAACTTGCAAGTGGAACTACTAGCATCAGAAGATGTATATATATTTTGGAATACAAAAAAAGTAAAATTAAGCAGATAGAGCCATGTGACTGGGTTTGGTTGATCATTGGAAACTCTTAAAACTAAAAAGTGTACATTTTTGTAAGACCATCTTATAGTGCAAGAAATAATTGTGGAAGAAGTAAAAACCATTAAATATTATCAGTCATTTGCTAAAGTCATATACTAAATACTAAAAAGTATAAGCAAGAGCCTAATATTAAATCATGTTTATCTAATCATTAGTAATAAAGATCCTAACATTAACCACACATTCCATTTGAAGGTACTAAGCTATGCCTTTTATCAAACTTGACAACTTCAAGCCTCTAAGGAAATTGAATCCTCCAATTGCTAGACAAAATTGAAAATGAAAGGCAAACACAATAAGGCCATTCTACTTCATCTATTATTACCCTCCTTCATATTGTACATATGCCTATCCACTTTCATTTGAATATGCAATTTCATCACATTGCAAAAGATGTTGAGAAAGGGAATAGAGCTAACTTCATTTTTTTGAAGTTTCAAAGTTAAAGAGTATAATCTTAGCAATAGAATTTACATCACCAATAGTACCCTCAGCATATGTTGATCCATGAAAAACATTATATAGGAACTCAATGGAAACTCTGCAATAAGAGGGAAATTATCTTTTTCGTGGTTAGGAAGGAGGACGGATTCTAAACTAATGGACATTTTTTAACCATCATTGATGGATCTTGTATATGACACAATCAAATTCGACCGAAATTAAAGAGATAATATCTTAAGTTTGTTTAGACCCACCAATGAAAGTAAGGGAAGAATAGTATGCACTAGACTCCCAATTTTTGCTCTTACATTCCATCAAATGATGTAAGATGATACATATGAAATGTATGACCAGTCTAATACTCCTCAGGAATGCCTACATCCTAAATTTGATCTTTGGGATCTCAGATCATTTTTACCTATGAATAATCATAAAAAGATTAAAAATCAAAAAGAGGAGGAACAATATAAAGAAGTGCGACTCCTTGGTTGTTACAATGCTTAAAGTTGTAGTATTCAAGTGATAGAGAATATGACAACTATTTGACTACCTGCTCAACATCAAAAGAGACCCCTAATTTTTAGAAGCAAGTAATCACAGTCTTTGAAGTTCTAGAAATGTCATAACTTTCCTACTTGATGGGACTTTATGACCTAGGTGTTAAACTTATGTACCATTTAGTGGTGCATGAATTATCTAAAATAAATAAGCAATTAAGTAAGGGATCGTTAAACTCCATTTCCAAATTTTTATTTTTATTTTTTAATAAAATAAAATCTTATTTAAATTTAGATTTATAACAAAATAATTAAAAATAAAAGCATGTTTGATTAAGATTTGTAATTAAATAAAAGAAAAACTAATTTCTTGATACATTTGTACAATATATATATATATAAATATATACGTATATATATATATATATATGTAGAAAATGCCCCTGAATCGGATACCAGTTAAATTTAATAGCCCGAAAAATAGTAACGAAAATAAATATAGGCAAAATAAAATGAGACAGGATACAAAGATTTACGTGGTTCGGTCAATGTGATCTACGTCCACGATCGGAAGGTGAGTAATTTTACTAATATATGGAGAACGTACAACATAAGGCTTTACAAAATTTCTCAACGAGAGAAAATTGAAAGAAGAATGAAGGAATGATGTTGTTTTTGGTGTGTGTTAAGAGCTTCTGTAAATTTCTCTATTTATAGGGAAAATCCCAAGCTTCCATCAATTTCACCACAAAACTTCAGGAAATGTCAAACAAATCTTCAATAAATCGTGCAGAGAATTTCTGCTACAAGCCAAATGTACATATAATTTTTCAATCTGTTGGCCAACAATTTTTGACTTAGAGAAAGGTTATTGGCCAATAATTTTTGACTTAGAGAAAAGGGGCCAAGGCATGCAACAAATCTCCACCTTGACTTGGTCCCGAACAATTAGTGATATGCTCTACCTTCTCCGATAGTGCCCCGAAGGGCTATATCATCAACTTCAAAACACCAATTAAGTCTAAGCACTGCTTGAACTTGTAAATTGGAAGAGCCTTTGTAAACATGTGAGCATGATTGTCCTTAGTGTTGATCTTCTGAATAAGGACCTTCTTCTCTACAATAGTATCCCGAATGAAATGATACTTCACATCAATATGCTTCGTCCTCTTATGATACATTTGGTCTTTCGTTAAATGAATAGCACTCTGACTATCATAATAAACGGTAGTAACCCCTTGATGTAGAGATGACTCACCGAATAAACCTTTCAACCATAATACTTCTTTGATAGCCTTAGTAACTGCCATATATTCTGCTTCAGTAGTAGATAAAGCTACTACATATTGTAGAGTAGCTTTCCAGCTAATGGCACAACCTCCAGTGCAAAATACATATCCTGTCAGAGACCTACGTCTGTCGAGATGACGGGCATAATCTAAATCTACAAAACCAACCAAAGTGTTGCTAATTCTACCAAACTTCAAACAAAAGTTTGAAGTTTCGTTTAAGTTTCTGAGAATCCATTTCACCTCCTGCTAATGTTCTTTGCCAAAATTGGCCATATACTTGCTAACGACACTAACAGCTTGTGAAATATTGAGATGAGTATATACCATTGCATACATAATACTGCCGACGACACTAGAATATGGAACTCGTTCCATATAATCTTCCTCTTCCTGTGACTGTGGTGATTGAGCAACAAATAGTCTAAAATGACTAGCAAGAGGAGAACTAACTGCTTTGGCATCTCGCATACCAAATCTCTCCAAAACTTTATTGAGATAATTCTCCTGGGTCAAGAATAATTTATCAGCTCCTCGATCACGTCTTATCTCTATGCCAAGAATTTTATTTGCTGCTCCCAAATCTTTCATCTCAAATTCACCATGCAATAAGGCTTTCAAATAGTGAATATCTATGGCATTCTTGGCAGCAATGAGCATATCATCAATATATAATAACAAATAGATGAATGAGTCGTCATCTAACTTCCGAAAGTAAACACAACTATCATACATGCTCTTGGAGAAATCATGACCCAACATAAATGAATCAAACCTCTTGTACCACTATCTTGGAGACTGCTTCAATCTGTACAAGGATTTCTTCATTAAACACACCCAGTTTTCCTTTCCTGCAACTTTAAAACCTTCAGGTTGTTTCATATAAATCTGCTCATCTAATTCACCATATAGGAATGCTGTCTTGACGTCAAGTTGTTTTAATTCCAAATCAAATATGGAAACCAATGCAAGTAATACATGAATAGAGCTATGTTTCACCACTGGTGAGAAAACATCATTAAAATCAACACCTTGTACCTAACTATAGCCCTTTGCAACTAAACATGCCTTATACCTTGCATTTTCAACACCTGAAGTACCTTCTTTTCTTTTGAAGACCCATTTACAGCCACAATTTTCTTACCCTTTGGCGACTTTCATAGCTATCACCCACTTATCAGTATCAGTACTTGAAATTGCCTCCGTATATGTGGAAGGTTCACCGTCTCCACCTGTTTCCTGTACCACTGATAATGCATATGAAACTAAACTTGCATACCTATGCATGGTCGAATCTCCCTTCTTGGTCTGCCTCTAGCTATGAAATGTTCTTCTTCTACTGGTTCATCTTGAACATGATCAAGATCTGGTTCATCAACTTGACCTGTTTGATCTGTAGAGGATGTCTGTGAAGGACCTAAACTACCAATCTCTAACTCCATCTATTTCTGTGCACTATCCTTTTTTTTCTTTCTAAATTACAAGGATTACACGACTCTTTTCTAGGATACAGTATAGAGGACTCATCAAATGTAATATCCCTACTAATTACAAATTTAGGTGACTTGGGATCAGGACACCACAAACGATATCCTTTCACCCCTGAAGCATAACCAAAGAAAATACATTTCTTAGCCCTAGGCTTTAAATTTCCCTCATTTACATACATATATGCTGGACACCCAAATATTCTTAAAGTAGAGTAATAAGCAGGAGTACCTGACCAAACTTCCTCCGGAGTCTTGAAATTAAGAGGAGCACAAGGAGAGCGGTTGACGATGTAGCAAGATGTAGCAATGGCTTCTACCCAAAAATCAAGTGTCAACCCTACATTAGAGATCATACACCGAGCCCTTTCCAAAAGAGTCTGGTTTATGAGCTCGGTGACTCCATTTTGTTGCGGAGTCATTTTGACAGTGTGATGCCGAGGAATTCCTTCATTCTTACAAAATTCATTGAACTTACTTCCACAAAATTCCAAACCAATTTTGTCCATAGCCGCTTAACATGTTTTCCTGTATGCTTTTCAATCAAAACTTTCCATTGTTTAAAGATTAAGAAAACATCATTTTTATGTTTCAAGAAATACACCCAAACCTTCCTTGAATAATCATCAATAAAAGTCAACATA
>JAOQMS010000001.1:14769288-14786036 GCA_027563885.1 Erythroxylum longipes | reverse complement strand
AAGTCAGCACATTTCTTGCCAATTAAGCAAACAGATTCTTTGAATGCTTTGGCCAAGAAATATATGGATGAAATAATTAGGCTTCATGGGATTCCAAGTTCAATAGTTTCGGATAGAGATCCCAGGTTCACTTCTAGATTTTAGGAGAGCTTACAGGAGGCTTTGGTAACTAAGTTGTACTTTAGTACAGCTTTCCATCCACAGACTGATGGACAATCGGAGAGAACAATATAGACTCTGGAGGCAATGTTGAGAGCTTGTGTTATGGATTTTAAAAGCTCATGGGATGATCATTTGCCTTTAATTGAGTTTGCTTACAATAATTCATATCATTAGGGAATTCAAATGGCACCTTATGAAGCTTTGTATGGTAGAAGGTACAGAACTCCTATTTGTTGGGATGAGGAAGGTGAAAGGCGACTTGTAGAACCTGAGTTAGTATAGGTGTCAGTTGATAAGATTAAATTGGTGAAACAGAGAATCAAAGCAGCTGAGGACGGAATGAAGAGCTATGCAGATGCACATAGAAAAGAGATGGAATTTGAAGTTGGAGACAAAGTGTTTCATAGAGCTTCTCCATGGAAAGGGGTCTTAAGATTTGGCAAGAAGGGCAAGCTAAGTTCGAGATACATAAGCACTTATGAGATCATTGAGAGGATTGGGCCTTTAGCTTATAAATTAGCTTTACCATCGGAATTGTCTAAGATTCATAATGTCTTCCATGTATCAATGTTGAGACAGTATCGATCCGACCCTTCGCACATAGTTCAACCTTCAGAGGTTCAATTGGGGGAAGATTTGACCTATGAGGAGCAACCGGTGGAGATCTTAGATTCGAAGGAAAAAGTTTTGAGAAACAAGGTGGTGAAATTGGTCAAAGTTGTGTAGAGGAACCATTCGATGGAGGAGGCAACATGGGAGCCTTTGGAAACAATGAAGGAGAAGTATCCACACCTATTCAATGACTCAGGTAATAATTTCGAGGACGAAATTCTTTTAAGAGGGGGAGAAATGTTGGGCCCCGAATTTTATTTTATTTTAGTAAGCATGATTTGAAATAAATCATTTTAATTGAAGTTAATTATTATGTCAATTTTAGGAGGATTAATTCATGAATTGATAGAATTAAAGTGTTGATGTTGTAAGGTACATAAGGGCATTTTTGGAAGATGACTTAAGGTTAAAAGAACCTAAGCTTATAAGGAAGGGTAAAGTGGACTTTTAGCATTCATTAAGGGTAGAATGGGAAGAGGAAAAGAGTGTCTTGCATATTAGAAGGAATAAGGGCAATTTTGGTATGTCACTATGTTAAGAAAGTCAAGAAGCATTAAAGGAAGGGTAGGAATGACTTTTAACACTCATTAAGGGCATAATGGGCAAAGGCAAAATGTTATCTTGCTTTAAGGTGGAACAAAAACGAAAATTAAGGAAAGGAAGGAGTGAAAAACGTGAATGAAGGAAAGAAGGAGAGAAAATCAAAAATGAAGTGAGAGAAACGAAAAATTAGAAGATAGAAGAGGGAGAGAGTTTCGTTGGAGAGAAAAGAAAGGAGAGAAAGAAAGTTACACTAGGGTTTGATTTCTCTTAAGTTTAAAGAGCAATTTTGAAGTTGTTCAAGAAGGAAAAAAGAAAGAAGAAGGGAAGAGCTTTCTTTAGAGCCAAGAATCTCATTAGTTGGTGAAGATTAAAGGTAAGTCGATTTCTAAATCTCTTGGAGTTTTGAAGCGTTTTTGGTTCAAAGAGCTTGAGAAATGTATGGGTTTAAGTATTCCAGGGTCAATTTCATGCTTTTGGTTCTGTGGGTTCTCAAATTTGAATTCCTATTAAATGAGAACTCGGTTTGTTATAGGAAACCAAGCAAGTCCGATCCAAGGCGAAGAGGAAAGACAACAATGAACTTCGATTGTCAAGTGAATTAGGTGGGTAATGTATTTATAGTTATCATGTGATCGGGCAAATTCTTGCCTATATGTGTGTGCATGTACAAATTGCTTGTTAGTAAATTTTGTGATTATTGAAAATGCATGTGATTTATGAATTTTGATCAAGTTATGCCATTGAAATAAGTCATGGCATTCTGTTTGAATGAAAAGATAAATAAGCATAAAAGTCTGAGCATATGATTAAATGAATATGTGCTTTGTTTGGACGAGAGTGGAATCATTTTGTTCGTCACGTGCACGTTGACAAGAGCCTTCTCCCGGCTGCCCGCTTGTGGCATATGTGCTCCGAAAAAGGACTCATTCTGTTTATAGTGTAAACTTCGGTTTATCCATTCTGTTTCCATGGACCCTCGAATTATTTGTTTGTACATTGCATCTTTAAATTGTCAAGTATGATGCATATGGATGTTATGTGTTCTGCATTAATCTGCTTACTTGAAAATATTTGAATTGCTTAGTACCTATACATATATATGCTTGAATTTGTGCTAATTACTGATGGCTATAAATATATTAGCCACTGAGCTGTGTAGCTCAACCCCTTTTCTTCCCTCCTCAGGTGCAAATCAAGACGATAGTGATCCTTGCAAGGCATCGAGAACTCCACAATAGTTAAAGTCTTTTGTACTAAGTCAGTGATTTTGAATAGCTTATTCAGTATATCAGCATTGAGCATCTTTTGTATTTTGTTTTAAGTTTTGATGTGTATATTGACTTGTAACAAACTCTGACTGTGTTTAAAAATGAGGAAGTGAGATAGAATTTCCTGTTCATGTCTGATTTTGTTATATTTGAAGATTGGGATAATGAAACGTACATGTGCATGTTCTTCCTTATTGAAGTTGCCAAGGTTGTTGTACTAGAATAGTATGTTAGAATTGGAGAGATTGTGTTCTGAATGCAAAGGAAAAACACAGACGAAAGGAATCGTCTGTGCTGACGTCACACACAGACGCAAGGGAAAATATAGAGGAAAAGTATCGTCTATGATGATGTCACATACAGACGTAGAGGGAAATATAGAGGAAAAGTATTGTCTGTGATGACGTCACACACAGACGGAGAGGGAAATATAGATGAAGGGTATCATCTTTGATGACGTCAGAACACAGACGACATGTCAGACCACAGATGACACGTCAGAACACAGACGACACGTCAGCACATAGAAGCAAGGAATTGTCTATGATGACACGTCATAAGGACGACGATAAAACACAGACGATAGGGGTGGTCAACCCAGAAGATAAAAGTCAACTATAGATGATAGAACCCAGACGATAAAAACATAGACCATAGTCAAACACAGACGATATGCCAACCACAGAAGGAGTTAAAATTTTATGCAAATTGTCCCGAAGCGTGTTCATATGTAATTTGTGGACTCACCAACGCTATTCCTTGATATATTTAGGCTTGAATGGAGATGAGCATAAAAAGGGTTAGATTGAGATGCAAGTGTTTGTGTAAATTGTCTGGTATCCGAATGCGATCGTCGGGCTCTAAAAATGGGGTCTGGTAAAAAGTTTCTTTCTATTTGTCATAAATTCTTAAGAAATGTATGAGATAAAAATTTTGCATAATATAAGAACAAGAAATTTGAAGAAACAATGTGAAGAAATTTTGTTATATTATGCTACAATCAAGTTTTATGCCTTTGTAATTAAGTCTGAACTTCTATAAAAATTCATCAACATACAAATAGGTTTACTTCAAAAGATCTCTTCTCAAATTTCTTTAAATTTAGGTTTAGTCCTAAATTTGCAGCAAGCCATAAGAATCTGAGCAGAACAACATTTCATAATCATACAACTTCTAATAAGCATAATATAGCTTAGCCTTATTCCACTGTATAATCATCCCGTTATGAATTCACACTAGAGGATTGCGCTCCTCCTATATCCATCAAGGCAGTGCAAATTCCAATCTCAACAATCTGTAATCAACAAGTAATAACCAAATATGTATTGTGGATTGATTCAGCCTAAGATGAGGAGATGAATTATCAGTTGCTCTCATGTGTATTTGATTAAAATGAAGTGTAATTAAATCGTTTTACGTTGAAAGATGGCTTGCTTCTTCCTCTACACTTATAAATTTTTATGCTTAAGGAGATTTTAAAGGTAATAAATTCACCTGGAATATTTTGTTGCTTAAGACTCTACCACTAGATTAGCTCAAGCTAGGTAGACGAGGGAGCCATAAAATTGCATATGCGCTGGATTTTATACTAGATGGCTGAAGTAATAGGACATTGAAAAACCAAATGTTCCACATGCTCTCGGTTATGAGTACAAAAGATACAAATATTAGGAATGCTAAAATATTTGATGTTTGTTTAAGGTACTTAGCCTACCTTTAATTGCTAATCAAAGAATTAGGAATGCTAAAACATTTGATGTTTGTTTAACGTACTTAGCCTACCTTTAATTGCTAATCAAAGAATGAGGGATGCTCTAGACCAAATTTGATGCACCATACTATCTTACGTCAGCCCGTCTTAAGTGTATAATTCCTAATAAGCATCTTACATAAATTCTTACAGAATTTTTCAGAAGAGTGCCTACTCTAATGTATTCACTTATAGGAAGAAGAGATTAAAAAGATTCATTGATCTATTGGCCAAAATCATGGTATCATATACTACATGTAGCAGTTTAACAGTATTTATATAATGCCCAAACCACCATAGAAATATACACTAGATAGGAAAACTAGGTTTTCAATAAAGACCACTACCTTTGTATTGACTTACAAATGGTACATGTCTAGACAATAGTATGAATAAGGAGTAACTTAGAAAGCTCTAGTAATTTACTAATTTCCATTTTGGTCTACTCAAAGAAATAGTCAAATTTTGATTTATTAGAGAAGAACTAGGCAACCTAAAGATCCCTTAAGCTATGTTAAGCCCTTCTTCTAATTGTAGCCTTATTTGGAATGATACTTTTTAGAAAACTAAGTTCATACTCTATGGACATACTAAAGAAGGAAGATGAGTGCCCATTGCCAATCGTCTATTGGAACACCAATCTTACTGCCTTTTTAAGTTTTAGTATTTGCACTATAGTTTACGAGGAATTATCTTTTGGTTTAATGGACCAAAAACTAGAATTCCTAAGGTAGTGAGCACGTAATCATCTAACTTAAAGAGCTTATTTGTCTACAACAACCTCTAGATTCTCTTAATCATAAGATCATTGTTAGTGGTTCTAATAGACAAAATTCTAAGGCCACCCTTATCCTTGAGTAAGCAAAGCTTGTTCCATTTAACTTTTGATAAAAGCCTATTCATGTCACTTGACCAAAGGAGTTCTCTCATGAGCCTTTCGATGTCTTTAATGATGTTTAAAAGGAAGAAAACATGAGATGATGAAGACACATTCAAGTTACTCAACATTGAATTTATTAACTGAACTCTCTGTGCCAATATAAGGTTTTTGTTATAACAACTTGATGTTATCCTCTGAATTATATCAATAAGAGGTTTGAAACCTTAGGAATTTGGTCTCTTAATAGAAATAGGAATGTCAAGGTAGATGATAATTAAATTGCTAAATCAACTAGCAAAATGTTGAGCACTCTTCGAGATTACCAACTGGTTCTTCTCCTTGATAATGGGAGAGACTTATCTTAGGCTTGAAAGTGTTCAATGCTAAAAGGAGCATGCTAATGGAACTAGATTTTGCCCTAGACAATATTAGATCATCTGTAAAAGTAAGCTACATACCCCTAATTTCATATATTTGGAGTGATATTTAAAGCATTGCTCCAAGTTTTGTTACTTGTTTTAGCAGTCTTATAAGCACCTCCATACTAGGTGTGAAGAGATAAAAAGATTAGAGATCTCTTTATCTTAATCCTCTAGCTCAATCCTTGTGGGCTCTCCATTAATCAAGATGTTATATGAAAAGGTGATTAAACATTACTCAATCTATCTAGCATACATATAAGGAAAACTAAAAACTTTAAGAGTGTGCAAAATGAAGTTCTAATCAACAGAATTTAAAGCTTTATGGAATTCTACTTGCTAGGAGCTTCGAGATGACTTATACCCAATGTTATAATAAGAAATGGACCTAAAATCCTTGATGTAATTAGGGGATCGCACCTTAGGTATATGGTAAATAAAAGTTTTATTAATCTCTTTTGACATTGTTCCTTGTTGAAATAACTTAAGAACGACTGTTGTAATTAATGATTTATTGTGATTTCATGCCTTTAAAAAGAAAAATGCATTCATTCCATCTAGTCTAAGGGCTATGTGCGGGTTAAGGGCAAAGAGGGCTACTTCTATATGAAACAAAGGATTATATGAAAAATCTTTTTCACCTCTTCATTAATCATTCTCTAAAAATATATACAATTGGAGTAGGAAATAATTAAGGGATTACATTAACAAAAAATCTAAAAAAATCATCCTAGAAATCTAGAAGTAAATAAATTTAAATATGGAAATCACTAAAAAAATCTGGAAATTGATTTTAGATCTCACTAATTTAGGCAATCCTAGTTAATTTTCCAACACTCCCCCTCATGCTAGTGAATGTATATCAAACATTCCCAACTTGCATACATTTGATTCAAAACTAGTCGTAAGTAATGCTTTAGTGAGAATATCAGCTTCTTGTGATTCAGTTGGCACGTAGGACAAACTAATCTTCCCACTTTCAATCTTTTTCTTGATGAAATTTCTATCAATCCGAACATACTTCATACGATCATGTTGTATAGGGTTATGAACAATTGCAATAGCTGATTTACTATCGCTATATAACTTCATAGGAGGCTCCAATGGGAAATTTAAATCTGATAGCAATCTCTCTAGCTAAATTAACTCACAAATACCTTGTGCAATTGCCCTATATTCTACTTCAGCACTAATTCTAGATACAACAGTTTGTTTCTTACTACGCCATGTAACAAGATTTCCCCAAAACTTTGTACAATAGCTTGTAGTGGACTTAACATCTTCAACTGACCCTACCCAATTTGCATCTGCAAACCCTTCTATTTCTTGAATTTCACTCTTTTTGAATGAATGACCTTTTCAGGTGTTCCTTTCAAGTACTTAAGAATTTGATCTACTGCATCTCAGTGTCTCTTGGTGGGAGCATGCATAAATTGACTGAACACACCAACATTATAGGCAATGTCGGGCCTAGTAAGTGATAGGTAGATCAATTTTCCCACCAAACGTTGATATTTTTCTTTGTTTGTTGGAGTGTCATCTTTAGAAACCTTATGCTTTCAATTCTTTTCTAGTGGGTCGACTACCTAATTTTCCTGTTTCTTTCAATAGACCTAAGGTGTATTTTCTTTAAGAAATGAAAATGCCTGACTTACTTCTGAGTATTTCCATTATAAGGAAATATTGAAGTTTCCCAAGATCGTTAACTTTGAATTCAAATTTCAACGGACTTTTGAGATTTTCTATTTCTTCATTATCATCACATGTGATCACCATATCGTCAACATGTACGATCAAGATGGATTTCTTTTCTTCCCATCTATAGATTGTTTTGTGAATAAAGTATGGTCAGCTTGCCTTTGTGTATAACCAAATTGCTTCATAGTAGTGATGAACCGGGTAAACCAATCTCTAGGAGATTATTTTAACCCATAGAGAGATTTTTTCAGTTTACACACAAAAACAATTTTTTCTTGAAAACCAGGTGAAGGCTTCATGTAAACTTCTTCTCTGAGAGTTCCATTTAAGAATGCATTAGATACATCCATTTGGTGTAGTTCCCAATCTAGATTTGCTGCCATAGATAAGAAAACCCAAATAGAATTCAATTTTGCAATGGGTACAAAGGTTTCTTCATAATCAAGGCCGTAGGTTTGTGGATATCCTTGAGCAACCAAACAAGCCTCGTATCTCTCTATTCTCCCATATGAACCAACTTTTATAGTAAAAATCCATTTGCACCCTACTAGTTTTTTCCCTTCGAGCATGTCAACTATTTCCCATGTGTTATTTTCTTTCAAGGCCTTCATTTCTTCCATTACTGCAGCTTTCCATCTTGAATCT
Source organism: Erythroxylum longipes (assembly GCA_027563885.1). NCBI lineage: Eukaryota > Viridiplantae > Streptophyta > Magnoliopsida > Malpighiales > Erythroxylaceae > Erythroxylum > Erythroxylum longipes. The sequence continues at coordinate 14,778,059 of JAOQMS010000001.1, read as the reverse complement.
CTCAATGCCTCATATATGTTGGTAGGAATTTTCACATTATCGAGTTGAGAGACAAAGGCCCTGTATTTGTTAAATAAGTGGTAATACGGCAAATGGTTTGAAATCAGATGTTCAGTACAAGATCTTACTCCTTTTATGACAGCAATGGGAACGTCAAGGTCATCAATTGTAATAGTACTTTGAGGTAAAACTTCTGTTATGGGATCCTCTTCTAATTCAGATGCTTGGCCTTGCTGAGTAACTCATGGTCTCCTTGAGTACACAAGTAGTTCAACCTGTTTAGGTTTGTTGAGGTGGTTCTCCCCCTTGACTTGAGTCACATGTGGATGTGTGTTGTAAAGATGGAGACAGAATTGATGGTATCGGCAATGAAATAGGTCTAGATATAGAAGGGTCCCATGGTTTTCTTCATTTAGATTCTTCCCCTGAAGAGAAGCATGTGAATAGAAAGATTGATTTTCAAGAAAGGTCACATCATATGACACATATAATTTTTTTAAATCTGGATTATAACATTTGTAACCCTTTTGAGTAGGAGAATATCCTAGGAAAATACACTTAATAACTTTTGGATCAAGTTTTCCTCATGTAGGAAGAGTATTATAAACAAAAACAGAACAACCGAATATTTTAAGAGTGAGAGAATTAAACAATCTGACATGAGGAAAGTATTTTCTGGGACAACTTATAGGAGTTTGAAAATTTAGAGTTTTAAAAGGAAGCCTATTAATCAGGTAGGAAGTGGTTAATACAGAATCACCCCAATAATGGTGTGGAACGAAATTTTCAAACATAATTGATCGAGCAACTCCTAACAAGTGACGGTCTTTTCTCTCAGCTATCCCATTTGTTGAGGTGCATAGGTACATGAACTTTGATTAAAAATTCCATTATCAACTAAATAATTTCCTAAAATATGTGATAAATAATCTCCTCCATTATCTGTGCGAAAAATATGGACGTCAGACTGGAAAACATTTTTTATCATCATGTGGAATTGTTAAAAAACAGACCCAACATCAGATTTTTCTTTTAGAAGGTAGACCCAACAAACCCTTATGTGGTCATCTATGAAAGTAATGAACCATATTTTTTTGATTAAATCACCAACACGTGATGCCCCCTAAATATCACTATGAACAAGGTGAAAATGTTTTGACATTTTGTAATCATGAACAGGATAATTTTTTCTAGGTTGTTTTGCAAGGATGCATGATTCATAAGAAAAAGAGAAAAGATCTTTATTGATGAACAACTTGGGAAACAAATGTTTCATATATGAAACACTAGTATGACCTAAACGTTTATGCCATAAAATCACATCAGAGTTAGATAAACTAGACAAAAAAAGAAATGTAGGTGTTTTTGGTGTAGGAGAACTAGTTAGGTAATAGTTGAATGCAAAAACAATCTACTCATTTTACGCTCAAAAATCGCAAGTGTACGAGTTGCGACTTGTAGTTAAAAAAGCAGATATCAAGCTCACAAGGATTGATGACTAGAAACCACTTAATTCAGATCAAACTTTGTTTAATAAACGAAATTGTGTAACGGAAAGAATTTAGAAAATTAACTTAAACTGAAAGAATAACAAAAAACAATAGAAAATACTAAAGTGTAGAAAATTAGAATTCAGGAAGGTAAAGACTAGAGATCACTTTTGCCCTATTTTGTCTCCCTCTTATTTTATTAATTGAATTACGTCTCACCTAAGATTTCTAAATGTATTAACTACCCTCTCTCAAGGTGTAACTAATTGTCCCTAATCAAATTGAATGGAATCGATTGAACGATCTCTCAACCTACCCAATCACTCTACCAATTTAACTAGTTATCAAACTATCATATGGGTGATCAATTGAATTAGCTGAGATCTCTCTTCTCACTAATCAATTAATGTGATGATTATACATCTATAGGTTGCCAACTCTTGTTGTACAATCTTACATAAATAAACTTACTCACTCTCTCGATTTATTGTAAGATAGAAATAAAATTAACAATAATCAAAGACTCTTTCATTCAATTCAATAAAATAGGAGTTTAACCAAAATAGTTCAAAAGCAATCCCTAAAAACAAATTAGTCAATCATGGTCTCCATAACATCATCAACACTCAAATATTCCATTCTACAATGATTATAAGAGATAAAATTGACATAAAATTGAATAAAAAAACTCCTTCTCTTCTTTGCCAAAATCTAGAATTTTTGATGTTGATGTGCTATTTTCCCAATCTTGATGATAATCCTTGACTTCAATCCTTCCTCAAGACTCAAAACTTGTATTCTTCACTCAAGGAAGCTCTTTTCTACAGAGGGGTTTCGTCTCTCTCAACCATGGAGGCATCATTCTCTTTTAATAGTCTAGAAGCCCTAAGTTTAATAAAGCCCCATATAATGTCTTGGATTATAGTTCCCACGACCGTGGAAATTGTCATGATTCCCACGACCGTGGGAATTTCCAATAGAGAGTTCCCTATTCTCTTCTCCTCATTGATCTCTAGCTCAATCTCTAAGTTTCTCAATTTTCCTTCTTACATAAAAATAATCAATTCTTACCCTAAATTAACATCAAACATAAACGAACAACAATGAAAATCAAACTAAATGAAAACATACAAAATGAATCCTAAACTACAACAATAATCAACAATTATGCAAGAAACACATGCCAATTACTTGGAAAAACATAGACTAATGCACAACTATCAGTAATAGAGACTATTTTGTTCTTTAACATTGCCAATCATCTTCCCCGAAGACAGATCCTAAAAAATACAATGATCATGCACAAAGGTTACTACACGATTTAGATCTTTAGTTAACTTGCTAATAGAAAGAAGATTACATCTTAAATTAGGAACATAAAGCATGTTTTTAAAGACAAAACCATTGCAAACAACATCTCCAATTCAAGCTACTAAAGAAGTACTTCTGCCACAAAAACTTTCAAATTTTTAGTAAATTTTATATAACCAGAAAAAATAGTGAGTAAACCTGTTATATGATCTAATGAACCAGTGTTAATAATCCATCCATTCAAGACATCCTTCTGTGATAAAAAAGGGATAATAACTCGTTAAATCATAGCTGCCTTGAGTGTTGTGGATGAGGGATCTAGGTTTTTCTGTTGACTGAGAAGGGTCCTTAAGATCTCCATTTTTTTTGTGTAAATACTGCAGTGCCAATTTTCTTGGTCTTTGAAACAGATTCAGCTATATGGGCAATAAGTTTGCTTCTTCTTTTACTCCATGGTTTCCAATCTGGTGGTTTTCCATAGAGATCCCAACAAGTCTCTTTCGTGTGAAAAGGCTTGTTACAATATTCACACCATGGTTTGCTCTCATTTGGCTTCTTATCTTGGGGATTAGAAGAGCTTGAACGATTTGTGGCAAGGGCAGAACCTTGTGCTTGTTCTTCGATGGCTGGGAGTAGGTTTGTGCTCAATATCACCTTTTTCCTGCTTTCTTCTCGCCTCAGAGTGATGGAAAGGGTTTTATTCCTAGAATTATCCTACATATTTCATCTAAATCTTTGTTTAAAACCTGAAGGAAATCAAAGACTCGGTCCTTTTCAAGTACTTGATTATAGAGTACTCCATCGTCTGCATACTTCCATGGAATTGTATAAAATAATTCCATCTCTTGACAAAGTTCAATTAATCTATTGTAGTATTATGTTACAGATTTTATTCCTTGCTTTGTGTTTTGAAGAGTTGATCGAATTTCAAAACATTAAGAAGCATTTCCAAAGTCTGAATACATCTCTTGTACTGCCCTCTAGATTTCGTGTGCTGTCTTGTAGTATAGGTAAGTGCGTCTTATTTGAGGCTTCATTGAATTTATCAACCAGGCCATGACAATAGAGTTTTTAGCTTCCCATATCTTAAAACTAGCATCATTCTTAGCTGGAGAAGAGAGTTCATCAATAAGATAACCTTCTTTCCCTTTCCCTCGAACAACTAACAACACAGGTTGGAACTATTCACAAAAATTTGACCCATTCAATTTGTGTTGGGTTATTTATAGTGAGTGATTCACATCTGGTGGAGAAGGGAAGGTTACATCACTAGTATTCCCTAAAATAACACTGGAATATTCTTCAGTTAATGGTGGTAGGTTACCTGCAGACATAGTTGTGACAGCAGAGGGAAAAAAATTTCAGGTGGCTAGGAAAATTTTTGGTGGTTGACAGATTTTAGGTGGCTAGAAACCTTGCTCTGATACCATGAAATAAAGGATTATGTGAATAATCTTTTTCACCTCTTCATTAATCATTCTCTACAAATATATACAATAGGAGTAGGAAATAATTAAGGGATTACACTAACAAAAAATCTAGAAAAATCAGCCTAGAAATCTGGAAGTAAATAAATTTAAATATGGAAATCACTAAAAAACTCTGGAAATTGATTTTGGATTCCACTAATTTAGGCAATCCTAGTCAACTTTCTAACACTATATCATGCTCATATAGATGTTCATAACAAAATAAACATTAAGGGGATTTATAAAGAGTACCCTTGTGCTTCCTCTTAGATTTTCTTCTAAAGACACTTTTGAATTCCTTACCTAAGAATGAAGCCTTTTGTTCCGTATCTTAAACTTATCGATCATAAGTCACATTTGGGAGTATTATTTCTATAAGGATGGAATTAGAGGGAGCATAAGTTCGTTGTGTTTCTAGAGTAGTTGCTTGATCACACCTCTTTCCAATAGCTAAAGAACTTATAATATCCTCCTTTAGAAGGAGATTAGTTTTAGGATTGAGCAAGACTTGAATAGAAGTTAAACTACTTACTATTTGAGGCTTGGAAATTACGTCATGTACTCTCACAAAGTCTTCTTCTTCATTTGATTCATTGTTCTTATTGGTTGACTCCTCTTTGTCTTCCCCTTTAGCAAAGCTATTACCATTTGATCCCCAATTCACTATCTTTTTGAATTCACCTATTAAGAACTTCTTAAAGGGTGCCAAGCTTTTGCTAGAGAAGATGTATCTAATCTCAAGAAGTAGGAAACTTTAACCTCATCCTCGAGTAGCCTATCCTATCATCTAATCGCAACAAGGGAATTGTTTTAGGGATATTCTTTTGGCTATTAATGAGAACATGTATTCTCGTATAATTGAATCTCCTCATTGTTGCTATAGGCTTATACAAACACATGGGTTTTCCAATAAAACTAGCAAGATGACTAAGCTACCTTATATTCCAATGTTTCAAAGGAATATTATATATGTTGGTTTTTCTTGAGATTTGCTATTAAATCATAGTTTTTATTTCTAAATTAATATTGTTTTATTTTTAAAATGCGAAGGCCCTATTTCAGTGACTCTTTGGGAATGTTTAGGAGTATCAAACTTAAAGAAAAATAAATTGTCCTCACTGACCATGCATCTTCTAATTCTTCTAAGCCCAAAGGTTTACAATAGGATATGAAGGTCTTTTGCCTATAAAAAGCCAAGAAAATAACCTTCCACCTAGAAACCCCTTCCTTCAAAATGTATAGAGATGGAACCACTATAATTCTACCATCAACCTCTATTAGAGTGTAGTAATGAAACTTTAGAGAGCAAGAGGAATCTCCTTAGACTTGCAACCAAGTTCTCTGGTTAGTGATGTATAAGTTAATAACAAAGGTTAAAGGGCTTAGGAAGGAAGAACCTGGTTATTCTGAGGGCGCTAGGATAATAGATGAGTTGAGTAAAGTTGTTATAGGTGGAGTGAGAACGAGCAAAAGAAAGTCTTCTAAGGTATGGAGTATAATGATTGACATTACTATAAAGGAACAAAGTTGAAAAATAAGATAAAGGTTTATTAGACTTAGGAAGGAAGAAAAAGAAGGAAAACTAGTGGGAATTAAACTAGAAGAGCAGCAACTAGAGCAAGAGAAGTGAATATTAGAAATGGATAGAATAAAGAGAGTGATATAGCAAGGAAGGAGGGAAGCCAAGGGGAGTAGACCAAGGTAGCACAAAGAGATTGGCAGGGTGAAAAGAATAAGAGTATGGCTAGAAGTTATAGCAAAAGGTAATAGAGAAATTATTTGGGAGGAATAAAAGAGTCTTGAAACACTTGAGATCAAAGCAACCCAAAAGAAGAAAGAGTGTAACTATACACTCAAACTAGAGAGAAGTTAGAGCTTCCTCTTTAACACATCTTCCCTAGAATGGCATTAACTTTTTTTATAACTAGGGTCTATATTTTTAAGATTGGATTTTTAGTTATTAACAAATTTGAGTTTTAAGTTTAATTTAGGATTTGTGAGGCATTTTCAAATATAAATAAGCTTTACACAATCTAAGGGGGCGGTTGGTTCGTATTGGGGAATGGTAATAGGAATGAGAATGAATATAGTGAGAAATGGGAATGGATATTATCATTATAATTCTGATGGTTGGTTAAAAGGAAGGAATGATTACTATTAACTATTGGTAGTGGTTGGTTTGTAAAATATATTAATTATATTTTATTTAATTGTATTTTAATTGATTAATTAATTATAATATTTTAATTAATGAACAATTATATTTTAATTAACAACTTATATTTTAATCAATAATAATAATTTTAATTTTAATTTTAATTAAAATATTATAATTAATTATATTGTAATTGATTATTACAATATTTTAATTAATGAATGAATTGTATTTGAATTATTATATTGTAATTGATTAATTATAATATAATTAATTACAATATTTCAGTTAACGAATGAATTATATTTTAATTAATTTTATTGTAATTGATTAATTATAATATAATTAATTAATTACAATTAATTAATTAATTACAATTTATTTTTATTAAATTTTAATTATTATGTTATTTTAATTAATTAAGTAATAAATTAATTAATTACAATTAATTAATGAATGAATTATAATTAATTAATTATATTGTTTTAATTAATTATATTTTAGTTGATGAGTTTGGGAAGGGGTTAATTATTTAATTTCTCAAACCATAAATATATCAAGTAATGTTTTCCATTCCTGTCTATTATGAGGGGTATAGACCAATACTCAAAATGGAGGAATGAAATCATTATTCATTCAATCATAGTTCCTTACCAAGCATGTAGTTTTCATTCCTTACCTATGCCTTCCTTCCTATACCTATTAACCAAGCACACCCTAAATTTTGTCACTTTCAATTAGTCAAATGCTAATCCCTATGTTTTAGATAAAATTAGTTTAATTGTAAATTGCATTTAATTAGTTTGAATTGTGCTTACTTGCTTAATTAACTTTTAATTTGATTTAGTTACCTTCAATTTCTTCATTAATATTCTTTTATATTTCCAATGAATTAGGATTTTATAATTTAGGTTAAGCTATAATTTTTTTAAATTTTGTTTAATTAGGTTTAAATTAGATTCAAGTTATATTAAACTAGGTTAATATAAGTTTGATTAGAGAACCTTTAAAGTCTTAAAAAATCAAATTGCATCCAATTAAGATTAATTTAAACAAATCAACAATTTTAGAAAATTTTTGGAGGTCAATTTGGCTTATTAAAGTAATGGTGTTATAAGTTGACCTTGTGGAGTAAAGTTGAATTATGGTGCAGTGTAGAAGATTATGTGATGAAAATTGGCCTTAAGATTTAAGAAAAAGACGAGGAGGAGTCTGGTTCCTTCTTCTTAGACATCACCTCATCTAGAGGACATTTCAAGGTTTACTAATAAGGAGAACAAGGAATGGTATAATAAGCGTAGCAACAACAACATCGTCTTAGAAAAGAATATATCTTTGATATTGATAGGTTTTTAAGGTTTGGAATGTATTTAAAACTTTATATTAGGATTTTTTATTGAATACATAGAAGATTCTTACCTAAGGTTGGTAAAATAATTATATGTCAACATTGAGAGTAAAGCTAAACCAAAACCCTTGGACATATAATCCTATTTTGTGGCATTAAGGTGATGATTTTAGAGGAAATAATTAAAGAATATCTTAGGTTGCCATCAAAAGGTAGGAGGTTGAGCTTTCATAACGGAAGGCCATTAAGGTATGATGAGTGGAACCAGAGTAAAGCCTTCCTTAGGTTCAAGTTGGAGTTGACTTTTTTCTACTGGATGGATGCATTATCTATGTAAGGACCTAGCCATACAATCCTAGCCAGTGGCTACATTTAGTCTATAACATACAACATTAGTCTAGTGAATTAATAAACTCTAAATGATGGATATGTATCTTTTGCATATACTCTTCAATAGTTTATGAGAGGCTCTATAAGTCTTATTGTCATCATTAATATTGCAAACCATCATTAATGTAATTCAAAATGAGAATTTACTTAATCAGTCGAGTGTTAGTTGTTAATAGTCTTAAGAAATATAGTAACATAAGATAGGAATTTATATGACCCAATAATCAATAGTTTAATTGCACAATAAAGGGTTAGTGTTCAAGATATCTTAGAGGGATTCATCACCTAGGTATTACTAATTTGATATTGACTGATTGTAGTATTTTCTTTATCTAAGTTCATTGTTGTGTCAAATTTAGTTTAGTTTGTTTTCTTTAATTTTCAAGTAAATTCATAACTTGATTTAGCAGTTAGATAGAAAAATGGTTAATACTAGTACTTGCAGTTCTTGTGGGATTGACAAATACTTTCCAATGCTAGCTACCACTACATTATGCACTTATGGTTAAAATTTATAATTCTTTATAAGCATAAAAATAATTCAAACAGTAGTCACCTTAAATATGGATGGTTTCCATGTAACAACCCACTCCTGCTGGACATGAACC
>JAOQMS010000001.1:14748608-14769188 GCA_027563885.1 Erythroxylum longipes | reverse complement strand
TTATGCCAGCTGCGTTGTACGTAGAAGTAGCTTCTGGAGAGCTGATTCCTTGAGTGAATAAAAGGAGAGCTGCTGTTTTTGATATAGGATCATAGCATTTATACCCTTTTTGTTTAGCAAAGTAACCCAAAACACACATTTTTTGGCTCTTGGATCAAGTTTGTTTTGTGAATAACTGTGAATAAAGACTGTACAACCAAAAACTTTTAGAGGAAGGTTAGTTTCAAGATGGGTAGTAGTATGGATTTTATGAAATTTTTGAAGAGCTGTTTTGAAAGAAAAGACATGACTAGGCATTCGATTAATAAGCTAGGTTGCAGTAAGGATAGCATCCTCCCAAAAGAATTTTGGAACATTGCTAGTGAACATCAAGGCCCTAGCTACTTTAAGAAGGTGTTTAGTTTTCCGCTCAGCAATTCCATTCTGATGAGGACTATTGACACAAGTACTTTTGTGGACAATTCCATGTTTTTGGAAGAACATATGAAGATTTTGATTAAAATATTCAATACCATTATCAGTATAAAGGACTTGAACACTTGTTTGAAATTGATTTTTTATCATCTAATAAAAGTTGATGAACACGGTAGGGACTTCAGTTTTATCTTTCAAAAGAAACACCCAATACAAACGAGTTTGATCATCAATGAATGAAATGAACCACTTTGAATTGGTTATATTAGTGAGACGAGATGGGCCCCAAAGATCACTATGGATAAGTGAAAAAGGTTTTGTGGGTTTGTATTCAGACCTTGTAAAAGAAATTCTTTGATGCTTAGCAAATTCACAAGTATCACACTGAACACAAAGATCTTTATTTATTGAAATATTTGGAAACAATTGTGACATATACTGGAAGCTTGGATGACCTATCCTTTTATGCCATATTAATAGTTCATCATTCTTAGGGACAATCACACTATTACCCAAGCTATAAGGAATAGAATGACTTTCTTCATCTTCAAAGTAGTACACTCCATCTACCTCTTTGGCATTGCCAATCATCTTCCCCGATGACAGATCCTGTATAATACAATGAGTAGGTAAAAAATGAGCACTACAGTTAACTTCTTTTGTTAGTTTACTAACTGAAAGGAGGTTACAGTCTAGATTTGGAACATGTAGAACAGAGTTTAATTTTATAGAATTTGTTACTTTGATATCTCCTTTTCCTGCAACCGAAGAAGAATCACCATTTGCTACCTTAACCTTTTCATGCCCAGCACAAGGAAAATATGAATGTGTTGAGGTTTGCTTCTCAAAGGACTCCACAAAGGTTTTTAGTTTCTCAATTTCTCAAAGGACTCCACAAACTAGGGACATATTTTTGGAATTTTCTTCATTAGTTGATGAAGTGCTCACGATATGTGCCTAACTTTGGTCATTTCCACTTTGATTGGGCTTGCCATGAAGTTTCCAGCATTTCTCTCTGGTGTGCCGATGCTTCTTGCAATATGTGCAGAACAGGGATTCTCAGTTAAATGGTTTGGATGAGTCCCCTCTAGTAACTAGTGTAGGATTGTTTGCCCTTTTCAGTTCTATGGCCTTGGTAATGAGTGCAGAACCATCTCCTCCTTGAGGTTCAAGCATAACATTTCGATGTCCCTCTTCTGCGCATATAATAGCTATTGTCTCATTTAGAGATGGTAGGTCTGGTTTTCCTAAAATCTACACCCTTACAGCATCAAATTCCACTAAATACGATTCTTTTCCACAAAACGCTTTAGAATTGCCGCATCTTCACTACAACACATTTGGATGCATTGATAAATTTCCCTCTTCCCTTTAGGAATGTGTGGACCGATTGTGACCACTTCAAAAATTTTTTCCCATTCAATCGGTCTGTAGCTTGAATGTTCTGCAAATCTCCAATTATAGCAGTAGCAGAATTCTCGAATGCAGGGTTGGTGATTTCGGTAGAACTTTTGGGTGATTCCGACAGAATGAAGCAGGTCATAGTCATCTGTCATTTGGTCTAATGCCCCAGAATCAACTATCCATTTCTTCCTACCGCATGAAGATAAAAAAGCTTGTATGATATTACCATAATAGCATTGGCAACTGTACTTGTCTTTTGTTGATGGTTGTCATTTTGAAGATTCTTTAGTATTTTTGATAATTTCCCTAGTGAAATATTCAACTCACTAGCTTGTTGTTTCTGACTATCTTCAGATTTTTCTGTTCCTCCTTCACTAGATACTTAATAGCCTTGGTTTTTTCCTTTTCGTGGTTTCCAATCTAGAGGCTTTCCATGGATGTCCCAACATGTGTCTTTGGTGTGACCATTTTGTTTGCAGCGATCACACCACTTCTTCTGATTACTGGATTCACCATGCGACATCAATGCAGACGCTTCATTAGTAGTTATTGGAGACAAATTTTGTTCTTCTTTTGGCTCTTCTTTTAGCATAATTTTCCTCCTTGTTGCTTCCCTCCTTACTTCAGAAAAAACTTTTTAGCTGTTGGTAGATGAACTCTACTTAGGATCCCGTCACAGACATCATCCAGTTTTTTGTTGAGACCAGCTAAAAATTCAAAGACTCTTTCCTTTTCAAATTTTTGGTTGTACATCACAGCATCTACCTAGCACCTTCACTCTTCATTTGACAGAAGGTCAAATTCCTACCATAATGCTACCATTTTGACCCAATATTCTGTAACTTCTCTGTCACCTTGCTTCATGTGCTACAACTTTGTTTTTACTTGTAGATTCGCGATGCATCCTCTTCGTCAGAGTATGATTATCGCACCCCTTCCTAGATTTCTTGAGCTGTTGGGAGAAACATGAAGGTATGTTTGATCGTCAGTATCATGGCGTTGATAAGCCATGATGAGGGCATGGAGTTGTCTATCTCCCACTATCGTGTAGCTTGTGAATTCATTGGGTCTGGAACATTTCCATCTCCGAAGATAAAGCTTAGCTTCTCGCATCCTCCAATCACGAGTTTCATAGCTTCAGCCCACTCCCGATAGTTCGTTCCATTTAGTTTGTCAAAAACGATGACAATTGAAGCTCCTTCAAGACTAGAGGACATTGACAACTGACCTCCAGTCTGGTTTGGATTCGCCGTGGAGGATCCTTCAAGATTGGAAGCCATTTCTTGACTTGTCGGGGTTGACTCCTCTGTTGCGGGGGTTGGCTCTTTTGTTGCACTATCTCTTTCACGTGGCTCTGATACCATGTGAATAAGAGCTGTTTTGCTCTATATTGTATTTCTTAGAGAATGTAGTACATATATACATTAATAGGAATGTTGCAAAGGACAGAGAATCTATACAAATACAGGAGATAATCCTAAGATAATGCTTAGCCTTAAGATAATGCTATCTAATATAATCTGATTACAATCAGATTATCATAATATTATGTGATAATACCGTATCTTGACCACAACAATCGTATAACTACTTATAGGATTTACATAAATATACAGCTCAGTAATAATCTTATCCCATAAAATCGTCTAACTAATTATTTCCTATGCATAATGCCGACACCACCCTTAAGTCAGTGAATGAATGTCTTTCATTCCCAACTTGTTGATAAAGTCTTCAAAAGTTGTCTTGGACAATCCTTTTGTCAAAACATCACCTATTTGCTCCTTTGATGAGATGAAGGGCATGCATATTAGGCCACTGTCCAATTTCTCTTATATAAAATGTCTGTCAACTTCCACATGCTTAGTTCTATCATGCTGAACAGGATTGTGTGTGATGTTGATTGTAGACTTATTATCACAGTATAATTTTGTTAGCCCTTCCCATTTAATTTTTAAGTCATCAAGAACTATTTTCAACCAAAGCAACTCATAGATCCTTAAAGCCATTGATGAGAATTTTGATTCTGCACTTGATCTTGTCATAACATTCTGTTTTCTGCTCTTCCATAAAACCAGATTTCCTCCCATAAAAACACAATATCTTGAGATTGATCTTCTGTCCATTAGAGAACTTGCATAATCTACATTTAGATACTGCAGAATTCTGTGTACAACTTTGAAGTGTACTTCTTTGGGTTTATGCATAAATTGGTCGTGCTTATTGCAAAGGCAATGTTTGGTCTTGTGTGTTAAGCATATTAATTTTCCAACTAACCTTTGATAAGCTCCTTTATTTATTGCTTGATCATGTGGTGCATCACTCAATTCGTGATTGAATTCAATTGGAGTAGCTGTTGGTTTGCACCCTAATTTTCCTGTTTCTTTAAACAAATCCCCCTATATTTTTGTTGCGAGATGAATATACCTTGCCTTGGAATGTGCAACCTTAATTCTTAGAAATAATTTCAACTTTCCCAACTCCTTGATGTCAAATTCTTGTAATAACTTTTCCTTTAACACCATCATTTCTTCTTTATCATTTCTAGGGACTATGATGTCATCCACATACACCAATAGTATTGTTACTTCCCTAGTTTTTGAATATTTGATAAACAGGTATGGTCTCCATGACTTTGCGTATACTTGAATCCTATCATAGCCTTCTTGAATCTCCCAAACCATGCTGTTAGTGACTGTTTTAGTCCATAAAGAGCCTTCTGTAATTTGCACACCAATCTCTTTTGAGATTCAAATTCGGTGGAACTTGCACATATATTTCTTTTTCTAGTTCTCCATGGAAGAAGGCATTTTCAACATTATATTGCTGTAAATTCCACCAGCTCCCAACTTTTACTTTTTTCGAGTGCATCCATTTCACTTTTCATAGCACTTCTCATCTCCTAGTGCCTCGGTCAAATTTTTTGGAATGGGAATGTTATGGAGATTTTTGAGAAAGGTTTGGTGTTTTTTGGATAGGATTTGATAAGTCATGTACAAGTATAAGTCATGTACAAGTATAATGGATGTTGTGTGCAAGTTCTAGTACCTGTTTTAAGGCAATGAGTAGGTCTAAATCACTAGGTTCAACTTGTGGGTCGAAGTTAAGTTTGTCATCAATCTATGGATCAAGGTCAAATAAGCTTATGATTGGTTCAGTTGGTTTAAGTCTGTTTGAAATGTTGGAACAATAGCTTGTGCAGGGGCTTGTCATGCTATAAGCGAGAGGTAGGTCTCTTCCTAGTGTAAACCTGCAATTTTGAGTAGTTTTTCATTCATTTGCTTCCCTTAGAGCTTCTTTGGGTTCAATAGATTTGTTTGAAAAATGTGGTTCAAACCCTATTTGAGTGGAAAAATCAAGGAAAAATAAGTCCTTTGTTGTCCTATCTTCATTCAAATTCTTCCCTGACGGTAAAGAAAGATTTGGTTTCATCAAATGTAATATTAGTGGACCCAAAAAATTTGTGAGTTTTGGGATGAAAACACATGTATCTCTTTTGGGTGGAAAAGTAACCCAAAAAAAAACAAATTTAAGAGCGCAAGGATCAAGTTTTCCTCTAATTTGAGAGCGAATATGAACGTAGGCTATACTTTCAAAAAATCTAGGAACAAGAGCATTGGAGAAGTTTAGATTCTGATAGAATTGTGTAAGAACATTTACTGGTGATTGAAAATTAAGAACTCTAGTTGGCAATCTGTTATATAAGTAGGTAGAAGTTATGACAACTTCCCCCTAAAAATTTTTGGGAACATTTTTATGAAAGAGTGGTGCCCTTATGATGTTCAACAAATGACCATTTTTTTGTTCTGCAACTCTATTTTGTTGACGAGTATTAACACACGAGGATTCATGAATGATTCCATTTTCATGAAAGAAATTTGATAGAGTTTGATTGAAATAATCTTTGGCATTGTCGGAAAGAAATTTTTTGGTTTGTGCATCAAACTGAGTTTTGATCATGTTATAAACATTTGGGAAAAGGGTACTAATATCTGACTTTCGTTTCAACAAATACATCTAAGTAATTCTTGTCGCAATCATCAATGAAGGTTATGAACAATTTTGCCCCAAAAACATTAGGAATTGGTGAAGGACCCCAAATATCACTATGAATGAGAGAAAAGGGAGTATGGCTTCTTTTATTACTTATTGGAAAAGATGCACGTTTGCGCTTTGCAAATTCACATTCATCACAATGGAAAAACTTAACATCTATTTTATCAAAGAATGATGGAAACATAGACTTTACTATGTAAAAAGAAGGATGTCCTAAACAATGATGATAAAGCCATACTTTTTCTAGTAGACATGACTGACTCTAAAAGGAAAGATGTGGGAAGAAGAACCTTGGATTTGCTATGCCCTTCTTTAGTCTCTAGGTAGTAAAGGCCATTCCTCTCACTAGCATGTCCAATCGTCCCTTACATGCCCTATTCTTAAAACATGCAAGAGGAAGGAGAAAAATAGCCTAACATTTAGAGTCGTTGGTGAGTTTATGCATTGAAATTAGGTTGGCAAATAATTTGGGAACATGGAGGACATCTTTTAATGTAAGAGAGTCATTTAACTGAACATCTCCTTTTCTAGCTATAGTGACAATTGATCCATCTGCTATAATTATCTTTTTATGGCTAGAAGAAGGTGTATAAGAGATTAAAAAGTTTATAGGTGTTAGGTAACTACGTAAGTTAATAAACGTTGAAAGTGAAACGACTCTAAGTAGAGAGCAGTAACTCTCTATTATGTAGAAACAAGAAGGCAGAACCTTCTTCACAAGGGAAACCCCTTTACAACCTCCGGAAAACTTCCCAGAGTTATTACCAATCTCCAAAACTACCCCCCTTATCCCATAGACTAATATTTTATATCTACTTATCCTAACAAACTACTAAGGAATAGCTATCTCGTACTAACAACCTGAATCCCTAAAAAATATCAATATCTAGCTACTACTTTCAGCCTATCTTCTTCTTCCATGTATAAACTAACCACTCTCCTCCTTTGTGACCATTATTCCTAACAATACCGCCCCCTGATGAAATAACCTTGTCCTCAAGGTTAAGCTCCGGAAATTGGCCACGGATAAGCTCTTGTTCCTCCCACATAGAATCCTCCAAAGGTTTGCCTTGCCAATGAATCAACCATTAATCATGGGGAACTCCTCGATGATGAAGTGTCCTGTTTCCCAAAACCGCGGTTGGAGTACACAATTCAGGAGTGTAGTCCAACTTTGGAGGTAACTCTTCTTGAACCTGGTGGTGCCCGATAGCTTTTTTCAACTGAGACACGTGAAACATTGGGTGTATATGGGCTTGTGGGGGAAGTTGCAGTCGAAATGCGACCACACCAACCTATTTGTCCACCAAATACGGTCCATAATATCGGGCTGAAAGTTTCGGGTGCAGTCGCTTAGGCATGGACCCTTGCCGATGTGGACGAATCTTTAAATACACCCAATCTCCTTCCTGAATGTCATGAGGATGCCTTCGGTCATTTGCAATACGTATCATGTGATTGCGAGCGCGTTCTAGATGATGTTTCAACTGTGTAAGAGCTTCATCACGACTCATTAAATCCTGCGCTACAGCTTCCACCAACGTTTCTCTAGGAATAAAATGTGTGATAGAGGGAGGGGGTCTGCCATATACTACCTGAAAAGGAGAACATTTAGCTGCTGAATGAAAACTAGTATTATACCAATACTTTACTTTGCCCATTGTAAATAATCTTACCAAACCTTGGGTTGTTTCGAGCTAAAACAACGAAGATATGTCTCAATAGTACGATTAGCTACCTCAGTTTGGCCATCCGATTCGGGGTGATAGGCAGTACTCAATTTTAATTGAGTTCCCTGGAGTGTAAACAATTCTTGCCAAAAATTAGTTAAGAATGTAGGGTCCTGGTCACTTACAATAGAAAGTGAAATTCCATGTAATCTGACAACTTCCTTGGTAAAAATTTCAGCAATAGAGGGGGTTGAATATGGATGTTTGACAGGAATAAAATGTTCATATTTGCTCAACCTGTCTACTACCACCAGCAAGGTAACATAGCCTTTCAATTTGGGTAGTCCCACAATGAAATCCATACTCAGCTCTTCCCAAATGTTGTTAGGAATAGGTAATGGTTGGAGTAAACTTGCTGGAGACGTAGCTTGATATTTGTTACGTTGACAAGTGTGACAAGCTGCTACAAAATCAGATACAACCCTTTTCATACCTTCCCAAAAGATAGATTGAGCTATCCTTTTATAAGTTTTGTAAATTCCCGAATGTCCCCTTGTAGGAGTAGTATGAAACTCTTGTCAAAGCTTGGGAATCCATTCCGAAGATGCTGATACAACTAGCCTCCCTTTATAATATAATCTCCCATTCTCTAAGGTATAAGAAGGATGAGAATCTGGTTCCTTCTCAATTTCTTCTATGATTCGGCTCAACTATGGATCAGCCTTTACCTCCTCATTAATTTGCTCTGGGTCTTGCCAAAATGGCCTAGAAATAACCTGCAATTCCATGTCCTCGCATACCTTGGAGAGTGCATCTACTGCCCTGTTAGTACTTCCAACCTTGTAGACAATATCAAAATCATATCCCAACAATTTTGCCAACCAATTATGTTGATTTTGAGTCGTAATTCTCTGTTCCAGCAGATGTCTTAGGCTTTTCTGATCTGTATAGACTTTAAATTTCCTCCCCACTAGATATGGTTGCCAATGTTGAATGGATAACACTAGCGTCATAAGTTCCTTCTCATATATGGATTTATTAAGTGATGATTCAGCTAATGCTTTGTTGAAAAAAGCCACTGGTTTCTTTCCCTGTGTTAACACTGCCCCCACACCTTTACCCGATGCATCACACTCCACTGAAAAAGAAGCATTGAAGTCTGGTAGTGTCAAAATTGGAGCATTAATTAGAGCGTTTTGAAGTTGCTTAAATGCTTTTTCTGCAGAAATATCCCATTTAAAATTTCCTTTCTTTAATAGATTGGTAAGAGGTTGCGTTATTTTCCCATAATCTTTCACGAACCTTGGGTAATACCCTCTCAAACCCAAGAACCCTCTCAAAGCTTTGATAGATGTAGGAATAGGCCATTGTAGAACTGCGTCAATCTTCTTGGGATCCATAGCAACGCCATCTTTGGAGATGATGTGACCGAAGTACTCAATTCTTAACTTCCCAAAGGTGCATTTTTTTGCATTAGCATAGAAATGATGTTGCTGCAATGTATGTAAAACCCTCTTCAAATGAGTGATGTGGCTATCCCAATAGACGCTATAAACCAGAATGTCATAAAAAAAAAACTAACACAAACTTTCAAAGATAGGGTTGTAAGATCGAATTCATAGCACATTGGAACGTGGCTGGTGCATTGATGGGACCAAACGGCATGACAAGTGATTCGTAGTGGCCCTGATGTGTCTGAAAAGTTGTCTTGGGAACCTGCCGGATCGATGGAGGCATATGTGGGAAAATTGGAAGACTCTGTTGCCATAATTGAGAAAACCATGGGGGAGCAAGTCGCAGACTTGACGGAAGTCAAGAACGGTATGGGACGTTTGGAGGCCATCTTGACTCAGTTGATGCAACGACAATTAATTGTTAGTTAACTATGTAAGTTAATAAATGTTGAAAGTGAAACAACTCTAAGTAGAGAGCAGTAGCTCTGTATTATTTAGAAATAAGAAGGCAGAACCTTCGTCACAAGGGAAACCCCTTTACAACCTCCGGAAAACTTCCCAGAGTTATTACTAATCTCCAAAACTAACCCCCTTATCCCATAGACTAATATTTTATATCTACTTATCCTAACAAACTACTAAGGAATAGCTATCTCCTGCTAACAACCTGAATCCCTAAAATATATCGATATCTAACTACTACTTTCAGCCTATCTTCTTCTTCCGTGTATAAACTAACCACTCTCCTTCTTTGTGACCATTATTCCTAACAATAGGAATGTGTCATGTGATTAGTGGCTGTTGTGTCAATTATCCATATGGTTGAAGATTTATTTTCTAAGACACTAGAAATACAATGGATCGAGGAAATAGCTGAAAAGATCAATGAATTGATGGTTTCTCAAGTGTATTCAAAAGGAATCTTAATTTTTCAATATTCGCTTTGTTAAATTCTTGGGCTTCATTTTGAGTTATTTTTGTATTATTCATATGTGAGCCCACCATATGTGCTTGTTTCCCTCTACTTTTTCTATGAGGATTGGTCTTGCCATTTAGCTTCCAGCGTTGCTCCCTTGTATGGTGGTGCTTTTTACAGTATGTGCAATGGAGGGTGTCTTTATTGAATGACTTGGTTGGAGGAGACTGCTTATTGTCTTTTGCAGTTTGTACAACATTTATCTCCTTCAAATTTGTGGATTAGTTACTAGGGCAGATCCTTCAGTTGCTGTCGGATGTAGTTTCAGCATCAAACTTTTTCTCCTTCCTTAATTCTAATCATAGCAATGGCCTAATTCAAGGATGGAAGGTCATCTCTTCCCAAAATTTGGACTCTCATAGCATTTGATTCTACATTAAGACTAGCAACGAACTCATAGATTTGATCTTTTCCCATAAAGCATTTCAGCTTTCCAGCATCTTTTGCATATTGCATTTTGATGCATTGATAATGATCTAATTCTTGCCATAGACTTTGCAAGAGACATACTCAGTTATTGAGCGAGTCCCTTGTTTAGTTGATGAAATTTGTGTTTTAATCTCATAAACCTTAGAGTAATTCTGTTGAATTGCCTCCCAAGTCTCCTTAGCTGTGTTGAGAAAAATATAGGTGCCACTTATCTTAGGATTCATTCAGTTTCGCAATCATGACATAACCATTGAAACTTACTCATCCCATGCGTTAAATCTTGGATTGGTTTTGGCTGATCCAATCCATAACAAATGGTTCAGGTTGCCTTTTCCATTTAAGAATGTTTGAACAAGTTGAGATCATTTTTAGATAATTCTTCCCATTTAGACTATAGGTTGCTTGAATGCTTGGTAAGTCCCCCGTGTGGGTTACAGCAGTGTTGTCCAATGGAGAGACTCTAGTGGTAGCTATGACTTTTGACATGGCTCTTTGGCTAGATTTTAGCAGCTACCTTCTCTTGTAGAAGAATAGAATTTTGGATAGAAGTTTCTTAAAAAAAGAGCTGATGGCTATGTACCATGAAAAGCATAATACTTTTGTTATGTATTTACTTAAATAGTTTACAAGAATATGTACAGGAGATATCCCTAAAATATAACTTAGAAATTAGGGATATACACAATCATATAACTACTTATAGGATATGCATAAATTTACAACTAACTAATAATCTTATCCCATAATATCCTCTGACTAATTATTTCCTATGCATAATATCGACAAAAATATGAGTGTATATAGAAATAGTCTTGAAAAATTAATTCTAATGGAACAAGATTCCCTATTAAATTTTCAAAACAATAATGAAGTCCTATTTAGAAGGATTCTAATTATTACTACCCTAAACTACGTAAAAATTAAAACTAAAATACTTTTCTTTTTCTAACAAAAAAATTAAACTGATTTCATCAATTCCATCAACTATACTTTGCTTATTACGTAACAACTTGATGCAGGAACTTGTTTGGCAAACTCTCTAGTTTGTCTGGTGATTGATGAAGCTCATCGAGCAATGGGAAACTATTCCTATTGTGTGGTAGTTCGCCAGGTTTGTGTTCCTTTTTCCTTTTTTCTTTTTGTGCTAATAGCAAATAAATATACAATGATCCATAGGTTATTGATATCTAAATTTGCAGCTGATGTCCATCTCAGTGCGACCGAGAATATTAGCATTGACTGCTACGCCAGGGTGTAAGTTACACCCCATTCCCTATAGTCTATGTAAAGTTACTACATAAGAGCTAAAATTCTTCTGTTTGGTTGTAATAATTTCAGCAAAGCAGCCTGTCGTCCAGTCAATAATTGATAACTTGCAGATATCAACACTCGAGTATCGTAATGAAAGTCATCCTGATGTGAGCGCATATGTTCATAACAGAAAAATCGAATTGATAGAAGTTTGTATTGGTCCTTCTTTTGAAATGCATTGTCACATAACTATATTTGTCTGTAGCTTATGCATTCCTTATTATGTTGTAAGGTTGCACTTGGGAAAGATGCTGTTGATGTAAATAAACGACTATTAGAAGTGATACGACCATATGTAGCGAGGCTTACTGCAATTGGTCTCCTTCAGAATAGAGACTATCAAACTGTAGGACTTCGTGAGATATGATCTCTACAATCTCCTCTAGCAATATAGTTTATCAATTATCAACAGAATTTAGCAATATAGTTGCATTTTTTGTTATTAGTTAATTTCAAAATTCTAAGGTTGTAATACTATCTATCATAGCCTGTATAACTTCAATTCTTGGTTTTTTCTGGTTTCTCATTTTGCATATCGATATTGTACAGTTAAGCCCACCAGATTTGCTTCAATCAAGGGAAAAGTTTCGCACAACCCCTCCATTAGACCTTCCTCAGGACAAGTATGGAGAAATTGAAGCTTATTTTGGTGCTCTCCTTACCCTTTACCATATTCGAAAATTACTTTCAAGTCACGGAATAAGGCCAGCATTTGAGATGCTAGAGGAAAAGTTGAAACAAGGGTACATTCTTGCATACCTACTCCAAAATGCTATAAAGCAATGAACTGGTGTATGTTTTTTCTTATGGATCTTCTAATTTGATGAAAATCTTATCAACTTGGTCCTTGTGGATGGTATTGCTATGTGTATATACCAATGAAGTGTGTTCTATATGCACTTTTGATTTCTATATGCACTTTTGAAACCAAAATTTGCTTCTTGAAATGAGGTTTTATTGCTTTGTTATATATACTACGAGATAAGATGAGATATAATAAATGATTTGTCAACCAAGATTGTGGAATTATAGTTTTATGTTTTATGTCTTTACTCTAAGTTGAGAAGCCATAGCTTATGTTGGTGAACAACTCTATGAGCTCTAAGGGAAGTTAGCGTCAAAATAAATGTTTTACTTAATATAGTAGATTTAATTAGTTGATGCTCAAGATATGAGTCTAAACTTATATTTTCTCTTGTCTATATTGTTTGAGATTGAATATGAGTTACTTTCACTTACTTTGGCTAAAGCTATCTAACCTTAATTGCTACAGGGCCTTTGCCAGACTAATGGGTAAAAATGAAACTATTAGGGAAATAAAGCTTCTAATGCACCGAAGCTTGTCCCATGGTGCACCCAGTCCTAAATTATCAAAGATGTTGGAAATCCTAGTTGAACATTTCCGTAAGTTGCTCAGTTATCCTTTTCTTATGAATTAAAATTTTCAGTTGATAGGTCATTTTCATCATTTAACCTAAATTTTGCTTGCAAATAATATTTTAACATGCCTTGTGTTAAGGTTTATAATTTTAACATAATAAGGGTAGCATGGTTTGAACTTGGCCCTTCTAGTCTGTCTTGAAACTATGTCAAAGGTTATTGAAGGTTCTATCCAAGATTAGCTGCACAAGATAAGAGGACTCTTACGAAATTCATCTTGGCAACAATTGCAATTATTTCTTGTTAATCAAACCTGTAGGTTTGGGTAAAATCCTTTGCCACCAATCAAGCCTTTAATCTCTCAATAGAGCCATCCGCTCTATGCTTCATCGTGAATACCCATTGACATCCTATCGAATTCTTGCCCAATGGAAGATCGACAAGCAAAGTTCCATTCTTTACCAAGGCTTTAATCTTTTCCACCATGGCATCTTTTCATTTAGGATCATTAACAACTTCCTTCCACCCTTGTGGTAAAGAGATAGAATGCAAGGAAGATAAGAAAGCTCTATAGGAAATGGATAGTACATCATAGGAAACAAAGTTAAAGATAGGATATTGAGTACGTGATCTAAATCCATTCCTAGCAGTTATTGGAATATATCAAGATCACTATCACTTGAATTATGGGAAGTAATTTCAGCTGATAAATTAAAACCAGGAAGAGGTGAATTACTTAATTCCACTAGCGTTGAGTCCATGTTGCATTGGATATAAAGAGTATTATTTATGACAACGTCCTCCTTTTTTTGAGATATAATACTTGTTGCTAGATCAATTTTTGGTCCTCAAATAGAGTCAAATATCTTATCATTATTTCTTCCTTGCTCTCGTTAACCAATATATGTAGGCAACTTAAGAATTTGTTAAACAGGAGAAACCTTAGATTTCACATGTTCATTGTCCCCTTGAAGATATGACATATATGAAGGAAAGAATGCTTTTGCCTGACAAAAAGTGACATCCCTCCTCACATAAAACTTTTAATGGATGGATGATAGCATTTATATCTGTTTTGAGTAGCAGAGTATCCAACAAAAACACATCTCAAGGCATCTCACCTTTTTTAGTTTTATGAACTTTTTTTCACAGCTCATATATTTGGGAGTCATTACTTGTTTGGGAGTAAGCTTGGGTAGTTGCATCTTAAATTTTTTGAGCAGCATCTAGGAGAAGATAACCTCGTGCAACTTGTGGTTGCATTGAGTTGATCGATCACGACATGAGAGTTTTTTGAGTCCTACTTGTTGTGTCGAGGATTAGTTTCATCTAATTTTATTTTTCTATCATTAATATAGCCTTGCAATCCTCTAGCTTGAATAAACTGACCAAGCAAGATAATTTATTTCATCTAGTTTAATTGGAGTGATTTGTAGAGAAAGATTGTCATTAAGAGTGGCATGATCAGTCACAGACTTAAAAGATTCTTCCTTCTTTCACCAGACATGTCCATAGCACTATTGGACTTCAAAAAAGAATTGACTTTGGTTGAAATATGCAAAGATATAGGCTACGATTGGCGTTAGCAATATTGCTCTGAACCATGAAGTTTTTAGAACTAGGAAGAATTTGAATAAAATAGGGTTGCAAACACACTTGTTATTCATTTATATATATGAGCTTGAGATAAAAATAATTACATAAATATTCTTAACTAAATTGTACATAATATCAAATATTTAATTAAAAAAATGTACATAATTAACTCCTAAAAATCAAACCTAAAATCATTAGTACAATTGTCAACAATTTCTTGAACAGAATGTTGGGTTTTTGGAATCTCCATCAATTTCATATGAGTTATGTATTTTGTAAATCTAATAGAATAGTTATGGCTACAGGAACCAAGGACTTTCAAAACTCAAGAGTTATTATTTTCTCCAATTTTAGAGGCAGTGTAAGGTCAATATAAAAACTTTTTCTCCTGCTAAATTTCTTCTTACATAACATTACTTTTCGTGATTGTTGTACAAGTTATAGTTTTTAACTCAGTAACGTATGATATTTAGGGATATAATGGATGCGTTGATGAAAATTGGTGACATAATTAAAGCAACTGAGTTTATTGGTCAAAGCTCAGGTTTCTATGTTTATTCAAGTTTGTATTTTTATATTCTTGAATATTAAGAATGATTTATGTTTTAGCTATTTACATGTTATGCATGCCATCGAACAGGAAAAGTATTGAAAGGTCAGTCGCAAAAGGTTCAACAGGCTATTTTACAGGTATTAACATAGGTTAGGTTGACTTTTATTTACTTGAAAATTATATTTAATTTAGAGTTATGTTCTTGTCTTAGTTGTTGGAAAGTTTGAAACAATTTGAATCTTTAAATCATGGGGATCCATATTTCATATATTAGGAAGTAAGATATTTCATTCGTAAGAGGATACTCATATATTTACATATATACCTGTTGAGAGATATTCTTGGTGAATATTTGAGTCCAATATGTTAGCTAAATCATATTATGATCATATCATGTACAACTGTAATTATCTAAACCAAATCAGGGCCTTATCATGTACAACTGTAGATTCCTAGAATAGAAACCTATAAAGTCTATATATTATATGACAATGTAAAGTGAAAAGGGTGTAACACCTATTCCTCTGTTCGGGTTCTATTTTCTATATGGTATCAGAGCAATCTGAACAAGAATAAACCCTAGTCGCCATTCGTCTAAAACAGTTATTTCTAACATTAAAGAATCCTCCAACGAATATACATTTGTGGAAAAGGACAGATTGGCTACTTGATTGGAGACAAGAAGGAACTTGCTGTAGATGATTCTGCACATGCAATATGGGATGCGGAAAACTCTATGGTGATGACATGGCTGGTGAACTCAATTGAGGAAGACATCAGCTCCAATTATAAGTGCTACTATATGGCCAAGGAGTTATGGGACAATGTCCATCAAATGTACTCTGATTTAGGAAATCAGTCACAAGTATGTGAGCTGACCCTAAAATTGGGTCAAATTAGTCAAGGTGAGGATAATGTTACCAAGTACTTCAATTCCCTAAAGCGTGTATGGTAGGATCTAGATATGTTTAATGTTTATGAGTGGAAATCTCTTGATGATTTTAATCATTACCAGAAAACTATTGAGGATAGCAGGATCTTTAAATTCCTAATTGGTTTAAATGTTGAGTGTGATAAGGTGAGAGGCTGGATCATTGGGAGACAACCACTCCCTCCTATTGGAGAAGTCTATGTTGAGGTGAGACGTGAAGAAAGTAGACGTCAAGTCATGCTTGGAAAACGGCTCCCCAATCGTAGTATTGAAACTTCAGCCTTAGCTGTAGGCAATGTTGACAGCCGTTGCAAGAAAGCTGAAAAGAAGGCACGAGTTTGGTGTGACTATTGTAACAAGGCAAAACAAACCCAAGAAACCTGCTGAAAACTCCATGGAAAGCCTACCAATTAGAAGCGGTCTTATGAGGGTAATTTCAATAAAACCCCGGTTGCTAATGAGGTGGACACTGGACCATTCAGCCAAGAGCAAATTAATCAAATCTGAAACCTAAATTTGAATCCATAAGTGTCCCTAATGCCTCTATTGCACAAACATGTAGTAATCTCAATTCTTCTCAAGTTTTATCGTGTTCTTTCCCATACTATTCCACTCCTTGGATCATTGATTTAGGAGCTTCTGATCATATGACTAGTCATTCATATGTATTTCATACTTATAATCCCTGTTCTCGTCATGAAAAAACTCCAATGCGAACATTGCATTTTATCAAAAAGTCAAAAAAAAAAACCTTTAAAACATGTCAGCCTTCCGAACCTTTTTATTTGATTCATAGTGATGTTGGGGGGCCTTCCTGTGTTAAAATAATCTCTGGTAAAAAGTGGTTTGTGACCTTTATAGATGATTACACTAGACTTTCTTGGGTGTATCTATTAAGAGAAAAATCTGAAGTTTCCTAAATATTTCAAAATTTTTATACTATGATTGAAACACAGTTTCACTCAAAAATTAGCATACTTCTTTCTGATAATGGTACTAAATATTTCAAAACAAGTCTTGGCACTTTTTTGAAAGATAAAGGCATTGTTCATCAAACAACTTGTGTTGACACACCTCAACAAAATGGAATTGCTGAGAGAAAAAATAAACATTTACTTGAAATTTCCCCTTCCTTGATGTTTTGTAGGAGTGTTCCTAAGTATTTGTGGGGTGAGGCTGTGTTAACTGCTTCTTACTTAATCAACAGAATGTCAAGCTATGTTTTAAACTAAGTTTCTTTTCTTGTTGCTTTTTGCTTTAATTCTGGAAGTTTTTGGATGTAGTGTTTTTGTGCATATATCTAAGGTCTAATTAAAACTTGTTCCTAAGGCTGAAAAATGTGTCTTTGTTGGTTATGCTCCTTCCCAAAAAGGATACAAGTGCTATAATCCACAGACTAGGAAAATTGTAGTCTTAATGGATGTTACTTTCTTTGAAAATAAAAAATTCTTTCTTCAAGGGGAGATTCAAAGTGAAGAAGGGAATTTTTGGGATGTCACACCTTTACCTATTGTAATTATGGATCATGATCTACCAAGCAATATTGATTCCAAGATAGGGGGAGAAATGGTATAGTCAATTCCTAAAGAACTGACCAAAGAGCTTTGTACTTATACTGAGAGAAATAATCAACAAAGTCGTAGAGAACCATTAGCTCCAACAATAAAAATGCAAGGCCACTCAAACTCCTCAGAGAAGGAACCTGAAAACACATCCAGCATAGGTAACCCATCTGCTACCCTTCCTTTTGTTGTCTTTGAACCTGATCAATCCATCCTTCTTATTGACCCGACTGTTACTGATGTTCATGATGATTTATATGCTGATTTTAGTCTTCCTATAGTTCTTAGGAAAGGAAAAAGATCTTGTATTAATCATCCCTTGTCAAACCATGTTTCTTACGACAAACTCTCTTAAAACCACAGCTCAAATGTTTCTAAAATTACCAACCTGTTTGTATCGAGAAACATTTAGGAGGAATTTGTAGATCTAGAATGGAAATAAGCTGTTATGGAGGAGATAGGGGCGCTTGAAAAGAATTGAACCTGGGAGTTAATTGAAGTACCTAAAGGGACAAAGCTAGTAGGATGCAAGTGGTTGTTCTCAGTGAAATTCTTGGCTAATGGAAGTGTGAAAAGACTGAAGGTGAGGCTGGCTTTTAAGGGCTTCACTCAAACATATGGTAACTATCAAGAAACGTTTGCTCCAATGGCCACGGTAAATACTATACGAATTCTCTTATCTTTGGCTGCGAATTTTGACTGGGCATTACTTCAACTTGATCTCAAGAATGCATTCTTAAATGGAGACCTTGATAAGAAGGTGTTCATGAGCCTACCACTAGGATTTGAAGAGACTTATGGGAAGAATAAGGTGTGCAAGCTAAGAAAAGCTTTATATGGTTTGAAGCAGTCACCAAGGCCATGGTTTGACAGATTTAAGAAGGCTGTGAAAAGCTATGGTTATTGTCAAAGTCAAGCATATCACACCATGTCCTACAGGAGATCTAAGGAAGGTAAACTCTCCATCCTTATTGTATACGTGGATGGCATGATTCTAATTGGAGATGATGTTGAAGAACTTCAGAGGTTGAAGATGAAGCTGGCTTGGGAATTTGAAATTAAAGATCTAAGACCTCTGAAGTTCTTCCTAAGTTTGGAATTTGCTAGATAAAAGGAAGGCATCTTTGTGAATCAAAGGAAGTATATTCTAGATCTTCTCAATGAGATTGGACTACTTGACTGTAGACCAATAGAAACTCCAGTTGAATCTAATGTCAAACTCACTCTTGCTAAACTTGAAGAAATTGTTAATAAAGACCGATTCCAAAGACTTGTTGGAAGATTGATATATTTGTCTCATACCAGACCTGACATAGCATTTGTTGTGAGTCTGATAAGTTAATTTATGCATTCACCAGGTCAAGAACACTTTGATGTAGTGTATAGGATCTTAAGATACCTAAAAGGTACTCTTGGATTGAGGTTTCAAAAAAGGAACAATCTCCAAGTAGAAGTATACATTGATGCTAACTGGGCAGGAAACTCTGTTGATAGAAAGTCTATTTCAAGTTACTGTACATTTGTTGGAGGGAATTTGGTAACTTGGCAAAGCAAGAAACAAACTGTTGTAGCAAGAAGTGGTGCTAAAGTTGAGTTTAGGTCTCTAGCTCATGGAATTTGTGAAGCTTTATAGGTAAAAAGGGTACTGGAGGAGCTGAAGGTTCCTAGTTCTATTCTTATGAAGGTATATTATGATAATTTTAATTTCATGTTGACACAATTTACACACAATTTGCTGTTTGTCTGAATAACCCTCTTAAAGAGTGTGTTCTCTATTAAATAGAAAACAATTTGCTAAATACATGCCACAAATTGGGCTAATTATGCTAATTAAGGTAATACAACTATTCTAAGCCTATACTTAAGCTAACTATTTGCAAAAATAATAGTGACAAGAATGGTAACAAATATTACAGCCATATAGAATTAATCTATTGACATCCCCCCTCAAATTGATTCTGGTCGATCAAGAAGCATCAATTTGCCCACCATAAAGGAATGACGTTGATGAGGCGAGGCTTTAGTGAATACATCAGCAATTTGTAAATGAGAGGAAACGTGATAGATCTCTATCTTTCTAATGCTAGAGTAAGCCAAATTTAAAGAATAGCTGAATGTCGTATTACTATTATTCAGAGAATAATATGGTTATTACAAGTATATCTATATCAGAATAATACTTCCAGAGTTGATAGCTCCTTAGAAAGAATGCTATTCTTGCTGCCTATGCTCACAGACTATTCTCCCTAGCCATTTTGCTCTCTCTCTCCCTCTAAAACCCAGTCCCGAAACCCACATTCTGTTTTTGCCAGCTCAGCTATTCACTAACTAACTAACTACCTCCCTTCTATACCCTCTTTCTTTCTCCTCGAGTATACTCTCCAAATACTAGGCTTGTTCCATTTTCTGTTATTCTCCCCACCTATGTCATTCCTAATATTGCTCCCTTCTGGAAGAACAGCCTTGTCGTCAAGGCTGAAGTGAGGAAATTGGCTCTGAATAACCGCTTCGTCCTCCCAAGTAGCATTCTCCATAGGCTTGCCTTTTCATTGGATCAGCAATTGTTGGATTGAGTCCCCCGTTTGAGTAATCACCTGGTTAACTATCACCCTTTCTGGTTCTATAATATTATCCTCCAATTCAACCTCTAGCCCGTCAGGTAAGGTGGCCTCTACCGAATAATTGCCCATAGCTTTCTTGAGTTGAGAAACATGAAACACCAGATGGACCCTAGAGCTTAGGGGTATTTGGAGTTTATAGGTAACTGCCAGTTGAAAGAAAGATTTTTATTTCTAAAAAAATGTCTTACTCTTTACATTCTATGTTCTCTCTTATATAACACTC
>JAOQMS010000001.1:14708198-14738683 GCA_027563885.1 Erythroxylum longipes | reverse complement strand
AAGGATAAATGTTGGAGTAAGAGTGTTGATAGTGTAAGATGTGAATGAATTGTACTGGTTTCACTGGACAGATTTCATTGAATAGCCGTCAGTTTTTAGGCTATAACTTGACCTATAGATATCGAAATGGGGTGATTTTCATTTTATATTCAACTATACTCATATTCCTACAATTTTCATTAAGGAATATAATTTTGGTTCTATCCCGAAGGATGATGAAATTTGGCCTAAAGTTGAAATTAGGATTCTGTCATTATTTGGGAATAGTATACTGTATTTTAGGTATAACTTGCAGAATACTAAACCAAACTGGATGATTTTGATGTCATTAGAAATTTAAGACACAAAGGAACAATTTTCTAGAAGAAAGTATTATAGAAATAAATCATTTTCTTGATCTTATTGCTTATACAATGTTGACCCAAATGGGATACTTTCAGCAAAAGATGGAATAGTGAATGAGTATGTGAATAATGAATGAGTGTATGAATTTTGGAACTTTTGAAGTACAATTGATGTTTACATCAGTTTAGTAAGGAAATATACCTGAGAATTTGTCATGAACGTGCATCATACATATTCAGTATACATAAATGAATGCTTAATCATGCACAATAGTGATTTGTATATGTGTTAAATGTTATAGAGGAATGCATAGAGTGACCACGTCTAGATATTGCCGGGACTTCAAGGCAATAAGCAATAAGGAAGCTTTTGTGAGTAATCTTAGATGGTCACACCTTACTTTGTTCTGCTTGTTGAATTTGATTTATGCTGATTGTGTTGGAATTCCGGACAATGATTGTCCGAGGCATTTGATGCATGTTTATATCATTGGAAGTGCTACTTGCATGTGAATATGATTGACTACTTGCTTTGCACATGAAATGTCTAAAATGACTTTGTTTTGTTTTAAAACTGTTGAGTCCTAGTTGTGGGTAAATAGGCATGCCTAGAAGGGTCTGCAGCTACTCTTGTGACACTTCGGTGTCGGGACTTCAGTCTCTCCTGTGACACTTCAGTGTCAAGACGTCGGTCTCTCCTGTATAAGTCTCGTTACTCGCTTTTGTAAATGGCTTAGCAGTCATCTGGTTTTGTGTTCTGATATATGTTTGATTCTGACATAAACAAAATTGCATTTTGATTTTGAAAGGTTTATACCCTTTTTTTGATATTCAACTCTGTTAACTATAAAATCTATTCTGAAATGCATTATGTCTTTTTTATTGTTAAACCAATCTATTAATGCATGCTTATGCTATTACATGATTCAGTATGATGAGTTATCACTTTATATATAGATTAGTTATTATTCACTAAGCTATATGCTTAGCACGGTGGATTTGCCCCGTGTAGGTTCAGAACGAGGATTATAAAGACTGGGAAGAGTCAACCGCAATGGCCAATGGAGTCTGAGTCTTGTTTTGATAAACATGTATTTTAGAATATATATTTTGGCTTGTTTATAAAATGTGTGATTTCGAATTGTTATAATTTTTTGTAATAACTATGTTTCAAACTGGTTTCAGTTTTTGGAACAAATTTGTATGAAGTTCATGCGATATAATGTATATATGTTTTGAACAAGTTTGGAATGATTTGCAATGTATGTTTGTTTCAGTTACTGAAAATACAGGTAATGAATGTGTAGTCTATTTTGAAATGCTTCCGCATCGGTCTGTTATTTGTTTATGGTTGTGAGTCCGATGTGGCACTTTCGTATCCTCCCAGGGGGTATAGGGGCGTCACAGTCGAGCACAACTGTAGGTGCTGTAAGTATAGTTGTAAATGTTGCAAGCACGATTACCAAAAATCTATCTAAAAAATGTAAGGATCCTGCCTGATATCCTTAACTTGTTGTTGATCGAGGGATAACACATAACGAGGTTAGTTTATATTGCGTTATTGGCTCTTTTTTATGTTGATTATATTACTTTTTGCTGCAAAAATAGTTTCTGCGGACTTTTTCAGTCACGTATAGTTTGGAACCAATTTTGTTAAGTGTAATTATAGTATTTTATTGCACACAGAACCTGTGCTTAAATATTGTAATTATTTATGCCTACAGTTTGTCACAGAAGATGACTTTGTTAATGATTACAATGGCTGGATTTGGTGATTTTGATAGAGATGGTATGCGGGTAACCATTTTTTTGTCTTGCTTGGTAAAGAAATATTGATTATGAGATAATTGCATTCCTTAACACATGTACTTACTGTCGCGATTTATTTTTAAGCTTAGCATTAAGGGGTTAGAGTTTTAAGGTTTAAGTTTGCATTAGGATTTAGGGTTTAGTGTTTAGGATAAAAGCTTAAGGTTTAGGTTATAGGTTATAGGTTATAATTTCTAGGTATTAGGTATTAAAATTTATGATTAAGGTTCATGGTATAGGTTTAGGGATTAGGGTTTAGGTTTTAGATTTTAGGTCTTAGGTTTTAGGATGTAGTATTTAGGATTAAAGTCTAAGGTTTAGGTTTAGGTATAGGATGTAGGTTATAGGTATTAGGATTTAGGGTTTAGTGTTTAGGATTAAAGTGAAAGATTATAGGTCTTAGGTATTAGGATTTAGGACCCTACTTTAGGTTATAGGGTTTAAGGTTTAGGTTTTAGGTTTTTTAGGTTTTAGGTTTGGGGATTTAATGTTTAGTATTTAAGTTTAAGTTTAAGGTTTAGTCAACCTTTTATAAAGCATGTTGCAAATAATATTTTAGTATGATTATGTGCTTTCTTGACTTATTAATATCTTTTACCTTTTTTGTCGTAATGCATGCTTACAACTAGTATAATCTCTAGTTTTTGAAGTTCATAAATTTTGGTTTCTTTTTTGATTTTTCAATGTCGAGCACAAATTGAGGTGCTATAAGTACAGTTGTAGGTGTTGTAAGCACGATTACCAAAAATCTATCTAAAGGATGTGAGGATCCTGCCTGATTTCCTTAACCTGTTTTTGATCGAGGGATAGCATATAATGAGGTTAATTTATATTGCGTTATTGGCTCTTTTTTATGTTGATTATATTGTAATTATTTATACCTATAGTTTGTCACGGAAGATGATTTTGTTGATGATGACAACGACTGGATTTGGTGGTTTTGATAAAGATGGTGTGAAGGTAACCATTTTTTGTCTTGCTTGGTAAAGAAATATTGATTATTAGATAATTGCATTCCTTAATGCATGTACTTACTATTGGGATTTATTTTTAAGTTTGGGGTTAAGGTGTTAGAGTTTTAAGGTTTAGGTTTTACAGTTTTGGTCTTAGGATTTAGATATTAGGATTTAGGATTTAGGATTTAGGATAAAGAATAAAGGATTTAGGATTTAGGATTTAGGATTAAAGTAAAGGTTTTAGTTTAGGATGTAGCTTGTAGGTTGTAGGTCTTAGGTATTAGGATTTAGGGTATAGTGTTTAGGATTAAAGTTATAGGTTATAGGTTATAGGTTATAGGTTATAGGTTAAGTTATAGGTCTTAGGTATTAGGATTTACGACTAAGGTTCATGATTTAGGTTTAAGGATTAGCGTTTTGGTTTTATATTTTAGGTTTTAGGTTTTGGGATGTAGTATTTAGGATTAAAGTTTAAGGTTTAGGTTTAGGATGTAAGTTGTAGGTAGGTCTTACGTATCAAGATTTAGGGTTTAGTGTTTAGGACAAAAGTTTAAGGTTATAAGGTTATAGATTAAGTTATAGGTCTTAGGTATTAGGATTTAAGGTTTAGTGTCTAGGATTAAAGTTTAAGGTTTAGGTTATAGGTATTAGGATTTAGGACCATGGTTTAGGTTTTAGAGTTTAGGGTTTAGGTTCAGAGTTTAGGTTTTAGGTTTTAGGTTTTAGGATTTAAGGTTTAGTATTTAAGTTGAAGTTTATGGTTTAGGATTTGGTTGTATTTGTTAAGTCTACCTTTTATAAGGCATGTTGCAAATAATATTTTAGTATGATTATGTGCTTTCTTGTTATACCTGGTATAATCTCTAATTTTTGAAGTTCATAAATTTTGGTTTCTTTTTTGATTTTTTAATATCGAGCACAACTATAGGTGCTGTAAGTACAGTTGTAGGTGATGCAAGCACAATTACCAAAAATCTATCTAAAAGGTGTGAGGAACCTGCCTGATATCTTTAACTTATTGTTGAGCGAGGGATAACACATAACGAGGTTAGTTAATTTTGCATTATTGGCTATTTTTTATGTTGATTATCTTAATTTTTATTGCAAAAATAGCTTCAAGGGACTTCTTCAGTCACGTATTGTTTGGATATAATTTTGATAAGTGTAATTATAGTATTTTACTGCACAGAGAACCTTTGCTTCAATATTGTAATTATTTATTCCTATAGCATGTTGCAGAAGACGACTATATTGATGATGACAATGGCTGAATTTGTTTGTTTTGATAGAAATGGTATGAAGGTAACCATTTTTTGTCTTGCTTGGTAAAGAAATATTAATTCTTAGATAATTGCATTCCTGAACGTATGTACTTACTGTTGGGATTTATTTTTATATTTGGGGTTAAAGGGTTAGAGTTTTAAGGTTTAGATTTTATAGTTTAGGTCTTAGAATTTAGACGTTAGGATTTAGGATTTAGAAGATAGGACTTAGGATTAAAGTCTAAGGTTTAGGTTTAGGATGAGGCCTGTAGGTTATAGGTCTTAGGTATTAGGATTTAGGGTTTAGTGCTTAGGATTAAAGTTTAAGGTTTAGGTTATGGGTTAAGTTATAGGTCCTAGATATTAGGATTTACGATTAAGGTTCATGGTTTAGGCTTAGGGATTAGGGTTCAGGTTTTAGATTTTTGGTTTTAGGTTTTAGGATGTAGTATTTAGGATTAAAGTTTAAGGTTTAGGTTTAGGTTTAAGTTTAGGATGTAGGTTGTGGGTTATAGGTTTTAGGTGTTAGGTATTAGGATTTAGGGTTTAGTATTTAGGATTAAAGCTTAAGGTTATAAGTTATAAGTTATAGGTTATATAGGTTATAAGTTATAGGTCTTAGGTATTAGGATTTAGGATTTAGTGTCTAAGATTAAAGTTTAAGGTTTAGGTTTTACGTTTTAGGTTATAAATTATGTCTTAGGTATTAGTATTTAGGACCATGGTTTAGGTTTTAGAGTTTAGAGTTTAGGTTTTAGGTTTTTCAGGTTTTAGGATTTAATGTTTAGTATTTAAGTCGAAGGTTTAGGATTTGGTGATATTGTTAAGTCCACCTTTTATAAAGCATGTTGCAAATAATATTTTAGTATGATTATGTACTTTCTTAACTTATTAATATATTTTACCTTTTTTTTGTAATGCATCCTTATACCTAGTATAATCTCTAATTTTTGAAGTTCATAAATTTTGATTTCTTTTTTTATTTGTCAATGTCGAGTACAACTAGAGGTGCTGTAAGTACATTTGTAGGTGTTGCAAGCACGATTACTAAAAATCTATCTAAAAAATGTGGGGAATCGGCCTGATATCTTGAACCTGTTGTTGATCAAGAGATAGCACATAACGATGTTAGTTTATATGGCATTATTGGCTCTTTTTTTATTTTGATTATATTTCTTTTTACTGCAAAAATAGCTTCCGTGGACTTCTTCAGTCACGTATTGTTTGGATCCAATTTTGGTAAGTTTAATTATAGTATTTTACTGCATACAGAACCTTTGCTTCAATATTGTAATTATTTATACCTACAGTTTGTCACAGAAGATGACTCCATTGATGATGACAATGGTTGAATTTGGTGGTTTTGATAGAGATGGTATGAAGGTAACCATTTTTCGTCTTGCTTCGTAAAGAAATATTGATTCTTAGATCATTGCATTCCGTAACGCATGTACTTACTGTTGGGATTTATTTTTAAGTTTAGGGTTAAGAGGTTAGAGTTTTAAGGTTTAGGTTTTAGAGTTTAGGTCTTAGGATTTAGATATTCGGAGTTAGGATTTATGATATAGGATATATGATTTAAGATTAAAGTTTAAGGTTTAGGTTTAGGGTGTAGTTTGTAGGTTATTGGTCTTAGGTATTAGGATTTACGATTAAGGTTAATGGTTTAGGTTTAGGAATTAGGGTTTAGGTTTTAGGTTTTAGATTTTAAGGTTTAGGTTGCACGTATTGGAGATGGGAGAGATATATGGCAGGATTACTGGTTGCTAGATGAGGGCCCACTGTGTGACAGATTTCCTTTTCAGGTTCCAAGGTCTCGGAGATTGTACATTTCAAAAAGTGGATTTCTTTTAAGGGAGTAGTGAGCCATAGCAGGTATGGGACTCTATCAGATTTAGACCTCGTATCCAGTAGTCCGATAATTGAGTTTGGAAGGGCCATTCATCCGGAGTTTTCACTATTGACTCTGTATGCCATTCATCTGGAGTTTTCACTGTTGACTCTGCATGGCCCCTTCTCTGAGCTCGACACCTAGTGGATCCGATCCACCACCTATTGTGGTTTCTAGAGCATATTCCACGATACTCCTTTATACTTTGGTTAGCCTCACAGGGACGCCTTCGGATTATGGACAGGCTCCAAATGTTTGTTGTTCTTCAGCCTGTGTGTTATGTGATTCCTCTCCAAAGATGCACGACCACCTCTTCTTCCGGTGCAGATTTTCTTCACAAGTTTCGGGCTCTCTCTCGACAAAGATCTTCACTGCTTGGCCGTCGATTTCTTGGTTTCCCCTCCTACAGTGGTCTTACACACATCTTTACTGCAGGAAGGACTTCAGACACATAGTCTTACAGTTAGTATTTTCTGCCACAGTTTACTTTCTATGGTATAAGAGGAATAACCCAATCTTCAGCAGATGACACAGACCGACATTGTGCAGGACATCTCAGAGCTTATCTGTTCTTAACTTCTAGGTCTCGACTCTCGTTTCCAGATACCAGTCCTTCAGCAACATATCTGGAACCATAGATATGACGTTTGTTTTGTTTTATTGAGGGCCGCTTGTGGCATTTTTTCTTATAATTGTATTATGTTGTTGAGGGTCGCTTGTGGCCCCTTTTTTCTTTTGTTTGTACATATTTTTGTAGTGCCTTTTTAGCCTCTTACTTTGTTGTATTGAACCTTTTCCCTCTTATTAATATACTTGTTATTCTCTTTAAAAAAGTGTAGTATTTAGGATTAAAGTTTAAGGTTTAGGTTTAGGTTTAGGATGTAGGTTGTAGTTATAGGTTTTAGGTAGTAGGATTTATGTTTTAGTGTTTATGATTAAAGTTTAAGGTTTAAGGTTTTAGGTTATATAGGTTAGAAGTTATAGGTCTTAGGTATTAGGATTTAGGGCTTAGTGTGTAGGATTAAAGTTTAAGGTTTAAGTTATAGGTTATAAATTATAGGTAATAGGTATTAGGATTTAAGATCATGGTTTAGTAGTAAGAATTCCACGTTGTGGCTGTGGACCTTTTTCCCTCATTAATATACTTTGTTATTCTCTTCAAAAAAAATTTAGGACCATGGTTTAGGGTTTAGAGTTTAGGGTTTGGAATTTAGGTTTTTTAAGTTCTAGGATTTAAGTATTTAAGTTCAAGTTTAAGGTTTAGGATTTGGTTGTATTTGTTAAGCCCATCTTTTATAAAGCATATTGTAAATAATATTTTAGTATGATTATGTGCTTTCTTGACTTATTAATATCTTTTATCTTTTTTTGTCTTAGTGCATGCCTATACTTGGTATAATCTATAATTTTCGAAGTTCATAAATTTTGATTTGTCAATATTGAGCACAACTGGAGGTGCTGTAACTACAGTTGTAGATGGTGCTGTAAGTACAGTTGTAGGTGTTGCAAGATGTGAGGAACCTGCGTGATATCCTTAACTTGTTGTTGATCGAGGGATAGCACATAACAAGTTTAGTTTATATTGCGTTATGGGTTCTTTTTTATGTTGATTATATCACTTTTTGCTGTAAAAATAGCTTCCATGGATTTTTTCAATCACGTATTGTTTGGATCCAATTTTGGTAAGTGTAATTATAGTATTTTACTGCACATAGAACCTTTGTTTCAATATTGTATTACACTTATAGTTTATCACTGAAAACGACTCTGTTGATGATGAAAATGGCTGAATTTGTTGGTTTTGACAGAGATGGTATGAAGGTAACCATTTTTTGTCTTGCTTGGTAAAGAAATATTGATTCTTAGATAATTGCATTGCTTAACACATGTACTTACTGTTAGGATGTA
The DNA here is from genome assembly GCA_027563885.1 of Erythroxylum longipes. Taxonomy (NCBI): domain Eukaryota; kingdom Viridiplantae; phylum Streptophyta; class Magnoliopsida; order Malpighiales; family Erythroxylaceae; genus Erythroxylum; species Erythroxylum longipes. The sequence continues at coordinate 14,730,513 of JAOQMS010000001.1, read as the reverse complement.
TTTTTATTTTTAGGGTTAAAGGGTTAGAGTTTTAAGGTTTAGATTTTATAGTTTAGGTCTTAGGATATTAAGGCTAATTTTCGAAAACAACAAGAACCTCATGTTCTTTTGCCTCCTTCTAACTTCCTCCTTCCTATATTTTTCCTTTTAGTAGATATGGACTCACTAAACTAGCTTTTCATTTTCTCCTTATCACCATTTATTATCCACAAGAAAGTGGCCATATCACTACAAATCATGGCTGATAAGTTGCTCCCTAGTCCATTGAATGATCTCAATTTCAGCATGTTCCTTAGAGCTCTCCACTCCCTAAAAACATCCAGCATTTCTTTCCTTTTGAGTTTGATAAAAGTATAAGTCAAAAGTTATCACAAGCACCATCATATTTTCATTGGAAAAGCTCCTCTCTGTATACGACCATTCCAAGAACTTGAAGTAGTTGAGTTGACTTATTTATATGATATCGATTTAGGACACCTTTCTTGATATTAAAGGAAAATTTGCGATTAAAGAAATCGTGCACCAAGTTTCTGAGCTCCCTTTGTATAAATAGTAGAAGATACTAATGAGGTTGAGATAACTTAGCTTAAAAAGAGTGGCTACTTTGTTTCTACTTTCTAACTATATGAAGAAAGAGACTTTAGGCAATAAATTCTAACTCCAAATAGTCTTGTACTGAGCCTAGTTATGTTCCTTAACCCTGAGTACTTCTTTATAAGAATAATTTGTAAATTTCCCAAATGAGTGACCAAGACAAATATATGAATCTTTCATATTTGGGTTACGATTATAATTTGTAAAATATGTTTAAGATTTAAAAGAATGTTCATCCAATGGTTAGAACTAATCCAAACTCTCACATTAATGTAACTTGGCAAATTTAGAACTGTTGGCATTATCTCTAACTTTGCTTTAATTATTGTAGTAAAATTATATCACCATTCCCACTCTACACTTGATCTTTCTTGATAAAGCCCCCCCTAAGTTTTACTAGTTGAGATAAAAACTATAAGAAAGAGGGTTTATCATTCATTTCCCACAAGCTTTTTTTTTAAAAAAAGGATGTGTGGATCCATTTAACCTACACTGAATTTTTATTCTCTAATAAACTTTATAGCCTCTTTTCCATAAAATGTTATTGTTTAAGTTGATTGGGGTGATCTATATCCCCCTTCTTTTAGTAGTTTGCAAACTTCTTCCGACCTAACCTTAGTGTTATACCTACCATGATGACCTTTATTCTATAGGAATCTCCTTAGCAATTTCTCTATTATTTTAGTTAGACCTTTAGATAGGACGAAATGTGATGACCAATATAGGTTAAAAAAAAAGACTTTAATTTGGATTTAATCAACTGTAATCTCTTTACAAATGATAATTTTGTTGCACCAACTATTAAGCCTCCTTTGGATCTTGTCAATCAAAGGGAGAAATTCTTTATATTAAAGCCTTTTGGTTGATAGAGGTAAGCAAAAATAAATAGATGGGGGCTACTTGAGTTGAAGACTCGAGATTGTTGAAAGTCAATAAATAAAATGATAGAGCAGTAGTAGATAAGATCATAAACTCTTTGTTTCTATTAATCTCTAAACTTGAAAGATCCTTAAAAATATTAAGAGAAGCCATAAGGATAGTTACAGGTCTATCATAAGCTCTTAAGAATAGAGATAAATCATCTATAAAAGAAAGGAAAAACATTATTAACTTTTTATATACATTGTGATACTTGAAACAAGGAGCTAACTGAATGTTACGCATCACCAATCTTGAACGAGCTTTTATACATAATAAAAATAAGTACGGAAAGATATGATAGCCTTTTCTCAACCCTGTTTTACCTTTAAACAAATGTGTTGTCTCACTATTAACTAAAATAGAGAATAAAGCAATTTAGACCCAAACTTAATATAATTCATCAAGTTTTCTAGGAAACCAAGCACTTCAAATAATTAGAAAATAAACTCCTAATTGATTAAGTTATACGCTTTATGAAAATCAACCTTAATTGTATATTTTATAGGAGAATTCCTTCTATTATAACCTTTGAACAAATCTTGATCCAACAATTTATTGTTTCTAATCAATCTTTGGTCTTAAAAAGAACTTTAACATTAATTAAGATCTTTAACACTCTTTCTAACCTTGTTTCCAATATTTTAAAGATGTTCTTATACAAAAAATAATTACAACAAGAGATTGACATGTACTCATTTAGAGACCTTACGTTGAAAACTTTAAGGATGAGGCATATAAATGTCTAATTAATCTCTTTGAGAATTTTTCCTTTCTCAAATAACTCAAGGAATGCACCAATCTCAATATTCTTGATTACAGGCCAAGATTTTTGGAAGAAGCATCTATTTATATTGTCAGTACTAGATGCCTTATTAGTACTCAATTTAAACACGATTTTCTCTATATCTTATGCATTAAAGAGAGAACTCATCAAGTTGAAGTCTTCATTAGAGAATTGGTTATTGATAAATGAGCTAAAGATTTACATAGAGGAATTAATTGAGGCTTAAGTTCCCAAATAATCCTTGAAGAATAAAAAAGTCTGATTTTTGAGATCTTCCTAAGAAGTAGCTGAGACACTAGTATGACTGGTCAAAGAATAGATCTTATTGGAGTTTCTCCTTGACATTGTTGAATTATAGAAAATTTGGTGTTTTAATCCCCATTTTGAGCCATTGAACTATAGATCTTTATTTGAGCAATGCTTTATATATTAAAATAGGTTTGGTATAAGAGCATAGTGTTATCTTTTCCTCATTTAACAAAACACAGTCCCCAAGATGTTTATATACCTTCTCCTAACCTTGAGAAAATTAACTTTGACAGTTGAAACATTCTGGTATGTGCTTTTCCTTGTCCTTAAATTCAACTACTTGAGTTCTTCTTTAATTAGGATTAGCATTTTAATAACTAATAAAATCCATATACCCATAGATAGATTAAGACATACCTTTTAGAATAGCTTAACAAATCATTCTTCTTTTATAAGAAAGTTATTAAACATGAAGGAGAAATTCCTCTTGCATTAGGAGATCATGTTTTGGATAAAAATGGGGGAATGATATTAAAACAACATATTCGAAAAGAGGGCTTTGCTCTCAAGGAACTTAGATAACCACCCTTTATTTATGATTGCCCTATCAAGATTCTTCCTTATATTTCATCTTGTTGGTTGTTTCTTTCTCTAAATGAAAAAGCTCCCCTTAGACTTCAAGTCAATTACTACCATTTTATCTACGTACTCTTTAAAATCATTTTTAAAATTCTTCAAACTTACACGACCCTTTATTGATGACCTATAAAGAGTAATATTGAAATCCCCTAAAAGTATCTAAGGGTCTTGATTTTAGAGTGTATGTATTGAAGGTTATCCTATATAGTTCCTTTCTTTAAAAAGAAAATTTAGAATAATAAATAAAGGACACAACAACCTTATATTCTTTTGGAGAAAAAAACTAGAAAGATGAATAAGTTAACCACTAGATTAAAGAACACTGACCTTGATTTGCTTGGTATCAAAAGCTATCACTAAACAACCATAATCATAATGTTGGTGGCTTGACAAAAAAGAATTGCCCAAAAAGCTTAACTTTAAGAAGTTTTCTAGATTAATTTAGACAATAATAATCATAACATATCAGGTTTATTTTAAAACATAAAAGTATCTTAAGGACTATTATTTTTCGGTGCAATTAATTTCCCTTATATTCCATGATGTTGTGGACATTTTGGGATGTTTTGGAGCTTAAACCCCTTAGACATGTTCCTTCTTCCTAACTTCCTTTTGCTATTAACCTTAAATTCTCTTTGATTTCCTTGGGAATTTTAAGGACTTAGTTCCCTAATAAGTGCCTTGTTTTGTGACAGGCACATCATGTTTGAGCTAGGTACATCTAAACTCTCTTTTGAAGATTTTGAATCACCTCCATTCTCCACCCTTGTTTCTTCTGTAACAGGATTATCTCTTTTTAACACATATAAATTTTATTTCTAGGGTTCTCTTCTACCACCTTTTGGTTTGGATGTGAATTATTTTTATACCAAATAACATTTAGTTAAGTGTCAATCCCTATATGTTCAGTGAAATCTCCTCTATTGGATCTTCTCCCTGTTGCATTCCACAATTGACCTTGTATTTTTAATATTGGCTTCCATTGATAGGAGACTTGAATAAAGTATTCAAATAGAGTATCATCTTCATTTGGTCTTATAAGAGGAATGATATCAGGCAAATCCTTCTCCATCTTAACACTTACACACAATCAGGCTTATCCTATTCTTTTTTTTTTACTGTTATTGTTTCATCTATACATATGGATTTATCCATACATATGGTATTAGGCAAATTCTTGTCCGTCTCAACACTCATACACAATCTAGAATACCATATTATTTTTTTCAATGTTGTTATTTTATCCATATATATGGTTTTACTAATGCAAATAGCTAAAAGACTCAAACCTTTTTTTGGACCAATATTTTGGGGGTATTGTTGGACCGGAATTTTTCCTAGAATTTATTTTATTAAATTAGCAAGCATGAATATAAATTAGAAATCTTGAATTAGCAATTTTTGGAGTTTAATTAGGTATATAATTACTTACGTGTGGTTTCATGGATTAAAAGGAAGAGTTAGAATTAAGTTAAGGAGTTAGAAGGCATTAGATTAGATATAGAAAGGTAAGCTTGGAAAGACAAAAGTTTGTATTAAACTAATAAGAAAAGAAGAGAAGAGAGTTGTGTATAATAAGAAAGAAAAAGAGAGAAAGCCGTAGAAGAAACTATAAGAAGAGAACTAGAAATCGAAGAAAGCAAGGAGAAAGAAGAGGAAGAAGAATATTTAGTTGAGTTTTTAGGTAGCCTATATTTATTCTTCTCGTTTTGATAGAAAAAGGAAGTAGAGAAAATAGGTTATGTCTTAAAATGAAGAGAGAAAGAAGAGAACTGAGATTCTTTTTCTTAGATTTTATAAACTTTTAACTAGATCTTAGTTCTTCTAGCTTAGATAAACTAAGACTAGATTAAGTCTAAGCTTATTTTTGGATAATATAGATTTATGGAAGTTCTATTCATGTATATTGATTGAATGAAAATATGTTTGTTTGAAGGGAACTAAGAATTTCGAAATCAAGAGCAAGAGGAAGAACAAGCTTGAGCTTGGACTTATAAGTAAATATGTGGGTAGTGGGTAGTATGTTTATAGTTATTGTGATGATGAGCTAAAATATTTGTTTGTACGTATGCTAACTTGCTTGTCTTGAACCATTGTGAATGTGGGAAAAATATTCTGTGAATTTGATTTTATGTTTACTTTGAAAAATACTGCATTTTGCATTGATGAAAAACAAAAAAACTTCAATAAGCATGAAAATATGAAATATGTAAGCATTGGATATTTGCTTGTGTAGGTAAGAAAGATACCATTATGTTCGTCATTTGCACGTTGACTTAAAGCCTTCTCCCGGCTGCCTGCTTGTGGCATATGAGCTCCGAAAAATGGACTCATTCTGTTCATGGTGTAAACTTAGGTTTCGCCATTCTGTTTTATGGGATTCCCTCAATTTTGGCCCCTTGTTGTTGCGAAATAAGAACCAAGACCTGAGTCCAACAGGCACATTATGGGTATTAACTATATGAGAACATTCTCATGCTTAATATTCTCTAAGCTTAAACCAGGTTTCCAAGGCTATAAAAACAAGGGAGAATTTTCGAGGTTCCATTAACCTACTTTTAAAACATCCACTGCATTAAAATTAAAAGAGAACTTGAAAAGAATGAGGTGGTCCATTGAAAGCGGAACTTAGCTCAAGCCTCTCCTTTTCTATTTCTTAAGAGCCTAACTATTAATTATTGGGGAAAGGGGACATTTACTGAGGGAAAAAACCAATTAATTTTGTGTTACAATCTAGCACTTTGCTCTCTCCTTTAGTACCTTAAGTTCAAATGCGATAATGATGCAACCATTAGAGTTAGAAGGCAGGCAATATTGTAGGGATGCATTAGAGCACTCACCAACCACCTTTTTCCAATTTAACGAGGGTTAATGAAAGGAGTTGTTATAAGTTAGGTGCATTGGGAAGTCGGGGTACCAACTACTGAAAGATAGGAATAACAACGAGATTTGAAGAAGAAGAAGAAGTACCAGAAGTAAAGAGGAGCAATGTGTGGGGGGAGGAGCAAGAAGGAGTAGGTGGAAAGATAAAGCATTTATTAACTTCTAACCTAAATTTAATGAATTATAAGCTTAAATAAACAAAAACAATCCACTGTTAATACTTCTTTGGCGAAATCAACAACATTCAAATTTTTCGTGAAATAACAATAAAAACACAAAGCAAGGCATTAAAATAGTGATGATTAATGATAGATGACAACTTTAATATATTGAAATTCTTGTAATAAATGCATTTATTTATTGTTTCATTTATTTTTCAAATTTATCAATATATTCCTCATTCATATTTTATAAATAGGGTTAATTATAAAAAAATTTCAAACTTTACTCAATTTTGCAATTATAGCTCAAATATAAAAAATGACAATTAAATACCTAAACTTCTAATGTTTTTCAATTCGAGCCGGAGCCTGATGTTAATATCTCTGTTATCGTTGTTGACGTGACTTACCACATAAGACAAAAACCCTAGACATTTATACAAGTTAAATTTAATTAAACTAACTCATTAAGTTTATTAAGTTGTTTAACTAAACTATGTAGTTTTGGAATTAGACTTGCTACTCTTCACTTCCTTTATGATACCTTAAGCTCTCTAATTCAGTGCCCAAAGGGAAACACAAGTGACTTAACGTTAACATGTATCTCTCATCTCTTGAAGGAGACAAATCCTAGGACAAGATCGACTTTGAGCTCTTTGGAAAAGACAAAACCCTAGTATAAACCAACTATTACACTACAGGTTTTTGTTTCCATCTTAGGTTGTTCCTAGGATTTCTCGAGTTTTACCAAATCATTCATATCTTTTCACCAGCTAATTGATTTTGTGAACAAGGTCTCGGAACAAAGAACAACTTCACGATCTGGGGTTTGACACAAGTATGTAATAAAGTGGTATCCACATTCCATAGAGTGGTTGATTGATGGGAAGATTATGGATGTCAATGGGCCGGGCCGCCACCAGCTAATTGATTTTGTGAACAAGGTCTCGGAACAAAGAACAACTTCACGATCTGGGGTTTGACACAAGTGTGTAATAAAGTGGTTCCATAGAGTGGTTGATTGATGGGAAGATTATGGATGTCAATGGGCCGCCGGAGGTCGGCCTGTGGCCCGCACGAGCCGGGATGGCTCAGCCCGCCGATGGGCCGACCGGCCAGCTGTCGGGCCGTGGCCATGCGGGCCAAGGGCTGGTCGGGCCAAACCCGACCCGTCTATATTTTTTAATATAAAAAAATACAAAACGGACCCATGGCCAGCCAAACTCGGGCCAAAAACGGGTCAGGCCGGGCCAAAATTGACATCCCTAGGGAAGATTGTGCGGAACGAGGATAGGAAGGAGGGTGAGGCTTTTCCTAAGAAACCACTGTTCTTGTATGCTTCTGTTTAGGATGCAAGCTACATTGACGATGGGAAGTGGGTTGGACCTTACATTGGGTGTGATTCACCTTATGTTTGTCTCTATAAAGATGTTCATACTCCTGTTGGAACTTTAGTTGAGTGTTTGTGCAATTCCTAATTTGTTGGAAACCTTGTAATGTGTGTTTTTGATATGGTTTTTCTTTGTTCCAACAAGCTGTGTGATCGATCTGGGTTGTTATGACTAAATTGAATCTGAGACGGAGAGCAAATCAAAGAGAAGGAGATTAATTTAGGGTTTTCGATTCCAAAACGACATAATTTATTTAAACAACCTAACGAAACTTAATTAGTTAGTTTAATTAAGTCTGATGTATATAAAAGTTTAGGGTTTTTGTCTTATGTGATAAGTCATGTCAGCAACATTAACAAAGATACTAATGTCGTCCAGGATTAAAACAAATTGAAAATTTAAGTATTTAATTGTCACTTTTTAAGTTTAAGCTATAATTGTAAAATTGAGTATAGTTTGAGATATTTTTTTAATTAACCCTTATAAATATTATGTTTAACACTACTCTCTAAATATTCATAAGAGATTCAAATGTTTAAATACTCCTTTTATTAATTCTTTTGGAAAATTATTTTATTAATTTAAAAACTTTCACATTAAAACAGTTGTTGGTAAAAATGTAGTTTTAAAATTTTCATCGTGAAATTTAATACTTATTTTTCTAAAAAATATTATAAAAATTAATATGAACAATAAATTTAATAATAATAATAATAATAATAATAATTTATAATAATAATAATAAATGTAATTGATAAAAATAATAAATTTGGTAATAATAAAATTAATAATAAGTTGGAAATTAATAATAATTAATAATATTAAGAATAATAAAACAATATTATATGATTAAAATATTAGAAATGAAAATTTAACATTTAATAATATAATTTGTATTACAAATTGACATTATTTAACGATTTCAATTTTTATTTGATAGGGATATAAATAGAACACAAGTTAAAATTAAATTACATTCCATAAAATACTGATGCATACCAAACACTATAATAAGAATTTACCCAACTTTCTTATTAAAATTCTTATAAGTATCCAAACATGTAAATATCTTTACTTTTCACATATTTATTTTTCGAGGAATTAGATTCTAAATTTATTTTACTTTTCCACCAACCAATCTTGGCCTAAAAGTATTTAAATTGAAATCTAATGCTTCTTAAGACTACGATGAATTGGGATCAAATAAGAAAATAACTAAACCTCAATTGTCAACGTAGACCGACCAACCACATCCAAATTTACGGTTTAAATCTATTTTACATGTAATAATGTAACCTTTTTTGGGACATCAAATTAGTTTGATGAAAATAAAAAGCTAATATGTACAAGAAACGAGCTTTCTATTTTTTATTTTATTTTCCCCTTTTTCTCAGTTAAAATAGCCATCCAATAGGAACGGGAGGAAAGTCATAATACCGAATCTGCAAGTTTCAAGAAGGGAAGGCTGCCTAGTGTCCAGCTCTCTCTCTCTCTCTCTCTCTCTCTAACCATAAAATGGAGAAAAGGACCATTTACTCATGTCTAGCAGCAATTCTCTGCTTCGTGGTGTTGATGATTGTCACTCCTGCCATTCCTCAGTCCGAAGCTTACCACGACTTCGCTGACCAACGCGAATTTTTGGGTAATCAAAAAACCCCTCCCCCCTTTTCTTCTCTATTCTATTGATTGTTTCTCGCCCTGTTTTCAGCAAATCTCCATGTTTTATACTTAACAAATGAAGAGGAACTATAGCACTTTATGATATTATTTCCTGATCTTTGCTCAAAGTTTGTTTCTCGGTTCAATCAAGTCTCCAGCTTTGATCTATCTTTTGGACTTTTGCTTGATTTTTAATTTCAGGCATACCAAATACGCTTAACGTTATTTCTAATTTCCCGTTCTTTGTCGTTGGTGTGATTGGTTTCGTGCTTCTTTATCACGGGAATTACTTCAAACTCAGGTAGGTCTCGTGATCGCATCAGCGATTTCATACATTTTGTGATTTATATACTGAAGTTAGCTATTTTGAACTAGTCGATTGCATATAGTTCAAGTCCTTTTTTGCCAACTTTTAAAGTTTGCGAGGTGAGCTTTGGGGTTGGACGTGTTTCTTCATTGGTGTAACCGCCGTTGCTTTTGGCTCTGGCTATTACCATCTCAAGCCTAATGATGCTCGTCTTGTTTGGGATCGCTTGCCAGTGAGTTTGGTTATTTCCAACAATGGAAGGGAATCCAACTTTGATCAGTTGTGAACTGATTCTTACATCTGAATTTACTACTTTTTTTCATGATTGTTGCAGATGACTGTTGCATTCACTTCAATTATAGCAATTTTTATCATTGAAAGAATTGATGAGCATAAAGGAACAGTGTCCATTATACCTCTTCTTTTGGCCGGTATTATTAGCATTCTATATTGGAGGTATATCTTCTCTTTCACATCTTTGTGCCATATTCTTTTGGATTATATTTTACATTATGAAGATGAGTCTGTAATGGAGTAACAGAATCATGAAATCATTTTGAGTAGAACCCTTGCACTTGAAAACTAGTTTGGTATTCCGCATGATATTTTCTTTTCTCTGGAGTTTTATAGATTCTTCGATGACCTTCGTCCATATGCCCTAGTACAGTTTGTTCCCTGCATTGCAATTCCATTGGTGGCAATCCTGTTGCCTCCAATGTACACACATTCCACGTATTGGCTTTGGGCAGCAGGTTTGTGATTTCATAATAAAGTGGTTCTCTTGGATGCCTATGCTATCTTCTCAAGTTATGTTGATCATTTCTGTGTATGCAGGCTTCTATTTGTTAGCTAAGGTGGAAGAAGCAGCAGACAAACCAATATACAAATGGACTCATCATATTGTCAGTGGGCACACTCTCAAGCATCTATGCGCTGCAATGGTTCCTGTCTTCTTGACGCTTATGCTAGCAAAGAGGAGCATTCAAACAGATAGGTATCTTTCTGGATCTCTTTGTTAAATCAACTGTTTACTGAGATATACATGAGAATAGCTGGTTTTTCACCTGATTATGAATAGTTCAATTACGACTCCATTACCTTCCTATGATTTTTGTTCTTATTCTAAAACTTAAAGAGGTAGACTACATGCTTCAGTTTAGCTGGTCTACCTCATTTGAATTTTACCTTTGGGCGGATTGGAGTGTTGAAAAATGTCGATTGCTCCCTCTTAAACCGTTCATTGCAATTTGCTAAAGTATTTTACACCCCTCTTGTGAATGAGATTGTTTCTACCTAGTATTTAATTGGTTAATAGATTTGTCTGTTTTGTAGGGAACATTCAAAGAACCTTGGCCAGAGTCAACTCACTCTGCACACACATTAAATGCGCATACATGCTTAGGCAGACAGACAAATAATACCTTTTTTTACCCAAGTAGAACTGTTTTATATCTTCCACAATTATTTCTCCTAAATATTGTCTTGTGCAGGGAATAATTTCTACATAATGTTTAGTTTACTTTCGGTTTGTTTTTCCAATTTTCTTGGGTTATAGTAATTCAGATGATAAAACCTCTCAAGGAATCTAACGATTACAGAGAGAAAATGTTCTATATTTGGTTCCCCGATTAAAAGAAATATCTTCAGTTTCTCTCTATCAAAAATGCTAGCTTTTTACTGTCTCGGTTGCCAAATGATTTCCTGCAACTTTAATAAGTTAATTCACCATATTAGCTTTTTCTTTCTCCTCTCATCATGAAAGTAAATTTGTTCCATGAACAGGGTAAGTTTGCTCAAGACATGGAAGATTTGTTGGACAAGGATCAAAGGAAACGGCATCAAAGGGGAGAGCTACACTTGTACCTACACAAGTGTTCCAGTTGTAGAATCGTCTTAACGTTTGTAGCAAAGGTCACTAATCTAATTAGATGGGAACTTTTCACGTCACCAAAATTTTAGATGCTGCTATTAGCTTCTTCATTAGTGGTCTTGGATCAGCATACAAAGCAATACCTTTTTCTATAATAATTTACGTAACAGCTTCTTTATGTTGTACATGTAACGTTAAATATGTGATTAATTGATTTCGCAAAATATTTCTTCTCCCCAATTTCATTAGAGCTTAAACCTCCATCATAAGTCGTGAGGTGGTTTGGTCCGTGTTCCAATTTGGCATCTGGTGCTATGATTTGAAAGTCGTCAACTTTGGGGTTTGTTTTCTGATCTACGGTACCATTTGTATTTGTTGGCTTATTAATTCAGTGTCTGGTGCTAACATGTCTAGGTAGAGCAATATCTTAATTATTTCCTAGATATTTTGTTGATCAAGTGAGGTCCTAAGCCCATAATTTTGATGATAACAAAACTTACTTTTGATAATATTAGTAGTTTTATTATAATGGAAATATATGATGAAGTTCAATAAAAAGACAAATTAAGAAAAGGAGTCAATTGAATAAATTGAATGGTCAAATGATTAGAGAAGACGAGCAAATTGGGGCATATATGCAATTCAAGTGAATAACCAAGAATAAGAAGAATCAGGAATATCAAGACTTAATCAAATTGTTGTAATCTTTTTTGTTACTTTATTTTGGTCATTTCAAAAAACCAAGGGTTCAATCATTGTAAAATCATCTACATATAGAATATAATGCATAAATGCTTTTATAATCAAGTGAAAATTTGTTTTGATCTTTAAAATAAATTTTAGGGAACTTTGGAAATAATTTTAGATCAAATTTTAGTTAAAGGAATGTGGAGGAATGTGTTTTGATCTTTAAAAAAATTGTTGGAAACATGTTTTCAAACACATTTGTTTACTAATGTGTTATTTCTATAAACATTGGTTGACTAATGTTTAGGTGTGATCAATCAATGCATCAGAAGAAGTTAAAAATCATATATCATGAGTTTGTGTGTCATATTATTCGACATGTTCGTCAATCAATATACCAGATTGATTGACCAATGTCACTATTACTAGTCATTGTAATAGTTAATTTTTCTAACAAATCTTCATTTTTGAGCATAAAATGGGTCGTATATGAGTTATGAAAAGTTTTTTAGGCATGGGAAAGAGTTGCTAAGAGCCTTAAGTGCCTAGATAGTGTATGTGTGCATTTTATAACACATATTAGGCCATTGTCAATTGGTGTGAGTAAGAGGAGTTTTTAGTTGTATACTTATTGTAATTAGGAAATTTGATTGGGATACACTTCGTGAAGATTACTTATTGTTCAATCATTGACAAGGATCAAAGAAAGGATGGGCCACCTCTCGTTGTGAAAAAGATAAAAGCACTCGATCAAAAGGAAGAAAAAAAAGTTCTATATGCCAAAAGTGCCCCAACTGGAATCGTTACGACAGGTTCGCTTAGGGTTTTGTTAGCGCAAAAGTAAACTTATATATACTGCAAGTATATGGATGATAATTTATGGTATAAAAACGTATCGTTCCCATTAGGATTGTATTAGTCGCATAACAATTCTTATACTACTTTGTTTAAGGACCACAATATGATAGAATAATTAGAAAATAAACTAAACTAAATAAAATGGATAATTGAATAATTAAGCAAGGAGTAGTGAATTTGTTGATTAATCAATCATCAGAACTTAGGAATTACTTCTATCTTTGTTTTGTTTCACTTCACCTTCTCGACCCTAAATACCCAATAGTTATGATTACGTGCTCTCAAAATCTAACCAAATAATCATAACTAAAATAGATAAGAATTGAATTGCAACCTTTCGATCTATTAAAACTCTTCCTAACTCCACAAGGTATTTCTAAACTAAATCAAGAATGTAAAGTTTAACAAATAGTTCAAGAGTAATCCCTAAAATAAGTTTAGCAATCCATAGTTAAAACTATATATCCCAATTGATTCTATTAGGAAACCAACTATGATGGAATCACGGGAGCAAAATTTTTTTTTTACTATTTCCAAACGAATCCTAGTAATTGAATAACTTGAAAAGTTAAACTCATATCATAAAATATAAAATCATACCTTATTCGATATTCCTGTTGTAATCCTTTCGAAACTTTTTTGAAGTATCAACTAAGAGCTGTTTATGTGACCGGTTGAATAATATCCACAGAGTAGTCACTTAACTCTTTGAGTAGCAGGAGTGCTGGCTCCCTTATACTTATTCCTATTTATAGGAAAATCATTAAAGTTTTCTAATTTATATTAAAATTAAATACATCAATTATAATTAAAGTCTAACTCTAATTATAATTAACTTAATTTTAATAAAATCAAATGTCTTATTTTTGATCCCTAAAGTTTCTCAAACTTTATAATTAAGTTCAACTTAATTAAAATTGATATTTCTATTTTAAACTGCTCTTTATGTGTGCCATTGATATATTGATAATGATTATAAATTATAATTTTAACTCATAATTAGAATTAGATAAATAACAACTCCTTTTAGTTTATCTTTAATTCTCTAATTAAACAATTTATAATCATAAAACAAAATTGACATTTAGCAACATGCCATGACCATCCAATTATCAAGAATGTCAAAGTGGTTTGACTTAATTTGTCCATGTATAGTTATGATATATAATTTAATCCTTTCACCATCCAATATTCTAATTAAATAGACTGTGGATATAGTCTACTCTTTTGAATCGAATTTTGTTTGTTCTTGCCAATTAGTAATTGATTTAAAATTGATATTTAAAAACACCTTTTTAAATATGAATTCATTATAGCCATAGAATTACTTAAATTACTACTAATCAAGAGTAGTAGAATATTCTCTCTAATTACTTTAGAGTGACAAATTCTTTATTGACTTACTCAATTATCTCCATACGATTCATACTGCATCCCAATATTACCGACTAAATTATCCTAAACAAAATATTTCATAAGTAGCATTAAAACACAGTAATTATCACATGAGATACCTTGGTAATATCAAATCTAAGGAACAATTATACACCATAACGAGGAAATCCAAAGACACATAAGTAATATCCTATTTTGGATCCTTATAATTGGGTCAGTTTAATGAACTTATTCTCTAATAAGCCCCCACACATTATTTTAAGCATCTTTTTACTTTAATTTATGAGATCAATTACTTTCTTTGTAAGAAAGAAACATAACGTGTGCTATTTTTACCATTTCATCAATCCATCGTTTCATCAATATTCTGTCTTGATAAAACTGCAATTAGGAACATTTGGGATCAATACATAAATGTAAATTGAATCTCATAATTATGATCTCATCACAATTTCAATTACATAGTTATTATTCCAGGGATTTTACCTTTTGTATTAAAACATCAAATGTAATTAACATAATACATAAAGATAAATAATGCCCTTTTTAATTAAATAAGAATGTCATATATTAGAATTATAGCCAACTGATTGACTGAAAAGGCATAAACTAGCAATCTACCACTTGCACTAAATCCAATTGCCTATATATCTAATACCATATCCTTCCATATGTCAATCATGTCTCTTCTATGACAATGACTTTATTAGAGGATCTGCAATATTCTCTTCAATAGAAACTTGCTCCTATGTTACGTGTTTTCGCTCCATTATCTCCTTGATCATGTGAAACGTCTCGAGTACATATTTGGACAGCTGATGAGACCTTGGATCCTTTTCATGTACAATGGTGGCATTGTTGTCACTGTACAATACTATAGGCTCAAAAATGCTAGGAACCACTCTAAATTTAGTGATGAATTTTTTAATCCAAACCACTTCCTTTGCCACCTCTGACAGTGAAATGTAGTCTGCCTCGGTCATTAAATTTGCAATGGTTGGTTATCTAGAACTCTTCTAACTTACAGCATCATTATTGAAAGTCAAGATGTACCCTGACTATGATCTATTATCATTTGGGGTTTGACTAAAAACTAGCAACCAAATACCCCTGAACTCTCAATTCAACTCCTTCATAGACCAGGAAAAACATCTTTAGTCCTTCTTAAGTACTTAAAGGTGATTTTTGCAGTCGTCTAGTTACACTCATCTAGATTGGCTTGAAAATTGCTTGTTATGGTTAAAGCATATGAGACATCTATTACAGTACATAGCATCACATACATGATCGATCCAATTACCGATACATGTGGAACACAATCAATTTTATGTCTCTCTTATTTTCTTTTAGGACACAATATTCTATGAGAGAGAAATCCTATATGACATGGGTAAGAATCCCCCCTTAGAATTCTCCATGTTAAACCTCTTAACACTTTATCTATGCATATGGATTGAGATAACCCAAGTAACCTCTTTGATCTATCTCTATAGATCTTTATTCCCAAAATATAAGCTACTTCTCCCATATTCTTCATGCAGAAGTGCTTGGATAAGCAAATCTTTACAAATTGGAGCATTGGTATATAATAGTAGTAAGAAAATGTCCACACTCCCACTAACCTTCTTATAGACACATGGTTCATTCATATTTTTGATAAAATCAAATGCTTTGATTATATCAGTAAAATGGATATTTTAGCTATGTGACTCTTACTTGAGTCCATAAATAGACTTTTACAGCTTGCATACTTGATTAGGAAATCTCTTAGATTTAAAACCCTCAGGTTGTATTATATATACCTCTTCTAGTAAATTCTCATTGAGAAATGATGTTTTGATATCCATCTTCCATATTTTATAATCATAATATGTGACTATACCCAATACGATCCTTATTGCTTTAAGCATAGCTACTAGAAAAAAGTTTTCATCAAAATCAATTCCTTATTTTTATTTGTAACCTTTAGCCACTAACCTTGCTTTGTACGTATATACATTACCATCCATGTCAGTTTTCTCTTAAAAACCCACTTGCATCTAATAGGTATAACACCATTAGGTGCATCCACCAAAGTCCATACTTGGTTAATGTACATGGATTCTATTTCAAATCTCATGGCTTTATTATATTTTAAGGAATTGATTGGTGTGATTTGCATTACGTTTTAGGGTTTAATTTATTATGTATTAGGTGTTAATTTGAGTGTTTAGTATGTGTTTAGGATATAAGTATGTTAGTTTATGTGTTTAAGTGTTTTTATGGGTTAGTATAAGTCTTTGAGCTTAAATATTATGTTTTTGAGGTATCTTGATGTGTTTATTAGTGTTTTAGGGCCAACATCGAAGAACGAAGGAGTTTCGAAGACTTTCGGGTTGAAACCACAGCCCATGATCATAATCGTGATAGAACCATGCGAGCCAGCCCACAATCATGGTCTAAGGGACACGATCATGACAGAAAGACTCTACCATAAGCCACGATCGTGGCTTATCGGGCAGACGTGCAAACAGGAGAAAAAATCAAAATTTGAGAGATTTTTTGGACCGTTTCGACCCCAAAGAAACTTGGGACTGCCAAGGTATTTAAAGAACATAAAGAACAGATGATGAGAGCATTTACATTAGCTATTTCCCAAAACCCTAAAGAGCTTTATCAAGAGATTGAGGAAGGAAACGAAGGAAGAGAGATGTCGAGATGAAGCCTACACGAAGTACCTCCTAAAATAAGAGGTTTCCCTTCGTTGCTGCCTCTATCATTACATTCCAAGTCTATTTCTGGTTTTATTTCGTTCTTTATGATTGTATAGAATTTAAGATCACCATAGATGATAAATTTGTTGAATGTTGAGTACTTGTTTAAACTCACCTTTGGGAATTTTGTCTTTGATATTAATGAAATTTGATTTATTGTGTTTTTATTGATTTATTTGTTATTTAACTTCTGCACTTCATAATTCGGTAATAAACTGAGAGTGTGAACTGAGTAAAAATCGTTAAATTGGGCTAATGAGAGTTAGATAATTTAATCAATCAAGAATTGAATCAAACCAGTAAATTTGTATAACGAGAGATCTTACATAAGTTTCGGTAGTTTAGTGGACAACTTGAGATCTAATTTAGGTTTTAGGATAAATTGTGAATCGAGAGGTTGAAATTTCTCATAATCTAATTAAGGTTAATAGTTAGGGTCAATGATTATAACTCGAGAGAGAGTAATCAACCTTAGGACCGTCTAGAATAGGTAATTCAATAATTTCATAATCAATTAGGTTTTCATTAAAGTCAGATAAAAATCCCATTTCTCTCAATTGGTAGTTTTCAAGTTGTTTTGTGATTATGTGTGCAATTGCTATATTGTTTATATTTCCCAATTTTGATTATTGGAATTAATTACGTGAATGAATATTTTTTTTTAGTTTCATTCTTTTTGAATTTTGTTAACTAAGTTCAGCCTTAGATTTTAGGATTAAATTAACCTCCTCGTGGAATCGATACTTTAGGTACTACACGAACGACCTGTGTACTTGCGGTAATATCGAGGTTAAAAATATTAAAACTTTGTCATATCGAAACCTGCGATATTTTGTTTTGAAATTCTACAGTTAGGATTATTTTGTTTTGAAATTGTGTAGTTAGAAAAATAATAGTTCCCAAATATTTTGATTTTGAAAGGCTCGATAGGTTAAAATTGCGCGAGAGCATAGAAAACCTAACTGAGAAGTTCACTTTGGAATTTTTCACTTCACTGTCCTATGACCATAGGAACCCCAAGGAATTATGGTTTAAGTTGAAAGGAAGAACCTATAAATTGAACATAGAAATCATGTATGATATGTGTGGATTCCTCGAATCCTCCATCATCGATCAGCATGATGATTTTTCTCCTTCTCGATATTGGAATGATCTCATTGGAATAGAGCAATTTCAAGACAAGAATGCTCACAACAACATAATAAGGTCCTATGAGCACTTGTTGCTGCAAAAATTCATGTGCCAGTTGGTTTTGGATAAATCAGAAACCAACAAGTGTTCCACAAAGGAATTCTTTATGTTGTGATGCATGAACCACAACATTCCAGTGTGTACATTCACACATGTGTTAAATGCTATTATTGCGACTCTGCACAAGAGGAGCAACAATTTAGGAATGGGGTACCTAGTGTCTGCCATTGCTGAATATTATAGCGTGGACCGTAGTGGGTTAATTGGTCACCTCCTTGACTTCCTAAATCATCACTATTTATGGCAGGTTGAAATCCTTAAGTCCCATAACATGGAACTTAGGGATATCAGCCAAAAGACATATGTCAAGATTAGGGCCAGTTAAGCAAGCTCGAGTTTAGCACTACCGCAACAATCAGAAGAGGACTCAACCAATGAAGAGTCCGAGGAAGAGGAACAATTAATCGTAGTGGGTTAATTGTTCACCTCCCTAACTTCCTAATCCATTACCATTTATGGCGGGTTGAAATCCTTAATTCCCACAATATGGAACTTAGGGATATCAACCAAAATACACATGTCAAGATTAGGGCCAATCAGGCAAGCTCGAGTTCAACACGGCTGCAGCAATCAGAAAAGGACTCAATTAGTGAAGAGTCCGAGGAAGAGGAAGAAGAAGATCAAGCTGGAAGAAAGTCTCAGAGGCAATCTCTGCAAACAACAAGACTATTACTGATACACTTGCAGAGCACACTAGAATGATGAAGGAAATGGCCCGAACACAACGACGCCAGAGCCAGGATATCCGTCAGATCCATTGGTATTTCAAGTCTCAAGGCGTTCAATTGCTGCCTCCGACAACATCACTACCTCCATCTCCATGAGATTTTGTCTAAACCATTTTTTCTTTTTCAAATTAGTCTTTATTTTTATTCTTATCTTTATCTTTATTTTTATTTATTTTCTATTTACTTTAATTTATGTTCTTTCTTTTCTTTTATGTGTTGTTTGTTCCCTTCTCACATTGAGGACAATGTGTTGTTCAAGTGTAGGGAAAGTTATGTGTTTTGCTTTGTTTGTGATTTTGCATATGGTCTGATAGTTGTTAGGTTGCATTTTGTGAATTTTTTGAATGTGGCAATGGCTTAGACAGAGTGAAGTTAATTTTATTTTAAACATAGTCTATTAGGTTGTGTAGAATCATTAGCGCACAAAATTAGTAAATTAGGGTATTTGGATATATACAACTTAATTAGGATTTAGTGTAAGTTTTGTCACCCTTTAAATTGCCACATTCATTCATAATTTGAGGCCTTTTAACTTAAGTAGCTTTACTAGTATTTTTGATAGAAACGAGTAGCTAAAACAAAAAGGTAGGCAATAAAAAAATGTTAGTTAAATAAATAACTATTCCACTGGCCTTCGGGTTATGAATAGAGCTAGTAGCCTAGTTGAGAAAATGATATAGCCTAGTAACCGAATCGACATGCATCACAAATGTGTGTCTCCGCGTCAAAAAGCTATAATGATGTTCCAACCAAGTAGCTTAATAAAAACATGACTTAGTCGAGTAACCAGATCGACATTCATTACTAATGTTTGCTTTCGCGTAAAAAGACTAAGTCCATGTTCAATAAAAAAAGTGTGTTTTCTAATAAAAAACCCACTGGACTTGTAATAAGCCTGACTTTTCATGAAAATATACTTAGGAACAGTTACAAAGTATGAATGACCAAAGAATTATTAACGTATGTGTGCAATTGAAAAGGGTAAATAAATTAACACTTGAATCTTGATTAATTTGTATATTTAGTTCAAAGCCCCTACACAAAGATTTCACACGCTAATTATTTGATATAACTCGAATGATTGTATTTAAGATTAAATTTATTTCCTGAAGTTGAAGCCATTGCCTCATTACTACATTGTGTGTTGTGTGTTTGTTATATTTTTGTTGTTTTGTTTTGTTGAGGACAAGCAAATGTTTAAGTATGGGGATGTTGATAGGTGTGATTTGCATCATGTTTTAAGGTTTAATTTATTATGTATTAGGTGTTAATTTGAGTGTTTAGTATGTGTTTAGGATAGAATTATGTTAGTTTATGTGTTTAAGTGTTTTTAAGGGTTCATATAAGTCTTTGAGCTTAAATATTATGTTTTTGAGGTACTTTGATGTGTTTGTTAGTTTTTCAGGGCCAACATCGAAGAATGGAGGAGTTTCAGAGACTTTCAAGATAAAACCATGACTCACAATCATGGCACAATAGGCCAAGATCGTGACAGAACCATGTGAGCCAGCCCACGATCATGGCTTAAGGGACATGATCGTGATAGAAAGGCTCTGCCATAACGATCATGACAGAGAGGTTTGATGCTGGCCACGATTATGGTAGACGTGCAAACAAGAGAAAACATCAAGTTTTGAGGATTTTTTGGACCGTTTCGACCTCGAAAAAACCCTAGGGCTGCCAAGGTATTTAAAGAACATAAAGAATAGAAGATGAGAGCTTTTGCATTTGCCAATTCCCGAAACCTTAGAGAACTTTATTGAGAGATTGAAGAAGGAAACGAAGGAAGAGAGACATGGAGACAAAGCCTACGCAAAGTACTTCTCGAAACAGGAGGTTTCCCACCTTTGCTTCCTCCGTCATTCCATTCTGAGTCTAATTCTTGGCTTCTTTCGTTCTTTATGATTGTATAGAATTTGAGATAGCCATAGATGATAGATTCGTTGAATGTTGAGTACTTGTCTAAACTCACCTTCGGGAATTTCGTCTTTACTATTAATGAAATTTGATTTATTGTGCGTTTATTGAATTATTTGTGATTCAATTTCTACACTTCATAATTCGGTAACAAACTTAGAGGGTGAACCTGTTGGACCCCGTTTCCAGAGCCCAACATTCGGAGTCATAAAAACGTGGGCAAACTCATTTTGTCAACTTCAGGATAGATTTTGGGAAACCTCAAAGTAGAATTTCAATTTGGCTTCTTCAGAACATTTGTTCCCCATTGTCTTAAGTTTCTAATGACACCAAAATCATTCCATTAGGTTTAGAAATCTAAAATTTATAGCTCAAACATGTTTGGACAGTTGTTATACTGACGTAGTACACTATACTCAACTTCCATCCAGAAATTGAAAGTCTTCAAGACTGAATTAAAATTTGATTTTTGTATATAATTTATGGCTCTATGTATCTAGTTTATTTAGAGATAATAATCATCGCAATTGGAACTCTACGGATTAAGATATCATTAAAATACTGAAGCATTTTAAGTAAAATATCCAACTCACACTCTTCCAATCAATCCCCTCAATTTGATTCAATCAATCTTTTTCAAATTAATACCAAAAGCTATACATTTTTTTATAGAGATATAGGAATGTGTTAGGAATCCAATGCTTCAAAAATCAGGTCATTTGAAGATCGGATGAGAAAGTTATCGTCAAATGAGTGAAAAATGTTCAGGCTGGGGGAAGGGACCTGTGGGTTGCGATCGCGACCTTCATCGCGATTGCGACTTGGCGCGCCCCCGCGAGGGTCGCGATTGCAACTTCGGCGCGCCCCAGCAAGTCACGATCGCGAATTTCCTCCCCTCTCTTTTCTTCCTCCCACCTATCTTGGTAAAAAGGGCATAACTTTTACTACAAGTATCGGATTAAGGTTGTTCAAAGACCGTGTTAAAGAGGACTTCCAGACCTACAACTTCCATGAAGATTTAGAAACAAATTTTACCTCTAGAAGGGTTAAAATTTCAAACCAATGCAGCTGTCCCAAAAGTCCATCCTATGCTGCATCACAAACTTCTAATAACCATAACTCTCAACTCCAATATCCAAATATTTCATACTATATAGCATTGAAAATCTAGAAAGATAATCTACAACTTTTAAGAAGACAACTTTGTCTAATTCTACCTATATCGATCCAGTTTTTCCCTTGAAGGCAAAACACAATTTCTACACCTA
>JAOQMS010000001.1:14693274-14708098 GCA_027563885.1 Erythroxylum longipes | reverse complement strand
AGTGAGCCAGGTTAGCAAGCAAGCATGCATGCAAGGGTTAGACTCCGAACTCGAGGTCTGACAGACATGGTATCAGAGCATGAATAGAAGCATGAACAGGAGTTAGACTCCGAAAACGGGGTCTAGCAGATGTGGTATCGGAGCAAGCAAGTATTCATGAACAAGAGTCAGACTTCGGGAAACGAGGCCTGACAAGAAAGATTAAATTAATCTTTTCGAATATTAGTGAAGGCTATTATTTCGAATAAAATAGTATGAGTAACCAAATATATGATTAAAGTACTAAACTCATTTGGTAGTCATGACATATAATTAATTATTTGGTTTTTCCTACATTTTTTTATTTTGAGTGGAATTTACCTTGTTTAGTATAGTTGATACTAAGTTAGTGATCACAATTTCTTGGAAATAGATTATGTTTGAGAAGATTTCTCAAAAGTTAAAAAAGAAAATTGTATACCCATTGTGCAATTTTGTTATAATCCATATTGAGGATTTGGTGTCAAAGTTTTAGAGATATATCAAAATCATATGGATGACAAAATGTATTAACATTTTGAGTTGAATAATATCTTATAGACTTTAATGACAACATATAAGATGTATACCAACCCTACGATAATAAGATGTAAGAAGTTGCATAGAATAGAGCTAAAATGTATAGTACCTTGTTAGAATTGTTCTACTTAATTTAGCCTACTAAATGCATAATTGTGGACTACAATTAAAGGCATTTGTTGTATAATGATAATATTTATCTTTAGAAGAAAATGATTGTTTATATTTAGAAGAAAATGATTGCATAAATTTTCTTGCCTATAAGAGATATGATAATGATCATATGTATTTCTAGCTCATGCTTATGAGTATTTGATTTTGAATTTGGATTTAACATTATTATAATGTTCAAAGCATGATAAGAAATAGATTGTTGAGTTAAATTAGTTGATCCAAGTTTATGCAAATAGTTTGTATGTGCTAGATCAAAAGAGACTTATGCTTAACATAAATGGCAGGAATACAAAGTTGAATAATCGAGACTATCCTTTTATGCCATGTTGGTTAAATTAATATAACAAGAATCATAAAGTTACACACAAGGATATATGTATCATTTTGATTATGAATCATATGGAACTTGTGAAAATTGTAAAGTTGAAGAATAACCAAATCAACCTTTGGTGAAAAGATGATAATGGTATTGAATTGTTAAATTTATATATGTGATGTATTGGACGGAATAACAATTCATATAAGGATGATACTTATATTTCATTAGAATACTAACGAATTAATGTGATACAGTCGTATGTACTAAATGAAATAATGATTTAAAAATTTGAAAAGTTTAAATTATTTAAATCAAGTAGAAATTAAACATTAAGAATGCTGAAGCACTTCGATGAGATCATTGTGGTGAGTTTAAATTTGCGGTTATCTATAAGTAATGAGATTCTCTAGTGAATACCTTCACAACAAAATTCTATAAGAGTATGGATTTATATAAGAAGAAAAATATATTATGAGATATTGTATGATGCAATATTATTTCTTTTGTAGTTATGCCTAGTACAATCACTTGCCTTCAATAGTTCCCATTGAATCAATTAGTAAGATTTTATACTAGATATGAAATGATAAGTCTTTGAAAGAGTCAAAGTTAATGATTTAAGGATGTAATGCTTAGTTGAAGTATATATTATCCATTAAGTTTAGCACTAAATTAGATAATAAAAGGTTATGAGATATTTAAAAGGCTGGATATAATCTTATAGACCTATTGAACAAATTGTTTGTTTCAATGAATACTTATAGGCGAATGGTTCTCGAGATAAGTAGTGAGAGTAAGATGAAATTTTCAAATTTCAAATCTCATGACAGTACATCCAATTGAAATTAGTGCCTTTATTGATATATTTGATGTATAGTTGAAAGGCTACAAGATGTGAAAGATTCACTTTCATAATGAATTCAAAGAGTTTGTTTTGGAGATGATTGTGAATTTATCATGTTTACAAGAAGGTTAGTGGGAGTTGGGTTGTCCTATTCAATGGGAGTATGTGGAGACATATTGCTCATAGGAAACAACACTTCTAGTTTTCAATTGTTGAAAACATAATGTCTAAGAACAACACTTATTGGATATGAAAAGTAACAACTTAATTTTGGTAATTATATCTATAGAGATAGACTGAAAGTTTCTTACCTATTCTAACTCCAATTACATAGATAATGCACTAAAGATGTTTAGTATTAATAGTTGTGAAGTATTGGCTATATCCATTATTCAACGTATGAGTTGATATTTGAGTTCAAGAAGATAAGGATATAACTTTACAAGCAAATCCTTATTAAGGTTTATTTAATTATAATGTAACAATGGTTGCTAATTAAGTCATAATACATTTTTTCATTTAGTAGAAATGATTATTTGGATCAATAAGTTCTTTTAATGAACTTGATATAGTTCCTTGCATCATTTAAGATAGGAATGTACTGTGGGACATTATAGTCATTTAGCATGCAAAAGGAGCTAAAGTCTTATCAAAGATCCAAGGATGTATTTAGGCAAAATTTCTTAATTATGATGATAATTGAGATGGAAGTTGTAAGATATAAGCAAGTGCTCACTATAGAGAATCTAGGAGAATTCTCTCATTAAGCCACTTTCCCAGCAGTAGAATAGTCGTCATATGGTGATATGGTATGAGATACTTAAATGATTGACTTAATGCAAGTGGGAGATTGTTGGTTTATTCCCTACAGCCAATCGCTTTGGTTATAGTTTAGTGACAAAATTATTAATAAAGGCATTCTTTATCTTTATGTATTAATTAAATTTGATGTTTTAATACTAAAGATAAAATCCTTGGAATAATTAATGTGTAATTGAAATTATGATGAGATCATAATTATAAGATTCAATTTACATTGATGTATTATTCCTAAATCTTCCTAGTTGTAGTTTCATTAAGACAAGATATTGTTGAAACGATAAAATTAGCACACATTATGTTTCTTTCTTATGAAGAAAGTAATTGATCTCATAAATTGAAGTATGGAGATACTTAAACTAATGTGTGGGTGATTATTAGAGAATAAGTCACTAAACTGACCCGACTATGGGAATCTTAAATAGAATATTACTTGTGTGTCTGTGGATTTTCTCACAATGATGATTGTATAATTGATCCTTAGACTTGAGATTACCAAGGTATCTCATATGAAAATTACTGTGTTTTAAGGCTACTTATGAACCGTCCAAGGATAATTCAGTCAGTAGTACTTGGATGTAATATGAACCATATGGAGATAGTTGAGTAAGTCAATAAAAGATTCGTTACTCTAAAGTAATTAGAGAGAATGTTCCACTATCCTTAATTAGTAGTGATTTATGAAATTCTTTGACTAGAGTAAATTGACATTTGAAAAGGCGTTTTCAAACATCAATTATAAATCAATTTTAACAAGAACGAACATAATTGAACCAAAATAGTAGACACTATATCCATACTTTGACTAATTAGAATATTGAATAATGAAAAGATTAAATCATACATCATAACTATGTATAGAAAAGTTAAGTCAGGACTTGACATTCCTGATATTTGGGTGGTCATGACATGTTGTTAGATGTCAATCTTGATATATGATTATAGATTGTTTAATTGGGGAATTAAAGATAAATTAAAAGGAGTTTTAATTTATCTAATTCTAATTATGAATTAGAATTATAATTTATAATCATTGCCGATATATTAGGAACTTAATGGGTCACAAATCAAAGAACAATTTGTGAACGAAAAATTAATTTAATTAAGTTGAACTTAATTATAAAGTTTGAGAAACTTTAGGGATTAAATACAAGATATTTGATTAAATTAAGTTAATTATAATTGGAGTATGACTTTAATTATAATTCAGGAATTTAAATTTAATAAAATTACAAAATTACCCTAATGATTTTTCTATTAATAGGAAGAAAAGATAAAGGAGCTAGCACTCTTACATTCTTCCTCTCAAAGTGTTGAGAAGTTGTTTTGAGGATACCATCAAAGCCTGGATGTTTGAACATCTCGTGGTTGACAAATCGAGAAAAGTTTCAATGGACTTTCAACGGGAACTCGAACAAGGTACGGTATCTTATGATTCGTATTTTTGTTTTATTCAAGTTAATCAATTATCGGGATCCGCTCAAAATCCGTAAAAAATTTTATTTTCTGCTATGCCTATGATTTGATCACGGTTGGATTTCAATAGTCGGAGATGGCTACCCTTGAGTGGCAAGAATAGTGTTTGCAGACTTATAAAATGCCCTGGAGCCTTGGCGACGCAACATCTTGTGGAGGATGATAATAGATATAACCCTCAGAGAAATAATCTTTCTTCCATTGATGATTTTGATAGTGTTTACTTTTCTCAAATCTCAGAGGATAGTCAGAATTTTGGGGAGAGAATACCAACATTAATGTAATCCAACATTTTCAAGCATAGTTGTGGCCCTTATTCTGTTGTAGCAATTTTTGAGGTTAATCCTTGATTGACTCAGAGATTTTGATTCGCCGGAATTTTTCAAGGGAGTGAAAAGTTTCTAGGAACAAGAGTGGGCATGCTCAATTTGCTGGGAAACGCTTTTCTTTGACTGGGAAAGTATTTAGTATGCGGTGGAAACATGCAGATTAGTGATGCATTTATATCAGGTGTTGGTGATGAAAGTTGGCAAAGCAGTTTATGGGTTGTTTGGATGGATACAAACGCATATGATGAATAATTGAAGATCCATATTTGTATACTTCTATATGATTGATGGTCTTACCTTTCCATATATATATATATGTATGAAATTTATGCTTTATTATGTTTTGTTTTGCCCATATGGACAGAATTTAACTTTAATAAGGGATGCCATTTATTTATTTATATTCACATCTTCTTTGACAAATTACGATAAATCCGTGAATTGTGCAGATCGTAAATGG
Source organism: Erythroxylum longipes (assembly GCA_027563885.1). NCBI lineage: Eukaryota > Viridiplantae > Streptophyta > Magnoliopsida > Malpighiales > Erythroxylaceae > Erythroxylum > Erythroxylum longipes. The sequence continues at coordinate 14,703,119 of JAOQMS010000001.1, read as the reverse complement.
TACTTTTAGTGGATTGTTTGTGCAATTTGTAGTGTACTTAAAGAATGAACTAATGTTGGTTAATTCTATTGTGTAAGTTCATATATATATATTCTTACTAACTAACAAGGGGAAACTTTTAGCAAAAGTTACATCATCTTGTGATGCAATACTAATTGCTATCCATATAATTAGTGCACGATAAGAAATTTTGTTAATAAAAATTTAAGAATGTGTTAAAATGTTATATTTAAAATTTTTAGAAATATAATTTTAATTATTATTATTATTGTTTTAAGTTTATATTAAACTCAAATTTAGTTTGAATTATTTGATTTGATTTATTGTTAGTTCATTATATAATTGATGTATTTTTATTTTAATAAAATATTTTATTTTTACTTATTTTATAATTTTTATTTTTTATTTATTATATACCAATTTTATAACAGTTTAATGCTAGTTGAAATTTTAAACCTTAAATTTTTTCTTTAATCAGTTCCATGTTTGATTCAATTTTTAAAACATTTGTCTTATCCTATTTTTGAAATGATCTCTAGGTAAAGAAATATGGTAAAAATACTAATTTAATAATCTATATTAATAAAAATTTAATTTCAGATTATTTTTATTAAAAATTAAAAGTTGATTTATTTTAACTTAAATTTTAAAATTCAAATTAATATTACATAATTCAGATTTTTTAAAATTAATCTTTTGAAACTTTACAAAAAGCAAATATTCTTTTCTTTTGCTTATATTCGACGCGAAATTTCTTTTCTTTTGCTCATTTTCGAAGTGAAGTGTTGACTATAAATACAAAGATTACATCAAGCGCATCTCTCATTGCTCTGAAACTGAAGAGTTTGTGAAACGCGAACATGGATCAGTTCAAAGGACAGCCTCGCCTTCCAAAATTTGCCGTCCCTAAACGGTACGATATTCGAATGAAACCCGACCTCTCCGCCTGCAATTTCACCGGCTCCGTAGCCATCGACATTGACGTCGTCTCCGACACCAACTTCATCGTCCTTAATGCTGCAGAACTCCGTGTCAATTCTGGCTCCGTTTCATTCACCAATCCAAACTTCTCTAAGGTTTTGGAGCCGGTGAAAGTAGAAGCGGTGGAGGCCGATGAGATATTGGTGTTGGAGTTCTCGGCGACACTTCCGATTGGCGTTGGAGTTCTGAAGATAGGTTTTAACGGAGTTTTGAATGATAAAATGAAGGGGTTCTATAGAAGGTAATAATAAAGGATCTCTCTCTCTCTCTCTCTCTCTCTCTCTCTCTTCTTTGATTAAGTATGAGCTAAACGAACACAATATTTAATGAACTTTATGGAGTTGTTAAGAGGCCATGATATTGGTTTGCAGCACTTATGAACTTAACGGTGAAAAGAAGAATATGGCAGTCACGCAGTTCGAGCCTGCGGATGCTAGGAGATGTTTCCCTTGTTGGGATGAGCCTGCTTGCAAGGTATGTGTATCTCAGTTCGTACACGTTTCATAAGCGCTTGCCATCGTTGAGAGCAAGTAAAGGTTTGTTTTTTAAGTAAGTTGACCAAGACAGAGACACCGGTAAAGTTTTGTTTCAGGACTAGTTTAGAGTTTAAAATTAATATGAAAATTGGTGTCACAGGCCACTTTCAAGATTACGTTGGACGTGCCTTCTGAACTGTTGGCTCTTTCAAATATGCCAGTTATCGAGGAGAAAGTGGATGGACACTTGAAGACGGTTTCCTATCAAGAAACACCCATCATGTCTACGTATTTAGTGGCAGTTTGTGTTGGTTTGTTTGATTATGTAGAAGATCATACATCTGATGGTACAATTTCAGTCTGCTTCATATTGTGTGTTTGATTAAACCCTTATTCTTACATTGTGGTTGTGCTAATCTATATAGGGATCAAAGTTCGTGTATATTGTCAAGTTGGAAAAGCTGATCAAGGGAAATTTGCGTTGAATGTTGCTGTGAAGACACTTGAATTATACAAGGGGTATGCTGTGCTATTTTTGTTACTTAATTCAATGGTGATTAATCCCATTCCTAGAAGCCAATGAAAGGGAATTAGTACTACTTTTTTTCTTCATAGTTGATTATTTTTCTGTTCATTCAATTTTATTTTTCATATTAACTATTATAAGTTTTGCAGATACTTTGCAGTACAATATCCTCTTCCCAAGTTGGACATGATTGCAATCCCTGACTTTGCTGCTGGGGCAATGGAGAATTATGGCTTGGTTACATATCGTGAAACAGCCTTGTTATATGATGCGAAGCATTCTGCTGCTGCCAACAAACAACGAGTGTGTTTGTGCATTTTGTTTCCTTTGGTTTTAGTTGTCAAAATATACTTTGTATATTGTGGTCTTTGTGACATTTTTGCAATTGCTGCTTTTGATTCTATTAAAGGTTGCTACTGTTGTAGCACATGAACTAGCTCACCAGTGGTTTGGCAATCTTGTTACAATGGAATGGTGGACTCATTTGTGGCTAAATGAAGGCTTTGCTACTTGGGTATGTTTCTTTGATTGTCATGTCTACTTTTTCACTTGTTTATGCACACTTTAGCGAACACCTGTATTTTGCTTGGGTTCAGGTGAGCTATCTAGCTACTGATAGTCTGTTTCCAGAATGGAAAATATGGACACAATTTTTGGATGAATCTACAGAGGGTCTTAGGCTGGATGGTCTTGAAGAATCCCACCCCATTGAGGTAAGCAGACATGGATTAGCTTTGACTGTTGCTCAAGGAATAATATAGTTACCTTTTTATCATTTTTTTTCAAGATATTTCTGTTTTCCTTTTTTAGGTGGAGGTAAACCATGCTTCTGAGATTGATGAAATATTTGATGCGATAAGCTACAGAAAGGGTGCCTCTGTCATCCGCATGTTACAAAGCTATCTAGGTGCTGAAAATTTTCAGGTTGGTATTTGAGAACTTGAAATTCAAAAGCTATTCATGATTAAATTTATAATTTGATTACTTTGCTTGGTACTTAAGAATGGTAATTTGAAAATGAGCCATGAAAGTTAAAATTTTTTTTGATGTTCCTTAATTGAGGTTAACTCTTGCCTTTAAGATGTTTATAGTGGCTAACATCTGTTTTGTCTTTCACTTATAAAATTAGTTTCTGATCTTTATCGAATTCTATACTTTTCTGCGAGTTAAGACTATTTAATAATACATGGCTTTTTTATGCATCAGAGGTCACTTGCTTCTTATATTCAAAAGCATGCTTACTCGAATGCAAAGACAGAAGATTTGTGGGCTGCCCTTGAAGAGGGATCTGGTGAACCTGTCAACAAGTTGATGAACTCATGGACAGGGCAAAAAGGATACCCTGTTGTATCTGTCAAAGTGAAGGATCAGAAATTGGAATTTGTGCAGGTTTCCTTTTCATGTTTTCTCTTTGTTTGAATATGTTAACACATTAAAATTCTTATTTCCTTTTCTTTACTGGTACAATTTTGTTTTATTTTAAAGTTAAATACTTTGATGAATAAATTCATGGCAGTCACAATTCTTGTCAAGTGGTTCCCATGGAGATGGGCAATGGATCATTCCAATAACTTTATGCTGTGGGTCATATGATACTCGCAAGAATTTCCTGATGCAAAGTAAATCTGAAGGTCTAGCTGTCAAGGAATTACATGGTTCCAGCCTTGAAGAGGCTAGAAGTGCTTGGATAAAGCTTAATGTGAATCAGACTGGCTTCTATAGAGTGAAATATGATGAAGACCTTGCTGCTAGACTTAGATATGCCATAGAGAAAAAGAACCTTAATGAAACAGATAGATTCGGTAATCTGAAAGTACTTGATCCACACCTTAATTATTTGTTTGATGAGGGAAAAATGGAAGATGACAAGTTATACCGTTGGCAGGTGTTTTGGATGATTCATTTGCACTTTGTATGGCTCGTCAACTGTCTTTGACATATTTGCTTACTCTATTGAGTGCTTATAAGGAGGAACTGGAGTACACTGTTTTATCTAACATGATCAATGTAATGTTCACCTACCTATCATGTTCTCTCGTCATTTTTTAACTTTATTTTTCCTGATTTTAGTTAATTCGTTTTGCAGATAAGTTATAAGGTTATAAGGATTGCAGCCGATGCAACTCCTGAGTTACTGGAATACTTCAACCAATTTTTTATTAACCTTTTCCAAAACTCTGCCGAGTAAGTAAGATTAAAATATTGTAATGGACCATTGATCTCGTGTTACCCAAGGCTATTTGGTTGGCTTTTGTTGTTTGTACTGAGATGCACTCCAAAAATCTAGATGCTAGGAACTTACGGTAACTGCAACATGAGAGGTCCAAGGCATGATAACAAACTTAAAAGTTTTGATTCATCAATTCACTGCAATTTGTGCTATGAGATAGATGATTACCACATCACTTCAACTGTTAACATTAAAAAGATTTCTTACAAAGTGAAGGACTTTTACTGCTATAATTATTATAGTTGGATTAGCTCTAATATTTACAAATTAGAGGGAAATGATTGAAATAGGAATAAGAAATAAGCAGGACTAAATGTATGATTATGTAACGAGTTGCGTTGACAGGAGTTGACCGCAATTTGAGTTCAGTGGTTCTATTTTGATGGAGAAGCATGATTGCTATTATCACTCTCTCATCCTTCTTTAATTTCCTTCAACTTTTGATTTTCTATTCAGGAAGCTCGGTTGGGACCCTAAACAAGGTGAAAGTCATCTTGATGCGTTGCTGAGAGGAGAAATTTTGACTGCCCTAGCACTTTTTGGACATGATTCTACATTAAACGAAGGGAGTAGGCGTTTCCATGCATTCTTAGATGACAGGAATACAGCACTCTTACCTCCTGACATAAGAAAGGTTGTTAGCCATAGTGTTCTTGGTTCTTGTCAGTTATTTTACATGTCTAATGTTTGTAGACAATGATGTCAGGCAGCATATGTGGCAGTAATGCAGGGAGTTAATACATCAAATAGATCGGGCTATGAATCTCTTCTTAGAGTGTACAGAGAGACAGATCTAAGCCAAGAGAAGACACGCATTCTGAGTATACTTGATATTTTAATGAAGGTGTTTTTAGGTTATATGGATCAAATTTAGTTTTTGATGGTATAATATCTTTCTATGCCTTGTAGGCTCATTAGCATCTTGTCCAGACCCCACTATAATCCTTGAGGTTCTCAACTTTTTGCTGTCTCCTGAGGTACTGTGGAAATTATTGTATCTTGGGTATTAAGGTTGTCATTCAACATGCAGTTTGAAAGTAAAGAGCCTCTCAAGACTTGCAATATCAATTCTTGTTTCGTTATAGGTTCGTAATCAAGATGCCGTTTTTGGTGTAGCTGTTTGCAAGGAAGGACGTGAAACAGCTTGGACATGGCTGAAGGTAATAAATAACCAAACATGAAAGATACCAAGTTTAATAACGCAAACCCATCAGTGTACAGTAACTTTTAACCATGTCCGCAATGCTATTCTTGCCATTTTCTTGCCCTTCTCTTAATCATTTGTTCATCTGTATTTTTTAAACATCTTCAATGTAGGATAAATGGGAGTATATTTCAAAAACATGGGGTTCTGGATTCTTAATCACCCGCTTCATCAGTGCAATAGTCTCACCGGTAGCACTCTCCTTTCATTGTCAACTATTTGACCAAGGACTGCAAACTTTTCCGATGCTATAATATTTGTGACGCTGATGCCTTGTGTTATGGTGCAGTTTGCTTCAAGTGAGAAAGCCAAGGAATTAGAAGAATTCTTTGCGAGTCGTTCTAAGCCTGCTATTGCTAGAACCCTGAAGCAGAGCCTGGAACGAGTTTTCATAAATGCAAAGTGGGTTCAGAGCGTTCAGAATGAGAATCAACTTGCTGAAGCTGTGAAGGAATTAGCATACAGGAAATACTAGTGTGTGGTGGTCTTGTGACCTCGTTACTTGATGACCTTTCTTAGGGTGAAACTTTTTAAGGATTTTCCCACAAATCCACTAAATAAGTGCTTTGCATGGAACATCAACTGACAATGGAAAATCAATTATGACGCCATTTGATCTAAATGGCTTCGACGTTTTACCTTTAATAATGCTCCTTGAAAGAAAGGTGCTGGCAAAACCCTTTCAAGATGATGCTTTTGGATGTTAAAAAATAAAAATCAGAACATGATTTGGTTGTTTAGAATTAAAATTAATCAAAATTTGTCAAACGAGTTGAATGAAAGAGAAGAAAGATAGGAAAGAACTTCAATTTCTTTAAAGTCGCAACATAAAAGAGATTAATCTGAAGGTTGTTTTTATCTCTCAAACTAAGAAATTAAAGCACACATATAGCTGTTTGTGGGAATACTCGAATATATTGTCCGAAATTTGTTTTATTCATTACAATGCTTCTTATTTGCAGAGATCTTAAGCTTCCTTATTTTTGAATAGGAAAAGAAAACTAAAATCTTACTAAAAGTTAATAAATCTTATCTAATTTGACTAAGAAACAAATAATAAATTTACTTAAATAGACTAGGAAACAATCAATAACTGTGTGGCAAGTAAATCAACTTTTCAGTCCTTTTTTTAATTGTAGTTCTTTTTAATCTTATTAAAATAGAAAAATAACAACGAAAACTTCCTAAAATCCAGCCATAATAAGCATGTAACCTATATTTAGTCTAAGCTCAACTACCTTCTCGTTTAGCCCATGAAATCCAAGTATCAATGCTTCATAATTATCCCCAATGTACTAGACCATTATTGTAATAGTCAGTTTTCAAAACTACTAAGAGTTAGAGTGTTAAATTACTTAGTCACATGAATTACATCATATTAGAAATAATTTGGTGCATTTAGGATATGATTTTTATGGTTTCATTTACACGCATAATATGAGCATACACACATGAATGTTGATTTAGAAAAAAATTGTACTCAATTGACATGTTCTGGGGTATGAAAAATTCTAAATAATTGTGACATGATTGTGCATTTCTAATGTCTTGTATTTAGATTTACAAATAAAAAGAATTGATGAATTACAATTAGTAATTTAGAGTTATTTGTCACAATTGGAAGATTGATGAATTAAAATGTACATTTAAATTAGGAAAAATTTCAAATAACAAGACAAGTTGATATGTGAAAAATTTAGGATGACTAAGCCTATAAAATGAGGGAAATATGGCAGTAGACTTGAGTGACAATTGGCCTACAGAATTGAGTGACAAATGGCAGAGGAATTAAGTGACATTTGGCAGCCAAAAGAGTGGACATGTGCCTTGTTTGTTTTTATGACAAGTGTCCTTAAACTAACCTTACACCTACACCATGTGACCAACACATTTAGCTCCTTTGTAATGTTTCTATTGTACTCTTTCCCTTTTCTTCCTCTCACTGTTGAAACTCACACCTCAACCACACCTTTGGATTTTTGCTCCAAATTTTGTCCATTACCACCTCAAAACCTTTGTCAATTTCTTTAGAAAGATAACTATATTCTACTGTCTTCTTCTTGGCTTTGCTGAAACTCATCTACTCCCTCATAGTTTTTGAGATGATCTTGCATGCATGTAAGGCAAAGCAGGCTTGATATACTGAGATGGCATTTGAGCTGAACAAGTAAGTGAAATACTGATCTTTATGGCATATGCTAGCAAAAATTATGATGACTGGTTAGGGATAGATTGAATGTGGTATTGGTGTTGACATTGTGCTGGAAAATGATAAATGAAAAGGGGTACCTTTTTTTTTTCCTGTTTTCGGATGCATGACAACAGTAGTTTATGGGCTATTATATAGATGATTGAAGTTAGGATTTGAATTATAATTGATGATGAATTCATGCTAAAGATAGGTGTTATTGAATTGTTTTCAAATATGGAAAAGTTAGTACTACATGTATGATAGTATAAAGTGAATAGTAATGAAACAAATGAGTAGACTTTTGTGAGATTTAATGTAACCAATATGGAAGCTAGACTAGCATGAAATGAAGTAGCTTTATAGGACATGAATTCTGGAAAAATTCAAGTGGTAGTGATGTCTCTAAGTATATGAAATTTGTGTAGAATAGAGGGAAGAAAGACACTACACAATCGTGGCATGTTGCACTAGCTTCTGTCACGATTGTGGCAAGGTCCCCCATGATCGTGGGCCTAATTCTAGATTTTTAATTTCTGCTTTGTGTACATGTTGAACTAGCTGAGGAAAATTCACTCTAAATTGATGTATTTGGACTTGATTAAGGCTTGGAATGAACCTAGATTGTTGCTTAATTAATTTGTTAAGAGCTTGATAAGTTTAGGTTGTTAATTGATGTCATAATTTAAAGAATGTACTGTTTTGGTGTTAATGTAACCAATTCTGGAAATTATGATGTGATGAAGGAATAAAGGTGTTCTTATGAATGCAAACATGATTTTAAGGATGTGAATAATGTGTATTAGGCATGAAAATGAGCATTGAAGAACATGAGGTAATTGTGAATGAGAATTGAGTAGTTGTATGAATACATATTGCTAGAAAAGTTTGGTGAATTGATGAATTTGGAGTAAATCAAGCTTACTTAAAGTATAAACCTGATTAAAAAATAGTTGTATACAAGCTATAATGTTTGAATAGTAAAGAAATTTGTAAAAGAATACATACCCAAAAAGTCAATTGAGCATGCATTGAAATATGAAACATATACATATACATGTGCATGATTGTATATTCATATGACTAACAAATTAGTGATTTGTGAACTATGTGTGTATTGCATGACGATCGACACTCAAGGTGATCATCAACATCCAGATATTGCCAGAACATTGAGGCAATAGCTTTTTTGGAGCGTACTGTTAGTTAACTTATATGTGTAAACTCATTTAAATATGATTTTGTATGAATTATATGTTTAATATGGAACGTGTGTTCATCTGATTGATAAATGCCATACTTAGATCCGAGGAGTTTGATATATGTAGTATGAGTACACAGAGATGAAAGGAAATGAAAATATAACATATGAAATGATGCATCTCATCACATTGAAAGGCATGGTCAAATAAAAGAGTTGTGAACAGAGTGACTGATGTGTATAAAAGAGATTTGAGCTCAAGATTATGAAAAAGAGCCTCAAGCTCAGATAACATGGACTCAGTATCCACAATGGATATGGGCCAGAAATGATCTCGGTGTCCATAACAGTAAATTGGGTTGATAGGTACTTGGTCATAATAAAACAAAATGAGAATAGAAACATATGTTTATTTGCATATACATCCCTACATTTATCAAATGATTGAATTAAAATGAATTATAGAATTGTTTTCAAATAGTGAATTACATTTGAAGTTAATGGAGGATGTATTATGATGTGCAATGTTAGCTTACATGATATACTTATGGAAGTATGATAAACTTTGAATACTTGTTTTTGTGATCTAACTTGAGTGAATACATTGATGATAGTTCACTCATTGAGTTCACAAACTCATCAAAATTGCAACATTGTTTTTCAGGTTCAAGGGAGTTCTAGCTACTAAGGTGATATAGAAGAAGTCTATTACTTGCATTTTGGGGACGAGAATAGGTCAAAGGTCTAATAAGCTGAATATGAGGAGTCTAGTTAGAGTCTTTTATATTAGCATCCCATTTCATGTTTTATTTTTGGTACTGAGATTGAACTCAAAACAAAATGTTGTGTAATGTATATGTGGATTCTGAATTGTAGTGACATGTGTTTTGGTACCTTGCCCCCATCTGACATATGCTCGTACATCATTCGGGCATTCGGGCAAATGTTGATATAAGAGGTGCGCCAACTACATCACTTTCACTATATCTCATGGCATCATAAATTAAAACCATAAATATCATAATAATTTTAAACCCCA
>JAOQMS010000001.1:14665325-14679315 GCA_027563885.1 Erythroxylum longipes | reverse complement strand
TTCTTTCAAATTTTTCAACAAAATTTCTCAAATATATATATATTATCATTTCATTTTCTTTCAAATTTTTCAACACAATTTCCCAAAGATCCATGTCAAGCATCATCCAAACACATCATAAACCATTTCAACTTCACCATTTTCCACATACACTTCATATACGAATTTTTCCAAATAATAACATAACACTTCATTTAATAATTCCAATGTCACAAATACACTTAATGACCATCCATAATCACATTCACATGGTCATTACATCATAACCTACTTTTATACCAAAAACAACCTTAAGGCTAAACTTAACACGTTTTACATTAAACTTTTCCAAATTCATCATTTAAGCCCCTAATCAATTTCATTTTCATTTCTTTACTTCATTAGTATCAAAACCATGTTATTAACATAATAAGACATAAAAATAGCATTTTGGATCAAATCACCCTAAAATCCAAATCCAAAATGTTATTTTAATGTCTTATTATATTCTAAATGTTATGAACCTATGTACTAGTCACATTGTCTTGGCCGCATTTTGTTGCTTTTTTCCATAAAATAGTATCACAACATACTATAAGAAAAATAGGTTTTAGCGACGAAAATTACCAAAGGAAAATAAAAATTTTCCATTGGGAAACAAATTTGGCGATAGAAATTACCAACAAAAAGAGTCGTCGGAGAAACGGCCGTAAGTAAAATTTAGCGACAAATATAATGAATCCGTCGATAAAATTAGCAACGAAAATTTGTACATCCATCGGTAAAGTTAGCAACAAAATTTTGTATTTTTGTTGGTAATTTATCGAAGAATTTAAAATATTTTATTGCTAATTTGCCAACAAAATCACAATAGTTCGTCGATGAATTTATCGACAGTAAGTTGTAGGTCCGTCGTTAAGTTATTTGATAACTTAGCAACAAAGTAATATATTTTGTCAGTAAGTTACCGACGGAATATAACACTACGTCGCTAATTAGTGACGGAATATTATATTTCTGTTGAGAAATTTAATTATGATAAAATTTCAACCATCATTTCTCACTTCCTACCCAAGTTTTTTGTTGATAATCTTATGATTTTTTTGTACATTTAATTTCTGTAAATAATATAACATTGATTGATAAATGTAAAGTAAACATTATATATAATAAAAAATTATAATGTACATGAATAAGTATCTTGAAAATAACTGTAAATTAAGAATTTATACAAAAACATAATAGTAGTAGACTATCAAATACATTTATTTATATAGAAGCTATACAGGTAATGAAGGCGGATGCTCTGACTGCTGCGATGAGGTCCTGTCCCTACCCTTAAACTCATCCACCTTATTACAGAGCTTGATTATGCACTCCATCAGCCTCTTAATGCTCTCAAGTTGAAGGACTCTCTCATTTGATGCGGACCTCCTACTAAATCCAGTTGTAGTGGATGTGGAGGATTGCGAATAACATGTGTTTGCAAAAGAACCTAAGCCAAAATTCCTTCCATGGCTATCCCTACCACCCATTGCATAAAGATAAACCTAACTCTCATTAATAGTTTCAAAGTTCTGAGACTATCGTTCAATGCCTTCTTATATTTGGTTCTATCATTATAATTATTTATGTTAATAAGTGATACCTTTTAAGAATTAATATTAAAGTATAGATTTTACATATATGAAGCTGTCTACATCAGGTGTTGACGAAGGTCACACCATCACGCTTCTTGGTATGAGTGTGCAAAAAGAGTTGGCAAAGTGTAGGCTTCCTGCCTATAAGCTTTTCCTGCATCAGAATAAATTGTTATAAGTGAATTATAATTTACAAAAATTTTGGTAGAATTTCCTCTATTTTATAATATTTACCCCCTGTTAAACAAAAAAATTTAACTTAACAAAATATCCATTAACGACACTAGATATTTATAACATTATTATTCTCCATAATGAACATATATTTTCATTTTAAATTTCATATATCAAATTACATTGAAATCAAATTTCATACATCAAAATACAAAATTTAAAATATAAATGTAAAGTTTTGAAACTTACAAGTTGAATTGTATGCTCTTGGTGGGTCAAAGATCCTCCAGTGTGTACAGGTAGACTCTCTCTATCTAGTCCTCCATGTCTGTTGGCAGAATTGCGCTTTGAAATGACTGTTTCCTCGAGTGATTCCCAATACTACTGCCAATAACTACATATTTCTTCAGATATATATAGTGGTCGTACACCATTCTTATGTATCGAAGCAAAAAAGTATATATAATGTGTATGAGCCCGCCTCTCCCATACATTATAAATTATAGCATCAAAATTTGAATCCTAAAAAAATTCTTTCTGAAGAAAAAGAAAAACATGCTATAAATACTTATAAACGACAATATTTATCTAATTAATTTATAAAATTAGATAAAATAAAAAAGATTAAAGAATATATTTTGGGTACCTCAAACTCGTCATAATAAAAATCTTTTGTCGCCTGAGAGACATTCTTCCGTATATAACCCTCAAGATCTATCCTCTCCTTAAACTTGGATGAGATATTTCTTGAGCAAGTTCCAGACGAAACTAACCTAATATATAAGTTATTTTAGATCATTTTTAAATTAAAACTTATAACTTCATTATAAACCCATGGTGTCATCATGTATTACAAAATGTTTAGAATTTTACTTACAAATTGTTGACATTGTACAGTAAGTTCTTCCATCAACTCCCTTAGCTCCAAACCGGAGGTCGCCTCCTTTATCCGCAACGTTTACCCTTGATATCTCTAATGATATAACGGTAGGGTTACTGGATGGTGTAGCAGGGTTGCCAAATGGTATAGCAATAGGTACAGAAAGTGATGCCTCACTAGATGTATAGTAGCTGGATATATAACAGGTGAATCTATAGCGTCTGTATAATGTGATGTTCATTTGGAAATGCACTTACTTGTCCAGCTTGTTGTAACCTGAACCTTTGCCGCATCATACTTGTTTTCTCTTTGGGGGTATATTTTTAACTTAAAATTCACATTTTATTGAAATTTCCAATAATAGAACAATATAAATTCAATATCTAACAATATATTGTTGATGTAATAATAGATTTATTCATATAATATTCTATTAGAAAGACAAATTAATCACCATCAGCACTTAATTGTAAATCAAAATTATCATCTTCATTTTCTGAAGAATTAGAATCAAACTCAGGCTCCTCTTCAAATCTCTTGGCCTCCTCATCCTCTCCAGATGAAATTTCAACATATTCATTATTTGTATCGGTCATTCTCGTCATATGTTACACATGCATTTATTTTATAAACATCTTCCTGAAACGCTTCACTTTCAATTCTCTTATTTTCTCTTTTTCAATGTAATTCAAAAACACCTCTAGGTTTTACTTTGCATACGGACAACTAATCTGACTTATCTTGTCGTAAGCTAGGAAAAGGGACATAATACACCTAGATTACTTGCATCACCAACATAAAAGGTTCAAATTGTCTAAATCTTTTTAATTGGTAGATTTCAACTAGATTGTATTAGCTAGGCACTTTTGTTCCGACATTAGAAGTTGGATCAAATCATTCACACTTAAATATCACACTCTGTTTTATTAGTAATCTAAGGTACTCAATTTCAAGTATCTTAATAATTTTACCATAGTAATCCATTAATTCTCTCTGTATGCATGTTATGCTTAAAATAAATTCTAAAAATACCTATGTTATCCTACTCACAAGTATACGAGGTAGTTGTAGTTGATTCCCCAAGGTTGTTTTTCACGGAGGTGAAATTGGTTCACTTAAATTAATCTTGAACAAAAATAAAAAACAGATGCAATCCTAAACATTCTATCCCAATTTGTGGTGGACCTATCCTCACAATAGTAATAACTTGAAAAAAATGACACATAAGTGAGAAACTAGGAGATAAATTTTGGTATCACATACAGATAAACGTAAAGCATAATGCAACATATATGAAACAAAATAATGTACCACTAAAAGATTTGTTAGCATAAAGTATATCATTCTTACATTCATATTTCAGGTAATTCATACATGATGTAACTTCATTTGCATTCCAAAACCTAAAAATTTAACTTCATATATCCTTTAGCCTTAGCCTAACCTAAAAACTTAACTAAGTAATATTGTAAATTAAATACATTATTGCACCTAAAATAATTCACCCAAAGCATTATCAACCATAAATATCACATTTATTTCATAGTTCGTCTAATTCATTTTCCTAACACCCTAAAAAGCATGAATAATTTATATTTAATGAACTATAAGAAAATTTTTAATTTAGAACTCCAAAAATAATCTATATTGCATCAAAATGATGAAATTAAAAGTGATGTATGACAAAATACCTAGATGATGTTAGAAAATAAATGGTTAAGGTATAAAGAATAATTACTAAATTACATTAAATAGGGAGAGCTTACGGAATTAGAAATATCTCAAAAATCCTAAGGAAAATATGAAATCTTTAAGAAAACTAAAAAAGCATGATAATAGAAATGAAAAACCTGTTACAAAATTAGGGCAAGACTTGATATTGCAGGAAGCAACATAATTTAAAAAATTGTATTTGATTTTCCAAATTTAAGGTCACTTAAAATTCTATAAAATGATTAACGAATAATTCATAATAAAGAAACAGTCATAACTCTTATTGTATCCTTCAAACTATTTTTTAATCTTGCTTATCTCAATCACTTTGGCCACGTAGGCATTCAAGTTCTAGCTATATCCATATAATAAGTTCAAAGAACTCTAGAAATATTACAGAGAGGGTTATCTGGTAGTGCGTTGTAACATAACACAAAATAACTAGACCCTAAAACTATAGCTATGGATGAGTCTAGGTCGAACCTACAGAGAGTGTTCGGTTAGCTTTTGGTTATATATGAATTAGCACCTTCATTTGGTACTTGATTTATAGTTGTTCAATGTAATTGTCAATCTACTTATGTTGGACTAGGTCTATATAAGAGATGGCTTTGCATAATCCAACATAGTTCTATAGTTTGCCTTTATTATAACAAGTTATCCTCTATGTGTTCAAAATTTCAGAGCTGGCATCGGAGAAAGCAGCAAGGGCAGTGAGCAAGCAAACGGTAGCCAAGGATAAGCACAGGAAGCTAACCGAGTTGACTAAGAATCAGTAACCATTTCCTCAGTCTTTGGATCTTCTTAGAAGAGTTTAGATGGATTGCTTCTTGTCATACATTGAGCATACTAACATCAAATCAAAATAAACCAAGAATAGAAAGAAAAAATTAAAATTAAAGAAAAGAATATAAATTAAAAAGAAATAAAAAAGGACTAGCTTAATAATTAATGATTAAATTTTTTAATATCTCCAAAAATGAATAAAAAATTTTATTTTCATCTTTAATACCATAATACTATTAACTCTTAACTCTAGAAAAATATGCCTATTATCTTGTGGTAAGTACCATTTATGACTCAGCTACTATTATATATTTAATAATAAAATTGTGTTTTTCCAACCTAATCCTAAATTATACTAAATAGATCAAGATTTCACTAAAGACATAACAAAGCAAGTCATCAATAAAAAGAAATCAGATAATATGTAACATATATATAAGAATTTCCCTAATATCATCTTTTACTGTTGATTCAATTACTTAAAGATTCTATCACTTGGACTAGTGAAATCTACTAAGTTAATGAATTATCATCTTTCAATGTACATCCACTTATCCATAGAATAATTAAAATATATGTTTATGTAATTAAAGCATCTAAGAATGCCCAAATATTAAAACGTTCCAAATATTAAAAGGTTAACCCTAATACTATAGGAATCATGTTAGCCTATTTCTAATATTCTATCCAGTTGTTAATATTAGTTTTTGGTTAATCTACAAACAAGTTCTTTCAAATTTCTATATGCAAATTAAGATCTTATTTTAATATTTCATTTTTATGTAATCATTATTAAGATAAACTTAAATATTTTACAATCATAAAAACCCTTTTATAATATTGAAGTATTTCAACTTTCATTTGCTAATGATTTGTTCATTTTAAGCAATGCAAATTCAACTTCAATCAATCTACAGCCTGATATCTTGGAGAGTTTCAAACAAGCCTTGTGTTTGGTCTTAACCCCCACCAAGAGTTCTTTCCTCATCTCTGCTAGAATAAATCCCTCAATGGCAAGTAAGGCCATATCTTTGTGAATTCCTTAAGCCAATCTTTCATTTAGATATTTAGGAGTGCCCACTCCTTGTAAACTCACTATACTTGACTATTTACTACTCTTGGAGTCAATAAATAGGAAGGTAAACAATTAGAGCAATAAATTTCTTAGTTATGGAGAAGACTTCAGCTTGTCATTTTTATATTATGTAATGTATTTACTTATTGATGTTCTCGCAATGCTCTTTCCAAAGCCATATTGAAGAAAGTTGACAATCTGATGAGTTAATTTTTTTGGAGTGGTTCTAGCAACCATAGGAAAATTCTTAAGGCTAAACGGTCTTCAGTGTGTTCACCCAAAAAATCAGGGGGTCTTGGCATCACCTTCAATAAAAATCTTAGCAAAACTCTATTGGCCAAGAGATTATATGATGGAGGATCATCCACACAAGCCATTAAAGACTTGACCAACATGGGTCTTGGATCATCCACACAATCTATGGATCAAGAAGAAGGAGAGGGGATGACCATAAGTATAGCCTCTAAACTCTACATATTGATCAAGTCGTTAAAAGTAAAAGCCATGGTCCATATTGCAAGATTTGAAGCTAAATTCTCCGAGCCTATTAAGCAGCCCATTATGCCATCATAATGTTACAATATTGCTTGACTACCACGCTATCATCCAGTCGGCCACTAATGTTGCTTGACTATCAAGTAAACCTAACCATTACCCAACCGACCATCAATAAGGATTTTTAATCCTTGTGTGTTTTCAATAAGTATGTCTGATTTCCTATTTACGTTACTTTATGTTAAAATTTATGATGCTTTTAATGGTGTCATAATGTACGAGTTAATATGTCTTAAAGAAGAGTCTTTATGTAGGAGTTATTGTGTCTTAAAGAATTATCATTATGTTTAAATTTATGATGCTCTTAATGGTGTCATAATGTAGGAGTTAATGTGTCTTAAAGAAGAGTATTTATGTAGGAATTATTGTGTCTTAAAAAAGTGTCATTATTTAGGAGTTATTAAACTTAAAGAAGGAATTAAAGGTGTTGCTAAGTTGGAATGAGACATTGGCTATGTGGTT
Source organism: Erythroxylum longipes (assembly GCA_027563885.1). Lineage (NCBI taxonomy): Eukaryota > Viridiplantae > Streptophyta > Magnoliopsida > Malpighiales > Erythroxylaceae > Erythroxylum > Erythroxylum longipes. The sequence goes on along the minus strand of JAOQMS010000001.1, from coordinate 14,672,051 downwards.
GTCCATTCCATTAGCTTAGCTTTCATTTCCTATTTAAGGTTGTTAAATTTCCCTTAGGAAGGAGTTAAGAGTTTTTTGATCAAAAAATCAGAAAGCTATGGGTTCTATTGGTTTCCAAAACCAATTAATCGGGTTTGATTGTTTTATTAAAACAATTCTCATTTTTTGCCAAATCTACAATGTTCTTAGCTTCTGCCAATTCTGACCTTTAGCCACTGTTTTAATCATAACTTCTTCATTTCTTAACCAAAGCACTCGTTTCAAATACGCCAACACGTCAAGCTACAACTTAAAGCTAACACGCCAAGCTACAACTTTATAGTTTATTTCAAGTTCCAATTCTGCCAATAACCTGTCCAAATTTCCCCATTTCCACAACGGCTTCCATTTTAGCACCAAGCCAGACCATCTGCCACTAAAAATGGAATAACTATCAAAACACTCATCCATTTCAAACACACCATACCTTTCTAGAAACCAGACACACAGAAATACAATTTTATTAAGACTATAACCTCAAATTCCATACCAATATTCCTATAAACCCGTCCCAAATTTAGAGCCTGTTTGGTGTCGCCAAGACATAATATTTACCAAACTGCTCCAGAATTTACCAAACCTTTCCAGGACCCATTTGGCATTATTTCACACTACATACGCCATCATCTGGTATTAGAGATAGGTTCTAACCACCAAAAAACATTTTGAACATATCAAAACAACCTGAAAATACCCAACTATCATAAGATAAACTTCTCCAACAACTTGAATCATTAAGATTGGAGAATGAGATGATAAAAACTCGTCAAAGAGCCTTTGAGAGTGTGGATCCATGGAGAGGGAATGGTAGTAGCCCTACACCAGCCTTCTCAAACATTGAAAATCAAAAAGATGATGAAACCCATAATGAGAATGATCCTCATGATCAAAGGAGATCGGTTCCTCAATGGAGAAACCTTAATTATGGAATAGGCCTAGGAGCTTTTAGAAATCAACCACCACCACCACCAGTCCATCAACCACCTCCTAGAGATAATTTCGGCTCATTTAAAATTAAAATTCTAGCATTTCATGGTAAGATGGACACATATTTTTTTTCTTGATTGTCTTTACACTATTGATAGAATTTTTGAGTGTTGAAAAGTGACGGAGGAGAAGAAAATGAGATTAGTGGCCATCAAATTGAAATGACATACCTCACTTTGGTGGGATAATTTACAAAAGAGGAGGGACTGAGATGGGAAAAGAAGAATATCCACTTAGGGCTGAATGAAAGATGAGATGGAGGAAGTTTTCTTGCCGCAACACTATAGGCAAAAACTTCTTGATGAGATGATGAGCTTAACACAAGGGAACAAATTGGTTGAGGAATACACCATGGAGTTTGATCAATATATTTTAAGGTGTAATTTGCAAGAGGATGATGATGTGCTCAATGCTAGATACTTGAGAGGACCCAAAATCAAACTCAAAAACATGGTGGCGCTATATCCATATGTAAGTTTCTTTAAACTCAAAAGATTGGCCTTTAGATGTGAGACTAGCTTGAGACACACTCAAACCAAAAGATTTATGCCGAAATATGCTTATACACCAACCAAACCAAGCCCTCAACCCAATAACCCCACTCCACTAAAAACTAGCCCCTCCACTCCCCAAAATTGAAACAATTCACCAAACACTACACCTATACTGAGACATCCATATATTCCCATAACCAACACACCAAAGTCCAAACTAAAATGATCTTTCAAATGCCACTGCTATGGACACTTCCAAACTGAATGCCCTAATAGAAAATTCATGACCATTGAAGAAATTTGTGAAATTGATATTGATGTTGAAAATGAAAATGCTTGCTTGATTGAAAATGAGTCTTGACCCAATGATGTAAGTGATGGTAGTGATGACACTGTTGTTTGTAGTGATGATCACCTTGATGGAGAAATGCTTGTTTTAATGAGACTTTTGAGTAGCAAAAAATGTCAAGAAGATTGGAAAAGAAAATCACTATTTCATACTAGATGCATGCCAAATGGTAAATTGTGTGAAGTAGTGATAGATAGTGGTGCATGTGAGAATGTTGTATCAAATGAAATGGTTGAAAAATTAAACCTCAAAATCGAGCCACTTCCCAATCCCTACAAATTCACTTGGCTTGATTCTAAACATAAGGTGAGAGTGAACCGAAGGTGTTTAATTCCTTTTGCAATTTAGAAGTATGTTGATGAAGTTTGTTATACCATTTGAGTTAGAATGTGATGTAAGTGTTATAGGAATAGGGGTTGTCCTAAGCCAAGGGGGTAGACTGGTTGCTTACTTTAGCAAAAAATTAAATGAAACTAAGAGGAAATATTCTACTTATGACCAAGAATTCTATGCTTTGATTAGAGCTCTTAGGCATTGGAGAACTTTTTGATTACTAACTCATTTATGTTTTTTACCAATCATGAGGCATTGAAATATATCCAAAATCAATCACACTTGAATAGTAAACATGCTACCTAGATAGAATCTTAACTCTCATTTGATTTTGTTGTTGAGTATAAGGTGGGTTCTAGGAATGTTGTGGCCGATTCTTTGAGTAGAAGGCATAGTTTGTTAAGCTCAATGCATGCACATGTTATAGGCTTTGATGATGTTAGAGGGATGTATGAGAGTGATGAGGATTCTAGGGAGATTTTTAAGAAATGCAAGCAAGATGGTGCTTTTGGGGACTTTGTTATCCATGACGATCTTGTTATGCTCCTAAGTGCTCTTTAAGGGAAGCTATCTTGAATGAGGTTCATAGAGGTGGTCTTGCTAGCCACTTTGGAAGGGATAAAACTTATGCTTTGGCTAGTGGAAACTTCTATTGACCAAAGATAATCAAAGATGTGGTGACATTAGTAAGCGGTTGTAATACATACCAAAGATCCAAGATGACTTCACAAGCCCACAGTCCATATTCACCATTGCCAATTCCAAATTCTCTATGGGAAGATGTAAGTATGGATTTCATCCTTGGTTTGCCAAGAACTAGGAGAGGATATGATTCAATGATGGTTGTTGTTGATAGGTTTAGTAAAATGGCTCATTTTATTCCTTGTTCAAAAACAATAGATGCTTCACATGTTATGAATTTGTACTTTGAAAATGTTTTAAAACTTCATGACATACCTAGAAGTATTGTGAGTGATAAGGTAGTAAAATTTTTAAGTCATTTTTGGAGAGTCTTGTGGACCAGGCTCGACACCAAGCCGAATTTTAGCACTAATTTTCATCCTTAAACTGACAGACAAACTGAGGTAGTGAATAGAAGTCTTGGCAACATTCTTAAAAGCTTGTTGAAGGGGAAGACGAAGAATTAGGATGCTTTGCTTGCTCATGCCAAAGTCGCATATAATAGTTCAAAGAGTAAGACTACACAAATTTCTCCATTTGAATGTGTTCCTGGTACTAACCCAATTTCACCTATTGATTTAAGCCCACTGCCGAGCCATGTTCTATCCAACACCAAAGCCAATAATAGGGCCTAAGAGATCAAAAATATTCATCAAAAGGTAAAGAACAACATCATGAAACACAATGAAGCTTACAAGAGGCAAGCCAAGTTCAAACGGCTTTTAGAATTCAAAGAGGGAGACTTAGTGTGGGTGCACTTGAGGAAGGACCTATTTCTAAGCAAGAGGAAGACAAAGTTGATGCCAAAATCCAAAGGTCCTTACAAGATTTTGAAGAAAATAAATTCCAATGCTTACAAAGTTGAATTGCTAAAGGAGCATGAAATTTCTAACACATTCAATGTAAGTGACTTGTTTCCATATGCTAATGCCACGATAGAGGACTAGCCACTTGATGAAGAAGAAGCCTTTCAAGATGGAAAGGATGATAGAGGACCATCCACATAAGCCATTGAAGACTTGACCAACATGGGTTTCGGATCATCCACACAAGCTACGGATCAAGAAGAAGGAGAGTAGATGACCATAATTTTAGCCTCTAAACTCTACATATTGATCAAGTAGCTAAAAGTAAAAGCCATGGTCCATATTGCAAGATTTGAAGCCGAATTCTCTGAGCCCATTGAGCAACCGATTATGCCATCAGAAAGTTGCAATGTTGCTTAACTACCATGTTATTGTCCAGCCGGCCACTAATGTTGCTTGACTATCAAGTAAACCTGACCATTACCCAACCAGCCATCAATAAGGATTTTTAATCCATGTGTGTTTTCATTAAGTATGTCTTATTTCCTATTTATGTTACTTAATGTTTAAATTTATGATGCTCTTAATGGGGTCATAATGTAGGAGTTAATGTGTCTTAAAGAAGAGTCTTTATGTAGGAGTTATTGTGTCTTAGAGAAGTGTCATTATGTCTAAATTTATGACGCTCTTAATGGTGTCATAATGTAGGAGTAAATGTTTCTTAAAGAAAAGTCTTTATGTAGGAGTTATTGTGTCTTAAAGAATTTTCATTATTTAGGAGTTATTAGACTTAAAGAAGGAATTAGTGGTGCTGCCAAGTTCGAATGAGATGCCAGCTGTGTGGCTGTCCATTCCATTAGCTTAGCTTTCATTTCCTATTTAAGGTTATCTAAGATTCCCTTAGGAAGGTGTTAGACTTTTTTAATCAAAAAATCAGAAAAGCATTTGCTTTGAAGTTGCAATAGTTTGTTACGGGTTATATTTGTTTCTAAAAATAATTAATTGGGTTTGATTGTTTTCCTAAAACAATTCTCATTTCTGTCCAAATCTACATTGTTCTTAGCTTCTGCCAATTCTGACCTTTAGCCACTGTTTTAATCATAACGTCTTCATTTATTAACTAAAGCACTCATTTCAAACACCAAATTAAAGCTAACATAGCAAGCTACAACTTTATAGTTTATCTCAGGTTCCAATTCTATGAATAACTTATCCAAATTTCCTCATTTCCATAACAGCTTCCATTTTAGTTCCCACCCAAACCATCTACCATTAAAAATGGCATAACTCTCAAACCACTCATCCATTTCAAACGCACCATACCTTTCCAGAAACTAGACATACAGACCTATAACTTTTATTAAGACTATGACCTCTTTTTCTTACCCATCTTCCTATAAACCCATCCCAAATTCAGAAACCTGTTTGGAGTCGCTAATACATACTATTTACCAAACTGCTCCAAACTTTACCAAACCTTTCTAGGACCCATTTGGCGTTGTTTCACACTGCATACGCAATCATTATAGATCCTCTTTAATGACAAAGAAGACTTATGGTTCAAATGGGTGCACCCGTACCACATGGAACTAAACAATCTATGGAACCTCAGCTTTAACTCTAACATTTCTTAGACCCTTCAATAGATTTTGAGCATGAGGAAATGGATGCAGTTGATTTTGAAACACATAATCTATGATAGACTACGGATAAATCCATGTCATTCACTAGCAGTTCATGCAAGACTCCTAGTGGGAATTTCTAGCTTCAAAGCGCAATGATTCAACTTAGTGTGGGATTACAACATTAATCTCGCTCATTCTTTCATCCTTTAGCTTGCCATAGGACGTCATCTCCCTACGAAGGATACTATAAAATATTGCATGCATACAATGTGACTTATGTTCACTTCACGTGAAAAGCACTTATCATATATATTTCAAGTGTGGATACTGGTTGAAATTTGGTGTAGAATCTCCTTTTCTAGGTGTGCATTGCATCGCCAATGATTGGCCTAATGAAGAACAAGTTAAAGAGTGCTTGGATGATGGGTTTGAGAAGAGTTCAATAGGTAAGGAATGAATAATGAGTGGTTGGTTGATTATTATGATTATAGGGATAATACTTTGATATCAAACTTTTGGGAATTACTCGATACCCTCGAAACATCAGAGGAATGAAAACCATTCCTAAGTAATGGGCAGTGTCACAGGTGTGACAGTGGTTGTCACCCTTATGACACTCCTTCTTTTTCTTCTTTTAAAAATCTTTTTAGTAATTATAATTAATTAAATATAATATAATTAATTAATTACAATCTAATTAATTAAAATAATATTACAATATAATTAATTAATTAATTAAAAATAATATTACAATATAATTAATTAACTAATTACAATATAATTAATTGATTATATTTTCTTTTTTAGCAATTAAATATAACTAATTAAAATATATTAAAATTTGATGTAAAACAAGATTTTAACAAACTTTTATTTCTTAATATTTTTAACAAACCAACCACTATCAATGATAAGGGTAATCATTCATTCGTTCTAACCAACCATCATATTTATAATGATTATATCTATTCTTGTTCTTCACTATATTCATTCTCATTTCTGTTACCATTACTCCTATTTGAACCAACCATCTCCTTATTCAAATTCTTCGAGATAAGCGGTGATATCCGGATTATATGGAGCTTGTCCTACAAGCTATGATGACTTACACTATAACGTAGTGTTTGGTTGCTGTCCTCATGGGTGGGAACATATGAAAGGGATGCAAAAGTTCTGTGCCCCGTAGTATTTGCTTGCTGTCCTCACCTATTTTTGTTCCGTCTTCAGAGCACAAGGACAAAAAAAATTTGCTCCTTCCAAGACTGTGGTACAAGATTTCTTATCCCAAAGACAAAAACAAAACACATAAGGAAATGTTAGAAATACCCCTCCCCTCACATAAGCAATTTTTTATTCTTAATTATATTATTAAACTCATCATCATCATCATCATCATCATCATCATCATCATC
>JAOQMS010000001.1:14648605-14661457 GCA_027563885.1 Erythroxylum longipes | reverse complement strand
AGTGATCGCACGTAGCTCACCCTTATCATAGGATATGTACCGGAATGACCTGCGGGCGTCCCGGTGCGTACCCAACGATAAGGGAGTGCTACACTTTAGGGTGATAAATCCTATCTTGATCACACAACTATCTCCATATAATTCATGCTACATCTAATGACTACCGATTGAAAAACCTATGATTAATTAGGTCATAAATAGTAACAAAACATAGCAATCTCTATACAAGATAACTTTGGTGACCTCAAGTCAAATGATCACTTATATAATCATTACAATGAGAATTCCATAGACATACAAGTAATGTTCCAAATAGATTTCTCATATCGGGTCGGTTCACTGAAGTTGTTCTCTAACAAGCACCCACACGTTTGTTTAAGTATCTCTATATTTTAGCCTATGAGATCGACTACTTCCTTTATAAGAAAAAACATAACGTATACTAGTCTTTTTACGTTCTATTAATGTTCAATCTTAATAGAACAATGACTAGGAACATTTAGGAATAATACATAAATGCAATATAAATCTCATAATTATAATTTCATTTGCAATGTAGAATTATTTCGTGGACTTTATCATATACATCTAAAAATGTACAAGATAAATAATGCCTTCAAATAATTTGCAACTAAACTGCAACCAAAGCGATTGGCTGTAAGGCATAAACTAACAAATAGTTCTAATTAATTGTACGGAACAAATTTAGTATGATGAGTCCTCATTAGAGTATTTTAAACAGGCATGTTTCACAACTTAACCTAGTTACTGATTAATGTTAGTTGCATCTAGAAAGAACATTTATATTCGGAGTAGCTATTCTCCTTTATTATATGTGATTAAGCAGGGTGAACATTACTGCCAATGCAGTTCATCCCGGTGGAGATAATGCAAAATCTATACGCAGGGGTGGTGGTATTAGAGTTATAATCCTCAGATAGTTTAAAATTTTAAATCATTAAGTAGAAAATATATATATTCGGTTTCTGAATTATTAAGCCTTTTTGCAAAGAGTGTTGAGCAGGTAAACGTTAATCATAGAATTAGGAAGGCCATATGATATGATATTAAGAACCGAGGAAAGTTTCAAACAACTCAATAATCTTGGAACCTTTATTAGTACCAAAAGGACTGATTGAACATAACAGCTTGGACGTAATAAGGAACATGCACAACATGATGGAAGAAAAACAACTGGAATTCAAGATCCAACATCGAAACAAGTGCCTAGAAAGCTAAAATCATACGAACAGATTGCCTTTACAAAACCAATTCATTCGATCAAGGGATCCCAAGTAAAAGCTTACAGATTGGACACCTGCAAACCCAGGGCTGGAGATACATAAAAATCAACCTCGTCGTCTATTTAAAATTTGTCCATATCTTCCTTTTCCAACATCACGAAAACCGCTAGACCGTCTTTTTCTTTGGCGTCAAAGATCTGAATCAGGTTTTTCTGAGGCAACAATCACACGCCTACCCAGAAAGTCTTACCCCGTCATCATTCGATCAAGGGATCCCAAGTAAAAGATTACAGATTGGACACCTGCAAACCCAGGGCTTGAGATACAAAAGAAGCAAGCTCGTCGTCTATTTCAAATTTGTCCATATCTTCCTTTTCCAACATCACGAAAACCTCTAGACCGTCTTTTTCCTTGGCGTCAAATATCACAATCAGATTTTTCTGAGGCCACAATCCCAAGCCTACCCAGAAGGGCTTACCCCATCCAAAGTCGCATTCATATATTGGAAGCTGGCAACAGCTGGAGAAGCTGATTGGAGCTACTTGCCCACCACCTTGGGCCTCAGCTCTCTCCATCATCATTTGAAGATGATCTTCTCCGTCTTGGAGCTTTTCCAATTCGTGTTCTGCTTCCAATTTTCTTATGGTTTCTCTCATTTGATTAATAACACAGCGAAGTCCATCGTCTGAATTTTTATCAACCACTGCTACCACTGGCTCGTAAATGAAATTTCCCATATGATTATCCGAGAGAGGAGGTTTCATCCTTGAACGCAAGTTCAAGGCGTGTTTAATGATGCAGCATGTATTAGAATCAGCTATTAGTCGTGCCGATTTCACAAGCCTGTTGGATATAAATGATGTTAAGCTCTCCTACGCATGCAAAACATTAATCTTCAGACAAAGTTAAATCATTAATATCTCTTAAATCTTCAAGAGATGAAATTTTTGTCTCAAATTTTTCGAACAAATTTATTAAAAAAAATTCTACAATTTTACTCTCGGATAAATCCTCCCCCAATAGTCTTATTTTGTTTACCAACGTCATCAATTGATCAGAACATTCTTGTTTGCTCTCATGTTCTTTCATGCTCAAAGCTACAAAATCTCTTTTGAAATTTAAAACTTTCATCTTCTTCATTCTTTCATTGCCTTGATATAATTCTTTCATCATATTCCAAACGCTTTTAGTTGTTTCACAAGTCATAATTCTTATGGAAACTGATTCTGAAACTGCAGAGAAAATTATAGATAACGTTCTTGAAACTTTTGCTGCTTCTTCTTTATGAGCTCTTATTTAATTTAGTGATGGATTATTTCCCAAGGCTGGTAATTCCCTTTCTTCTTCCACCCTTTGCCATAAGCTAAGACCTGTTAAATGAGCTTTTTTCTTGACAACTCATACTTAGATAGTTTTCACCATTAAAATTTGGGGTAGGAGAGTAGCTGAATTGCTAGCAGTCGTTGGAAGAGTTTTTTTTTTCCCGCTCAATTTCACAGTCCTTAAAGGATCTATGGCTCTGATACTATGTTGTAATTTTTGAACATAAACGATAAAAAGAAGTGAGCAGAGAAGATGAGAAAAATGAGATAAAGGAAACTGACGTTAACTCACACACTGCTATTAAATTATCAGAACAAAGAGGCCTTACATAAGGCTTATGCATAGTGGCAAACATGGGTCACAAATACATCAATAAAAACTACCCACTACTACTTATTATGACTCAACAACTTAGCAATAATTTACTGACTTCTTAAAGACTCGGACAACTAAATAACCTTACTAAATATGTGATATAAATCAAACTAATTCTTAGTAATGCTGATTAAGCCATTTTGCAAAGACTGTTGAGCAGGTGAACGTTAATCATAGAATTAGGAAGGCCAATGATATTAAGAATCGAGGAAAGTTTCAAACAACTCAATGATCTTGGAACCTTTATTAGTAAAAACCCAAAGGACTGATTGAACATAACACTTTGGACGTAATAAGGAACATGCAAAACATAATGAAAAAAAACAACTGGAATTCAAGATCCAACATCGAAACAAGTGCCTAGAAGCTAAAATCATACGAACAGTTTGCCTTAACAAAACGAATTCATTCGATCAAGGGATCCCAAGCAAAAGATTACAGATTAGACACCTGCAAACCCATGTCTGGAGATACAAAAGAAGCAAGCTCGTCGTCTATTTCAAATTTTTCCATATCTTCCTTTTCCAACAACACGAAAATCTCTAGACCGTCTTTTTCTTTGGCGTCAAAGATCGCAATCAGGTTTTTCTGAGGCAACAATCCCAAGCCTACCCAGAAAGGCTTACCCCATCCAAAGTCGCATTCATATATTTGAAGCCGGCAGCAACTGGAGAAGCTGATTGGAACTACTTGCCCACTACCTTGGGCCTCAGCTCTCTCCATCATCTTTTGAAGATGATCTTCTCCGTCTTGGAGCTTTTCCAGTTCGTGTTCTGCTTCCACTTTTCTTATGGTTTCTCTCATTTGATTAATAACACTGCGAAGTCCATCGTCTGAATTTTTATCAACCACTGCTACCACTGGCTCGTAAATGAAATTTCCCATATGATTATCCGAGAGAGGAGGTTTCATCCTTGAACGCAAGTTCAAGGCGTGTTTAATGATGCAGCATGTATTGGAATCGGCTATTGGTCGTGTTGATTTCACAAGCCTGTTGGATATAAATGATGTTAAGCTCTCGATTCGTGTTGGCTTCTGATGTCCCGTGCTATTGTATCTTTCTCTAATAGCTGCAATACTAGACGCGCTAAACAAAAACCTCCTGGAGACGATGCCATGTTCGCCTTTCAACATCTCGAAGCAAGTATCAAAGTTTGATGGATTAACAGGTGAAAAGTACTTGGCCGCATCAAAACGAGGAACTTTTGTGTTATGATCCCCACGAGCAACAGCAGCCCAGCTCCTGAGGAATACAGCTCCTGACACGGCATCGGCGATCTTGTGCGATATGCCAGCTCCAACCACCATTCCACCACAGTCGAAGTAGGTGACTTGGACATAAGCAACCAAGTCGATAGGATCTGTGACATCAAAAGGAAACAAGTCGTTGAAATGATTGCAATATGGGTTTCGAAGGATATCTAGGATGGTGCCTCTGGCCTTAGCTTCTACGAAAGGAACTCCCTCATCGTTGCAGTCTATGTGAGAGTTACCCATTACACGTCCTGCAAAAGGGTAAAACAGGGTTAAGGTCTCAGACAAGGACTTCTTAAGCCTTTCGCATCTTTCCTTGTTGGTGATATTGGAGTTTCTTGGATAGACGAGAACCCAGGGTGCAAAAACTCGGACCATGATTTGGTCAAGAGATGAGAGCTGACAATGACGAAGATGGTCTGGTGTTGGAGTTGATGGTTTGACTAGACTCATTTCAGACAATTTCTCCACCTGGATCTTCATTTTCTCTGTTTTTGCAAAACGGGAGCAGCAAGTGCTTCTTTTAGCTTCTTGTTCGTTATCAAGGTATGCAACGAGCAGAAGTCATGATAAAGAGATACAAAAGTGTTACATGCTTATGTAGCCAGTAACCAGGAAACCAGTTACTTCTGTCGGTGTTTATTTGTTGGTGTTGCCTTCTTGAGTGTGTCACGGTCTCGCGGATGTGAGTTATGAATTGCAATTACTATTTATTATGTTTTGAAAACTAGACTTAATAAATTACAATTACTATTTATGGATTATGAATAATTAGAATATATTGTGTTATATTTTATATTATATTTAAAATAAACAGTAAAATTTAAAAATAAAAACAAAAAATAATATTTAATTATTTTGAGATGCTAATAATATTAGTACTAGCTGATAAAAAATTTTATTTAAATTTTAAAGAAGCGTATTTAAAAAATAATACTAAAAATTATTACTTAGTAATTTAGTATAGATAAAGAAATTTGTTTAAGATAATTTTAGAATATTTTAGGAAATGATATTTAAACTTTAATTAGTTCAATATATAATAAATATTTGTTTATTTTTATTTCAATATAATATTTTATTTTTACTTATATTTATATATTTTACTTTTTTATTACATACTGGTTTTATAACGGTTTAATATTGATTGAACCTTTAAACTTTAAACTTTTCCTTTGACTGATGTGAAGCTCGGTTCAGTTTTTAAAACATTACCATAAACTTTGAAACATAGAACTTTTCAACAAATTTTTTAAACATTTTTCAAAAATTACCCTCCCGCATCCCCAAGATTTCAAATTTTGTTCCGTATTGGTTAGTACCGTGTCACCCAAAAAACGGAACGATATCTAAGGGTTTAGTATCGACCATAATTTTTATAAAAGCTGAGGACATTTTTGCAAAACCAAAAACTTTTAACTGTAAACTCGCAACCCCGACGCCTGCTCTTCGTATGCTATTTCATTTTTTCTCTCTCTCAGACTCACCCCATCCTCTCTCTATCTCACGCTCTCGTCTCCTCTCCACTCTCCCTCTCTCTCGCGTTCTCCTCTCTATCTCTGGCCCTACTCCTACCTCTCCAACGACAAGACTACCACAAACCATCGCAACACGTGACCCCTATCTGGCAGTTATCTTCGGATCTTCCAACACCATATGAACCCGCCACCACTGAGTCTCATCTGGATCTCCATCAGGGTTCAGCCCTCCTCCACGGGGACCACCAACGCACCATGCCACCATCAGCTGCTCTCCTCTATCCCCCACGCATCTACCGTTGTCAGATCTGGAATGATACCCAGATCTAAACCCATCCCAACCTAATCTGATCTGGAATAAAACTGATTGTGAATTTTTGTTTGAGTGTGTTTTCACTTTTCTATTGAATTTTTTCTAGCTAGTTGAATTTGTGTTGTGATTGTGAATGAGTTGGACTTAGAAGTTGGAATGAAATTGTGAAGGATTTGTGATTTGCCATTGGTTGGAGTTGGAAAATGGATTGGATTTAGAGTTGAATGAAAAGGAGTTTGATTTTGGTTCATTTGTAGTTCGGTTGACTGATAATTGATGTCTTTATTTATGTTAAACTTTTTAGTCATTCGCAGCATACATCATATTAAAAGTTACAAAGGCTTTCAAGTTTCAACTTAACTTAATGATGCATGATTTAAAAGTTAGAAAGGCTTTCAAGTTTCAACTTAACTTAAAACTTTAAAACTGAGAATGTAAATTGGAAAGAATTCAAAGTAAATAATTGATTGACATAATCTTAAAATTATTGAAGTGGTATTTGGATATTAGGTAAATAATTAATTGAGTATAATAATAATTCGACTGCGGTATTGTGGAAAAGTCGAATAGGAAGCTTTGTATTTTTAATTATTCTATATCTCTAGGTTGTCTTTAATTTCTATCCCAAAATTAGTCCATCTTATTAAAGATTCGAGTCCCTTGCATATCTACCTTTATTTATCCTAAAATTAGTCTATCCCATGGTCTTTGCATATTCAAAATCTGATTTTCTTATTATTTCATTTTTATCTCATTTATAGTACTTTGGCATTAACTCTTCGAATAAGTGTGAAAGTTTTTTAATTCATCTTAATGAAAAAATTACTCAGTTTGTGCATTCCATTTTAATATATTTATTAAAGGCAACGATTTATGAAGATATGTCAATGGCAACAATTATATTCCTGAAAAAGCAATAATAAAGATGAATATGCTAAGTGAAGTTAAGGATTTTTAAGTCATGACTTGAATTTTTTTATTCATTGAGCAATCATCTTAAATCTTTGAATGGTACTTTGATTTTAAATTTAGCATGAATTTACTACTCTCCAATAGTAAAGTCTATCTATTTCTGAATTTTACTCTAGTTTCATGAATTTTTACTTCTTTAGGCTTAATATAAAGAGTTAAAGACATTATTTATGCTACATTGCCTCATGACGGACTTAGTAGTTAGCACTACTAATTTTAGTGATGAAACTACTAAAGGATTAATTTCTTATAAAACTAATATCTTCTTTTTTATTACAGATAAATGGAAGGAAGTTCAACTTCTCCTGATTAAAATCCTTCAGGAAGATATAATGATCCAGCTTAGGCTTATGCTGCATTGGTCCCAGGTATGAAGAATCATACAATTTGCTTGTTTTGTAACAAGCATTTAAAAAGTAGAGAAATCACTCGATTGAAGAGGTATTTAGCTGGGGATAAAGGAGATGTAGAACCCTATAAAAATGTAAGCCATAATGTGAAGTAGCAAATGAAAACATTGCTTGCAGAATATCAACATGAGAAAGATAAAAGGAAAAGGTTGAATTTTGAAATTGGTAGTGGAAGTTCGTTTTCTAGTTTCCATGGTGATTGTGAAAATGTGAAGGTGGTAGTGGTAGTGGTGGTACTGGTACTAGCAGTATTTTATCCCAGGCCCTTGAAGAAGTATCTGGTCCTGATGTGAGGAAGAGAAGAAGGCAGGTAACTAGTTTTTTTACACCATGAACAACTCCTAGAGCCTAACCTTCAATTCGTTGTACAATGCAATCAAGAGATGCGACTTACAATGTCGATATGGCAGTAGCTAGATGGTGATATGATACAGGTTCATCATTCAATGCTTCTCAGTCTTATTATTATCAACCTATGATGGATGCAATAGCCTCTTATTGTCTGAGATACAAAAGTCCTTTGTTTGATAACTTAAAAGGTAACTTTTGAGTTGTTCTGTTTCTGAAATTAGAAGTTATTTAGCAGAAAGAAGAGTAAATTGGGCTACTTATGGATGTTCAATCATATGTGATGGTTGGACAAATAGGAGACAAAAGCCTATTATTAATTTTTTTGGTTTATTCTACAAATGACTCTATGTTTTTGAAATCTAATGATGCATCTAGCCTTATTAGGAATACTGAGACTTTGTTTGCGATATTTGATGAAGTAGCAAATGAAGTAGGGCCAAAAAATATTGTCCAGTTTATTACTGACAATGATTTCACTTATAAAGCGACAGGAAACAGGTTGTACAATAAGTATGATTCTTTTTTTTTTGGACTCCTTGTGTTGCACATTGTATTGACCTAATGATGGAGAATATAGGAGATCCTAGGTATTTTCTTATTATTGATAAGACTATGCAGAAAACTAAAAAGGTGACCGAGATCATCTATAATAGTGCATAGGTATTGAATTTAATGAGAAAGGAATTTACCAATGGTATAAATTTGTGTCGACCTGTTATGACAAGATATGCAACAAATTTCTTATCACTTCAGTCTTTTGTTACGATGAAGAAAGAGTTAGGGTAAATGTTTACAACTGTAAGTGGATTGCATCTCAGCATGCTAAGTCTAACGCTGAAGTAGAGGTTTGTAAAATTATACTAGAAGATAGAGAATTTTGGTCTCAATGCCAATTTTTTATCCTAGTTCGTGAGCCTTTGGTGAGGGTGTTTCGCTTGATTGATAGTGAAAAAAAGCCAACAATGAGTTTTTTTTGATGTTATGCTAGAGCCACGAAAGCAATCAAGGCCAATATGAAACATAGGTCTTCTTTATACACATCATATCTTTCAATCATTAATAAGAGAAGGGAAAGACAACTTTCTTTTTCATTGTTTGCAGCTGCAGCATTTTTGAATCATAGTGTCTATTTTAGACTGGATCTTACTAAGCAAGCTAAAGTTAATAGAGGAATGCTTTTAACTATTACAACAATTGTTGGCATTGACACGATACAAAATCTCTTAATCTCATAAATGGAGCTTTATAAATTGTCTTATAGGGATTTTGGAATGCCGATTGCTATTTAACAAAGAGAAAAACTTTCTCCAGGTATTTGTTGTTTCCTTTTTCTTATTTGTTGAAAATTAATTATCACTTTATTTTGTTTATAACGTTACTTTTGTTATCTTACGACTTACAATTTTTTGGTGGGATCAATTTGGAAAATAATGTTCCAAAACTGAAAAGGTTTGCAATTCAGATTTTAAGTCAATGTGTGAGTGCAACAAGCTATGAATGAAACTGGAGCACATCTGAATTTATCCACTCCAAGAAAAGGAATAGATTGGAGCATAAGAGGTTGAATGACTTGGTTTTTGTTCGTTACAATTTAAAGCTTCAGGAAATGTATGTTATTATCAATATTATCATTATTAATTTTGATATAATTTCTTATAATTTTCTAATAATTAAATTTTATTATTTACTAGGAATCTTAATAGCACAAGTAGCTCAACTGACCCAATTTTGATTGATAATATTGATCTTTTGGCAAATTGGGTTTATGAAAAACTGAATTTGGTAGATGTCAATGACTTGGAAGATAATCTTGGATGAGAAAGTAATGACATGTTATTTGGTGCATTAAATTTGAATGATAATGATGATGAAGCTCTTCTCAATAATGAAAATTTTATACTAAATGATAACTAGGGTCAGTGCAGTTATAGGGAGTATCCTCCCATAAACGATTGAATTTCATTATAGGTTTTTGTTTTTCCTCTTCTTTTAATTTTACTTATATTTGATGTTTACGTTAAATTCTATATATGTAATGTAATTGTAAACATTTTTATTTAAGGTTTAACTTCTACTTGATTGTTTCCTCATTACGAACTCTTGTCGTAAATTATAATAGTTTGAGAGTTAAAGATATTTATTGTTCTTTTTATTGGATGTTTTGACATAATTATTATTTATTATAGGATGAAATTGTATTATTGTAATATTTTAAATACTTTATATTATTCTTAATTTTATATTTGTATGATTATGATTGTCCTTTTTATATTAATTGTGGTTATTACTTATATGTGAAATATTTGAAAATTATTGTTTTTTGTACTAATTGTGATTATTATTTATTATTATTATTTTTGGAGATAGAGATGATGTAAACTTGTAAAATATACAGTACAACTGTACAATATACTATGGACTATTTTGCAAATTTTAAAAAAATTCAGGGACTATTTCATAAATTTTAAAAATTACCCGAAACGATACCCAGTATTAATCGGTACCGATACAGTACAGTATCAGAATCCAATTCGTTACCAAGTCTGGTACGGTATTCGTAACTTTGCAGGTGCCCCCTCCCTTTTCAAACATTAATTAGCTATTTATTTCAACTTTTATTGTGATTTTTTAATTTTAATTTTGAAATAAAAAATATATATTTTTATTACTAATAATAATTATACATTAAATAAAATTTTAAAAATGAATATTTTTAATTAAATTTATTTAAATTTTATATAATATTTATTAATAAAGTATTAATAAAATTATTTTATTTTTAACATAAAAATTTTAAATTTTATCATTTATAAAATAATATTTATTTAAAATGTATTTTAATTATTAAATCAAATTTTATTTAAAATTTATATTTTAAAAAATATAAATTTAATTTTTCAAATTTAAATTAAATTAAATTATTTATAATTTTAGTGGTAATTAATTTTAATTAATTAAATATGTAATATTAAATTAAATTGTTTAAATTCGTATTAATAATTAATATATTTAATTAATAGTAAATTAAATAAAATATATTTTTGTTTCAGATTTCACTTTTAATTGGTTGTTTTCTTATCACGAACTCTTGTTGTAAATTATAATAATTAGAAAGTTAAGGATTTTTATTATTCTTTTTATTTGATGTTTTAATGTAATCATTATTTATTATATGATAAAATTGTAATATTTCAAATACTTTGTATTGTTCTTAATTTCATACTTGTATGATGATATCCGTCTTTTTCATATTAATTGTGGCTATTATTTATAGCGAAATATCTTAAAATTATTATTATTTCATATTAATTGTGGTTATTATTTATTATTATGATTTTTGAAAATAAGGTTGATGTAAACTTATAAACTATATAATACAACTGTACAATATGATAATGGGATATCTTTCAATTTCTAAAAAAATTTAGAGACTTTTCATCAAAAAAAATTTAGAGATTAGTTTATTAAAAAAATTACTCCTATCAGTAACAATGCAATACTATATTAGAACCTAATTCGATACAAAATTTGGTACAGAATTCACAACAATACTTCTAATATTTTTAGTTCATGGATGGTATGATAACAACGCAATCTATTTGTCTCCGAGGAACTGAATGCCATTTATCTTCATATATAGATATGCTCAACATGGGATTTTTAGTACAAGTTTACCCTTGTGTACAATCATAAAGCAAAAATAATATGAAGTTAGTTCTGTCGGTGGGTGTTACAAGCAACGAATCCTTCACGGTAAATATCCTTAGTGAAAGTCATAAGAGTTACTTTCCACCGACAACAAGCCTTTTCCTGTAAATATCCTTCGTGGTAGAAGTACGAATGGAGTTTTCGAACGTTCAAAATTAAGTGCAATAATAAGCCAATGTGAATTGAATGTCTCTCTCTAAGGTTTGCTTGGTTGTGCCTGCCACCCGGTCCTGAAACACGTGAATGAAAGTGAAAACTCGGCCCAAATTCCGAGGAACTGAATGCCATTTATCTTCATATATATATAGATATGCTTTCAGTATTATTATTGAGCATTTGCAAAACACCACCATGGGATTTTTTAGTATAAATTTACCCTTGTATACAATTATGAAGCAAAAATAATATGGAGAAGTTAGTTCTGTCGGTAGGTGTTACAAGCAACGAATCCTTTGTTAAGAAATAAAGAGTGTCAATGGAAATAAGATTTCGCAAATCATTGTGCCTGTTTAGATAAAGACATACCCTTATGATATGAATAGGTTACACCCTTTTAAAAGTACCTTTTCGATTATGAATAAGTTGTACCATTTCAAAAGTACCTTTTCGTTCTCTATAAATAAAAAAGTACCTTTTTATTTTAAGTGTGTAATATCATAGTTTTCCAACATTTCTTCTCTTCGCTTTCTTTCCAATTGTTTTCTTTTCCTTTTATCATCGAAAAAAATTCTGTATTTCGTATCAAAATAACAAGTGTGACTTCGTCTGGATTTGAGTTTGCAAGTCATCGACGTTTGAAGTATCACTACACCGGTGAGTAAACCATTTTATCCTAAGAGGGATTATTCCATAACTTTGGATACTGTGGAGGGAATAAATTCCTTAAGAAAAAACAGTGTATTCTGTTGACTCGGTTTGTTTTTCCTTTTCGTCGATTTTATTCAGTTCTGTTTTTTTTCTTTTTCCGATTATTTAACCCTGAGAATAACCATCGTAGGAGCAAACATAGTTGAATCTGCTCAAGCTAACCCCAAGAGAAGGAAGAAGGCATCTGGTCCTAAAAATTACCCTAGTAAGAAAAAGTTCAAAGGGAATTGCTACAACTGTGGTAAGGTTGGACATCGATCCTCACACTATCGTGCACCCAAGAACAAGAAGAAGACAGGTTAAGCCAACATAGCTGAAATGGATGGTGTTGACAATTTGTGTGCTGTGATGTCTGAATGTAACTTGGTAGGAAATCCCAAAGAACGGTGGATTGATTTTGGAGCTACCCGCCATGTGTGTAGTACAAAAGGCATGTTTGCCTCATATGCTGCTTCTGGTCCTGAGGAGAAGCTATTTATAGGCAACTCTTCAACTGCAAAAGTAGAAGGAGTTGGGAAGATCTCTTTAAAGATGACGTCGGGCAAGGTTGTGACTCT
>JAOQMS010000001.1:14627000-14648505 GCA_027563885.1 Erythroxylum longipes | reverse complement strand
AAGATAGCTAGAAATCGTTTGTATTAAGTTAGTGACTATTTTTGGATAGCTTTATAGGCATATCAAACATGAGCATCTTTTGTATTTTGTACTGAGTTGATGTGTATGTTGATATGTAACTAAATCATCGATTAAACATTTACTTTGTTTAATAATGAGAATGAGAATTTGAGTATTTGATGTTGTTTATGATGATGTTATTTTAAAGTACTTAGTAGTTGAATAGAGATGAAGAGATATGGCATTTCGTCTGTGAAGACGTCAACTTCTTCTGTGATGACGTCATGTCATCTGTAAGGATGCATCGTCTGTAAAGATGCATCTTCTATAAAATGTTTCATTTGTGATGACGTGAACTTCGTCTGTGATGACGTCATAGGGTTTTAAGCGTTGCATCGTCTTAAGTTGACTCAGATTTCGTCTGTCTTTTGTTTTCTTCTACTTTTTACTTCGTCTACTTTCTGATGAACTTCGTCTACTTTTTGCTTCGTCTAATTTTTGACAAACTTCGTCTACTTTTTACTTCGTCTACTTTCTGACGAACTTCGTCTACTTTCTGACGAACTTCGTCTACTTTTTGCTTCGTATACTTTTTGACTAACTTCTTCTAATTTTTACTTCGTCTACTTTCTGAAGAACTTCGTCTACTTTTTTCTTCGTCTATTTTTGACAAACTTCTTCTACTTTTTACTTCGTCTACTTTCTGACGAACTTCGTCTACTTTTTGACGAACTTCATCTACGTTTTGCTTCGTCTACTTTCTGACGAATTTCGTCTGTTCCTTGCTCTGTCTACCTTTGTGCTTTGTCTATCTTTTGTTTTCATTTTGTCTCCGAATAGTTGGGCTCCGGAAACGGGGTTCAACATCTTGTAGTATCAAAGCTTAGGTTTTTCCTAGGCTTAGATATCTTGGGGTATCTTAATATCTAAAAGCATTATAGGCATCTTCTTGTGAGCAATAACCTAACTATTTGGTTCTTAAGGGACTTCATTTAGTGCCTCCAATGATAGTTTTAGGTGATTTGAACAAGAACCATCCTTGTAATAAATCTTATTGTCCAGCAGTAAGTCCATTCCTATAAGCCAATAATACTATCCAGATTGGAATTTCCTCCTAGTAGATTTCCGTAACTATTTCTCTATCTTCTCACTTGGTCTCCAAATATAGGTGATTAACACTTTATCCTTTATTATATTTTCATTTTTTCCTAGCCTTATGAGTGGAAATTTATCTAATATGTCTTGATCAACTTCTAAAAGGGACACACAACTAAGCATAATCCACTCTTTTTAAGTTAGTAGTTACCCATCTAAACATAATGGCTTGTTAATATAACTACCCTAGTGACCTAATCCTATAATGGTCTAGTATTCCAAGGATACATGATGTATATTTAACTAAATGGGAATGTGTGTTTTTTTATTTTAATTTGAAATGCTAGGGTCTATACTCTAAGCGTTTTAAGCCAAGGATGAAGAATTAAATTTGAAGATGAAAACATCCTCATCATTTGACATAACTTCTAACAACCCAATGGATTTCTAATGGAATTGAGCCTAAAATTCAATATTTAAGAATGAGGGTCTATTATCTAAGAAGTATCCTAGAAGGGTTACTTCCCATTTTAACATTTATTCTTTTATTATATCAACATTATGAGCAACTTCGTCTCTGCCAACATCAAGTGAAGGGGGATAATACTAGAGTTTAAGGGAAAAGGAACTGTCACCTATAACTTGATTCTAGATCTGGTAGGAGTTTGAAAGGGAGGGGTAAGTAAGTTTAGTAGCAAGACCTTTAGGAGGTAGACATAGGGAAGAGGTCTTTAGAATCAAAGGTGGAAAAGTGCATGTGGAAACTAAAGAAGGACTATAAATTTCTAAAAATGGAAAAAAGTCAAAAGAGAAGGAGAGGTTAATGTTAAGAAAGAACTAAAGGTAGGGAAAGACAAAGGGTACAATTCACTGAAGTTTAAAGGAGGGATTCTTAGGACACAGAAGAAAGAGCAAAGCAAGAAGAATAACTCAACTAGTAACCGAATCTAATCGATAACCAATAAGCTTAGTGGAACTAGTGGAGGGAGAGGGGAAATAAGAAAGCAAGAACCTTATAGAAAGAGAGGAGAATAATAAGAAACTGGCAGGGTTGAGGCAAGAAGGAATGGAATCATCTGAAGCTTTAAACAAGGCCATACAGTAGAAGTAGGTTAGAAAAAAAGCAAGTACTTCCCCCTCTAGAATCTTAAATTCATATATGTCCTCTATTATTCTTGCACTTAATGGGACTAGGAATTGACTGTAACTTATAATGAACTTTTTCTAATGATTTTAGTAAGGTTAGGAGTTATAAGTATTTTATTTGGCATGATGACCTATTTATAGACATGGATGTTAATGTTTTCTAGGAAAAAAACATTAACACCCTAAAAAACATTATCATCCATGTCTATAAATAATTAACATCCCAAAAAACATTAACATCCATGTCTATAAATAATTTTGTTTAGAGATTGAGAGATAAAATGCTAACTTAAAGCATCATTTACTTATAACAAGACAAAGTAGTTGAACTTGGGTCAATTGAAAAAAAATTCAAATATATGATGAGGATGTTAAAAGACTAAAAATCAAGGAAAAAATGAGGAAAATTAAGCTTAAAGGTAATATTAAGAATTATTAATGAGAAAAAGTAATTGAAGAAACTATTTATAACATATTTCATAATTTTTTATGGTGATAGTCATTATTCTTATGTATTTTCCCATTTGAAGCAATGGAAAAATATTATGAACATAAGCAAGTGTTTAGCTATGTAGAATGGAAAAATGTCTATAAATGTAATATGTTCTTTTAATTAAATGCAATTTATGTTCATTTCATCTACTTTGATTATTTTTTGGTAAATAATCTGGCATTATATTTCTATTTACTTTCAAAAGAACATAATTTCTAGTAACAATTACCATACAAAAGCAATATAAAAATTTATAACTTGGAGCACATATGTTTAAGCAATAATGGTATTCTTTATGATCAATTCATATAAGTTTTAGAGGGTTATATTGACAATAAAAGTATATTGGAAGAATGATTTTCATGTTCACTAAACAAATTCTATTAACAATGCAGTGATACCTACTGAACCTTATGATAGTCCTTCTAGAAACATTGTACACTAATAAAAATTCCCAAAATTGTAAAAGAAAATTCTAAATAGAAGGAATATAAGTAACAATGAATCTAAACATATACATTCAACTAAAATGACTTAGATATACAAAATTAATCCTTAAATGAATAGTAAAAATAGTTCGCCATTAAGTTTCGTTCACACTTTGTTGGCTTTCAATCTTAGTGTTAGGTTCTAGTCGACTGAATTCTAATAACCTTGTGTTTTGAATTTTGCAATTGTTTTTTGAAAAGTAAACAACATGCATTCAAAAAATGAAACGTTAAGCCTTATAAAGTTGCAAATTTATACACTAGAAAGTATAACTCTAGGTTCAACCATAATAAAAGGTCATAACCAGCTAAAGAATAAAGTGATGTATAAGATTATGGAGTAAAAAACTTGATGTGAATTATATAAATCTCAGATGTGCCACATACTTAGCTTATTTGAGTCTCCATTTGTAAGTTCTATTCCTTAACACCTTAGGGGATTTAACATTGATTAGGAAGTACTCCCTAATCTTAGCCAATTTATTAAAGTTTAAAGTTTATAAATATGTTTTTTTGAGCCTAAAAATTCTCTAATTTCATTCCTTCCATATCTTATTAACACAAGTGCATAAAGATAAATTAAGGAGAGATTGTCCCTATAATTAGATACATTATATATGTTATAAATGATGGAATTCTAGTCCCCTTCCCCTAAAAAAGTTACGTGCATGTTGAATGCTCTGACACAAGCTTCTAGTAAGGTTACAGATAAAGAATAGATGATCCTTTATCTCTATTTCACTTTTATATGATGTGCATAAAGGATTAACACATTTTGACCCTATCTATATTGTTCTATTTGTTTTGTATAGTCAGCCACATAATGAAAGCAATCTTTGAGGTGTTTCCATTAAACCATACTAGTTTTCCTCAAGTTATCTTAGGAATAAGTTGGTGGAAAGGTTTATTAGCATACCTCTTAGTGACCATTCTTGAAAAGTGTCTGGTCTAAGTGATGTTGTCTTCCACTCGTTACCTCGAATTGTAGCTTGCTATGGCTTATTGAAGACATTCAAGATCTCCAAATTTAATGTACCACTTATTACCTCTAATAAGCTCATTGAATTTCACATTAGGCTTTAACATATGTCTTAAGTGATAGATTCTAGGGATCTCATACATGGGACCAAAATCACTCCAGTTATCTAATCAAAACTAAGTTCTATTACCATTATCAACTAAGGTCCTTACTTATCCACTTATCACTTCTCTTAGGTTCAGTATGTTTAGAAATGTCTAAAAATTTGTCACCTTAGGCTTAGACTCAAATGCTTTGTCCTTTTATGTGATGCATTTGTATCTGCATTGTATAAAAATTTCTCCTTATCAATCATAAACTTGCACTATTTGTTGTCTAATAGAACTTGAACTATCACTTGAAAGGATCTAAGTACTAAGCCACCTTGATCTTTTAACTTACATATGTCTCTCTAAGTTACTTTGGCACCTCAACACTTATAGGCATTTCCATTCCATAAAAAGTTCCTTACTAGTCTCTTAATTTCCTTTGCCATTTTCTTTAGCAAAATTAGATAAGAGATCTAGTAGACATATAGGATGCTTAGGATTGACTTTAATAACTAAGCCTTCCCTCATAGATCAAGTATTTGTTACACTTTTCTTTGTACCATTTCAAGTACAAGTTTTCAATCTTTTTAAGAAGGTTTGACTATGGTGATAAGGATCCATAGATAATCAAATAGAGAGGACGTGATTCTCAATTTAGTCAAGGAACCAAAATCATCTCCAAGCAAGTATATATCTCTAAAGAGAATTAAGTTACTTTTATCAATGCATCCGAAAGAGAAGAGAGAATTGTTTGATCAAGTTCACAAAAGTGAGGATTGAATTAGTATCAGATTTGCAAAACATCAATCAACCATTAGTATAAAAAAGACTAAACAATCACATTCAACTACAGTTATTATGAAACCTAAAGGAAGAATTCATCTAAATGTTTGAGGCAATAATATTTGAGTGAACTTTTATACATATGGAGAATAGGTAGGGGAGAGGGGGTCTACCTCCCTTACCTCTATTTTCCCCTTAATCGTTGGTTTTCTCTTCAGTCACTACTGAAAGATATAGTTCCCAAACATTGAATGATCCATTTATTGAATAAACTAGGAAATCTAAGATCTTCAAGTGAGTGTAATAAGAAGCTCTAATTGAATGAATCAAATGCCTTCTTGAAGTTTATTTTAATAACATAATATTTCTTTAAAACCCTTCTATTAGTAATTAGTAAATAATTCCTATGTAAGGATAATGTTATGTTCTACTGATCTACTTGTAATATAACAACCTTATAATTTGTTTACGAAAGAGCCCACAACCCTTTTTCAATTTAGCAACTAAAATTTTATAAATAAGCTTTTATAATATGTTAACGGTAAGAAATGAGTTTAAATCCTTTAAAGAGCTTGGGTTAGGAATCCTAGGCACGAGGCATATCAAGGTTTGATTGATTTCCTTAAACGGTGTACCATTCTTAAAGAACTTTAGAACAGCCTCATGAGTTTGATATTTTGTCCAATGTAGGAATGCTTAAAGAATAAAGCATAGAGACCATCTGGCCTAGGAGTTTTATTAGGGTTAATGCTCTTTAAGGCCATATCTATCTCATCATATTTAATATAATTGACTATGTTAGCAACTTATATAGGAGAAATTATAGGAGTAAGGAGTGAATCCAAAGATAGTACTTTACTTTCTAAGCTATTCCCTAAGAGATTCCTAAAATATGAATAAACTAGATCCTTTATATTCTCATTTACACAAACTATTATACTTGAGTCATTTATAATGTAGTTGATTTTATAAATGTTCCTCCTTATTAGGATAGCTCTAAAGAAAATAATATAAGCATCTGTCCCTATCCTATGTCCAAGATATTCTTGAATTTTTCTTTACCATAATATGGCGTGCCTCAAAGGCCCTTAGATAATTTAGTTGTGCGTACCTTTCCTTAACTCTAATTCTAGCATTATTTCGATCCTTTTTAAGCTTGTTCTATACTAAATATAAGATCCTTTTTATTTCCTTTATGTCGAACTTCTTATTAGTAGATAACTTCTGATGTAGTGCTTTAAGTTTGGATTTAACCAGGTTTAATTTCCTAACACATTTATACTACCCATACCCATTTATAGTTAAATTAATACCATTCACCACTATTTCCTAGAAGCCTTCTTAATAGGCTATAAATTTAAACAATCTGAAAGGAGAAATTCAATTTACAATAGGCATGAAGTTATAAATTTCACAGAAGAACAATTTGATACTACAGGTCCATTAAAAATATCTTTACTTCTTTGAAACTCAGTTAGTCATTTTTTATTAATCAAGGCTCTATCTAGCTTCTTTCTCAATTCCTTGCTACTTTTTCGACTATGTGAAGTGATATCCTTTTTGACACAAATCAGTGACCTATATATAGTTGACAAATTTTATGAAATTACTATAAGTAGATTGGGATCCCAAACCATCCTCAAGTTTAAAATGGAAAAGTGTACAATTAAAGTCCCCTAATATCATTCAAGGCACATTAATTCCTATAATTTATTAAATCAATTAATAAAGAGTTCCTTTGAAAGGCAAGGTTAGCTGCATATACAAAACTAACATAAATTTCTTGACCAATCATTTTCAAAGTAGCAAAGAAATGAATTGCTCATTGCAAGAGTAATTAGTTACCTTAATGCAATCAGGTTTATAAGCCACCAGGATCCTTCCATTATGGTGTGTAATATGGTTAGTGATTTAAACACCAGTTATTGTGGATGAACCAGAGTTTCCTAAAATTATGCTCCTTGATTTTATTTTTTAAAAGATTAATAACACATGGCTTTATTTCCTATAAGTAGTCCTAAAGTTCTTACTATTTATTATTGTTGTTCAAGCCCCAAAATTTCCAAGAAATAATGGATATAATGTACGAGGGGGTCTTCCTCTTTTTGAATATCTTCTTACCTGATTGCCTTAACATTATAGTAAAGTTGCCTATCGAGTTTAGAGCAATAGGTGTAGTCTCAGGTATTTCTTCCTGACCCTATGCATTATTCTAGTTTAGGGTATCATTTAATTCCTCTACAATTGGTAAGCCTATATGCTCTATTTCCAAGTAACCTTGTCTAGTTGATCTGATTGATTTTGAGCTTCATCAACCTTATTTGTTTGCTAACATTCATTCTTGTCAATACCAAAAATAGAGTCCATATATTGAACTTTTTTTCTCTATTATCTCTTCATGATCACCTCTCACAAATAGTCTCCCAATTGGTTTTCACTTAGCCTTATCTTTTAAAAGGGGTTTTCATTGATAAGTGAATGAAAAATATATATATTTATATGCTATCATTTAAGTCTAGTCATCTAAGTTCAAAAGTTTCGGTAAAATTCTTATTCATTTTAAACTCGATGCATACCATAACATATCCAATTCTACCACGTTATGTTGTTTTTCCATCCATAAACAGTGGTTTTCCAATAGAACTCACTAGATAGCTTTCCAATAGAACTCACTAGATAGCCTAACCTAATTACACTTTAATAGTCTTAGTGAATCTTATGGAAATGAGCTTCAATTAGAGCCATCTTAAGCTTGCTTCCAAGCCTGAAGAATGATAGGTTTCCCTTAACAATGCTAGGGTCCTAACTTAAGAACCTTATTTGCATTAGCTTTAGGACAAAATCCTCCTAGTTGATAGGTGTTCTCTTTATGCCTAGCTCAGTTCATTTCCCCTTTGCCTATGACTTCACTAAGGAGAATAATGGCCTTTTCTTTATAAAATATCTGACCAACATCCTCAACTATTTCAAAGCTCCAACTTGGAGCACCTCCACTAATGGAAATAATATTAGTTTCAACTATATAAGGATGGAAAATGAAGGAAAGCCTATTGTTGTGGGTACTATCTCTTAGCACTTGTGACCATGTTTTCTAGTAAAAGTTTATTGTAAAGTTAAAGAGGGAAGAGGTATAAGGGAAGAGAGTAAGAGCTTAGAACTAGAAGCATAACGTTGAGGTGGGAAAGGTTCAAGTAAGGAACCACTTCTAGGGAGAGGGCTAAGGGACGAGGAAGAGAGGCAACAAGGTCCTCCCTGGTTAGTTGTCTACCCAATAACATTACCAGGAGATAACATTGGCTAAGTTTGAAAAAATACAGAATATTTAAAGAAGCAATTTTATAAAACCATTTCTAAAAATAGTAATTTTGGTAGGCAGTTAAGGATTAGAGTAGGAAAAGGATTGAAATTCACTTACACAATATAAGGGAAGGCATGATATAGCACAAACGAAAAAATAAAGGGAGGAGGAATAGTGATATGTAGGGAAGAGAAAGGCAAGAGAAAATAATTGATGAAAATAACTAAGAAGCAGAAGTTAGAGGTGAAGAAATAAAGAGCATGGTCAAGGGAAGGTAGTGGAAGGAGAGAGGATGGAGGATTTTGTTACTATAAAATTCATTCCAAATATCTTCATCATTTTTACATTGCTTACTTTTACTATTGTTTTACATACATGTAAAAAGAAAGTTAAGATTGTTCATAAAAAATTTCACAATTGACCTAAAAGCTATCTTCAACCTTAATTTTGTCCTAGTATGAATAAATGTGATTGGAGTTGCTACATAGATTTCATTGTTGAAAGATGGATTTGATTGGATATTAAAGTATAGGGTTATGAAGAATTTTTTATTAGTGCATTGGAAATATATATGTGTATAATAATGTTAATGAGGTACTAGATTATTAACATATTTGAAATGATTATAAGGAAACTAAACGACTAACCTTTGTTGATAGGGATCAGCTTAATAGGTACCACTTTATCTCAAATTCTCCTTTAAATTTTATTACTTGAAAGTTAAGTGAAGTTAATGATTTTTTGCTCTTCCATGTCGCATTTTAAAACAAAAAATAATAATGAAGATATTAGGTCAATTTTTAAGGAGGAGTTAGGAATTTAAGGGTTAGCATTTAAAAGCTATCTCAAACTCTTTTTACTCCAAATATGTTACCTAAAATTTATGGAATGGTGTTGGGTTTGTGAGTAAATATTGTTGCCTTTGAAACACACTACACTTTTTCAAAGATAATGGTGACATGCTTCTATGTTTAAGAAATTGGGGATTTGTGAAATTATGCATCATTGTTCATTAAGACGGGGAAGGTCAACGTGATGGAAGATTTTGTAAATTTCTTTTTCTAAAATTGTTTTAATATATTTTGTAAATTGAAATATTTAATAAAATTAAATAAACCATGAATCATTTAAAAAATATTTTTAAACCACTAATTATTAGAATGAGTCATGTTAACTATATTGTGGTGTTTATGATACCTAGCTATAAAACCATATGGGCTAGTTTTATTGTTAAACTAAGGGAGATTTTAATCTATATTTTAAACATAGCAAAACATAAGTACTACTAATGAGTAATGTGAAAGTTATATTACTTAAACACAAATCAAGAGCAATCTTATAATGGCAATAAAGAAAAGTTGGAATCAAATTCATTCCAGTGAAGAAAGAAAACAAAACCATGAAATATTAAAGCACAATTAGGTTAAAAATAAAAATGCAATGACTAGTATAATTCCTACTTATTTTCTTTGATACTTTAGGGGCTTGTCATATATATCATTTTAATCGTCAAAAGAAATTAAAGTTTTGAATACAAATAAAACCTTTTAATTCTAAAAACATTCTTTGGGATATATTTTAAGAAGTTTTTCAGTCAAATTTTCATTAAGAAAAATAATTTTGATAATTTGAAATATAGGAAATAAGATTAAGGATATTAATTGACCAATACAGGCTAGTGGCCAACTAACACATATTAAAATTTTCAAAATGTATATTGAAATTTTGTAGCAGTATTGGTTAACACATTGGTCGACCAATGTGTTGCAATGGTCAACCAATATTTACAATGACTAATTTTTTAAACTTAATTCACACTAGCTAACCAATATATTGACAGTAGAAATTGCAATAGCTAGTTTTTGGTTCCAACATCTATATTAACTCCAAGAGGCTATAAGTAAATGGTTTATCATTAGTTTTAACATGAGAAAATATTTGGATTTTCTATAAGCACATTCAATGAGGAGATCATATGAGCATTCAATTTTATATTGTGAAGTGTGAGATTTTAAGTTATCAAAGTGAGCAATTAAGGGTTTTATGAATTGGAGTTGATCTTCATCCTAAAGCAAGATTATAAGAAGGGTTACTCATTATTAAAAGACCAAAAATATTTATTTAAGAAGGGTCATCTTCATAATATTGAAAGAAGATTCTTTTAATAGAATTCTAAAAAATATTAAAAGAATATTCTTTTAATAGCATTTGTTGTTTTAGTTAAATGCTCCATTTCTTACATTTGATGTTACATTGGGGACAAATGTAAGTTTTAAGTGTGAAGGTAAGGATCTTATTTGTTATACACATTTTTAAGTTTAATTGTTCCTTATGTGGCTTCTTAGGCATTTTCAAAATCAAAGAAACAAAAAATATTTTATTTTTTGCTATTGCTTTTAAGACTGTATAGTCATAATTAGAGAGTGAATTGACTAGAAAATCCATGGCAACTTAAGCATGTACTTTTACTCTTGTGATTGATCAATATGTATTATCTTTAAAAGAGTAGTGACTAGTGGTAGACATAAAGCTAGTGAGATTTTGAGTCTTTATAGACTAACACAACCATAGTAGTCTCATTGTATTTTGTTTGTGTGTGACCTTCATGATATGTACATCCTGGCTTTGCTTTGATTTTCTATTTAAGACTACATTTTTGTCACAAGTATTAACATGATAATGATATAGGCATTCTTTGTTTAATAAGCTACATTAGCAAAATAGCCTATTTATTGATATGATTTTTCCCATTAATAAACTCCTTTGAGCTTTATTTGCCTTTTATTTTTGTTCTAACCACATTACATGCTTTAAACCTAACCAAATTTCCTACCCAAGTCTTAAAGCTAGTGGATCATTTGTTGATTGTTGATGATTGTGGATATACAAAAGTATATGTGTGGGGGTGTGCATATGTGTAGGTTAGTTATAATTTTTGGAATTTTTATTTATCTCTTATTAGTAAATTCCAAATGTTGATGTAGATTCTTTTAATTTTTATCAAAAAAGGGAAAAAAGAAAAATAGAAAAGCAAAAAAAAAGTTTAACTAAAAGTATCAAGGAGGAAATGCATATGTTTTGTAAAGTTTTTCATTGTTAGTATTTCCTCTCAATGTTGTATGGAATGGGGGAATTGAGTATGTTCCATATAATGTAGATGTTATTTTGGAGGATCACTCCTTATAATTTTAATGTATTATTATAATCAATTTTTATAAGTGATCCCTTTTAATTGGTTATGCTTTATGTGGTTTATGCTGTGAGAGCCTTAATTTTAGCTATGAAACATAATTGTTGCATTCATCATAGCTGATAGTACTTAGTTTTCAATGAATGTTAGCTTTTGCAATTGATTTTGCATTGAGTGTTACTTTTGCTTCACTAGCTTTGATGACTTTTTTGCACCTTAACCTTGCCCACATTATAACCTTATAAAAGCCCTTTAATTTATGATTATACATATGAATCTTAGCGGTGGAGAAATGAAATGATATGCAAAGTTATGGAATGTCATGGCATACCTATGGATCTATTTTAAACACATTTTTTCCAAGTATACCTCTAGATTGCTTAGTTTCTAAAGGTGATAAATGTTAATTGATTATGAGTAGAAGCATTGAATGTTAAAGTTCTTTCTATGGTTTTAAAATTTATTTCTCTTTTCTTATGCCTATCTATTCCTAGGAAATATGGAAAATGAGTAAGTTATTTGGTTTATGACTTTGATTTTGATGATTTTCCTAAGGATGGTCAAAAGCTAACTGTAGGGCAACTTGGCATGTGACTAATTAATTGTACATTTATTCCATAACTAAAGGCATTTACTTTAGTTTATATTTGGTTTTAGGTACAATTCAGAAGCAAAAGAGTTAAAATGAGTTGAAAGCACACTCTTTGAGCCGTCTTCTTGAGATTCAAGTGTAATTGTCTCCATAAAACAAGAAGGAGAAGGATTAGAGCAAAGAGGATATAAGAAAATGCATAAAGGGAAGAGTATAAGTCACGAACATTATCACGACCATGGCAACCATGCTCACGGCCATGACAAATAAGTCATGGTTGTGACCAACATAGTCACGCCCATGACTTTCATTGCATGGCCGTGACTATTATGTCACACCTATGCAAGGAAGGCTCACAACCGTGAGCCTCGATGAAGCCATTCATGACTATAAGCCATCAAGTCATGACTTTTATGGCTTGGAACCTTGAAAACCTATTCTTTTAGTATAAATATAATGTTGTGATGATAAAAATAGGAGACTTTGTTTTTAGGTATTAAGAGACGACAAAGAGCATATCATTTTAGAGATCTATGGAGGCCATGGAAGGCTAAGCTTCTTGATACCAGTTTGAAGGTGATATCGATGCCTAGATTCACATTTAAGCATAACTTTTCATTGTTTAATGTTGAATCTCTCTTTATGGATTGTTTAGGTTATCCTTTACTTAATTGATTTAGGTTTTCATGTATGGATGATCGTTATCGTTATATTATTTATGTATGAACCCATTGCTACTATTTTAAATACAATCTGTAATCATTGTGTTTGGATTCGTTTGTGGCAACTAAAGAAGTTGAATCACTAGGGATAACGTTACATAGGTTAAATGACCCGACCTTATATGTTTGTTGCTTAGATTGCTATTTTCCATTTCGTAATACGATTGCCTAATTAAATCTGGAGAGCTTATTCTAGGTTATTCGGTAGTTAGGTTTTAATTAAAGAGCTTGTTTCAATTAAATACGACCTAAGGGAAAACTAGGGTTAACAGAGCTTATTATTAACCTAAGACCAATAATTTTGGGATAAATGTGAAACATTATAATAATGAATTATGTTTAATGTGTGTAGGCTGAGATTGATCCAAGAATCGGATTTTACACATATTCATCACATTTTACTGTTTCTATAATTTGCTTGTGTTAGTTTAAAAATTAGAGTTAATAGAGCTTATTGTTAACCTAGGATTACTAGTTTTAGGAGAGATGTGAAACATTATAACAATGAAATATGTTTAATCATATGTAGGCAGAGATTGATCCAAGACCAGATTTTTCACACATTCTTCTCTTTTATCACTTTTGACTATTTTCTATAATTTGCTCGTGCTAGATTAAGTTCACTTTATTTTCTGAATCGTATCAATCCGAATCCCTTCTTTATTTCCTTAACATTAATTATTTTCATTGCCAAAATTAATCGAACGTTCCTTGTGTATATAATCCCAACTCACCACAACTACAAATTTTTAGCGCACAGAGAGGTAAATTTTACATTGCACTTGACACACACTATCACAAAACCTTTGGATATCTAAGATCAAGAATAGTTAAATTCATAAGGTGAGGAAGATAAAACAAGGATAAAATAATGCCTAATTTTTCAGCATTGAGTAACTTCACATTTATTGTTATCTTTTACTTGTTTAATCATCAAGTTTTGTTATTTTACTTTAATTTTCAGGTAATTCAATCTTTTATTACCTTAAATAAAGTGTAATTCAAATTATTAGGAGACTATATTCAATCCTTGTAGGATCAATATCTGTTGTATTATAGAATGTACGATTCATATACTTACAATATAACATAAAACTAGCAAACAAGTTTTTGACGTCATTTCTGAGGATTATGATTTTATCATTTGATCCAATTTGAATTATTTTTATTTACAAAGGTTGATACTTTTTTTTCTTGTTTGATTGCAGGTTCATAAACACAAGATCATAAATAATTCGAGTAACATAAAGGATAGACAAGCTTTTGATATAATTAAGTAAGAAAAGGAAATTCAAAAAGCAATATGTCAAGAAGTGATAGAAAGAACAATGGTGGAGGATCAAAATCAACTGCAGCAAACTCTTATGGGTTTTATGAGGCCAGGTTCAATGTAAATCAATAAGTGATAACAAGACCACTAGTGTAGCAAAATCGGACTAGCAATGCTGAATATGATGCAACCTAACATTCAATTTTATTGACCAACCAATTAGAATCCTAATACTCATCTGACCAACTTCCATGAGATTGTGACATGTTCAGATACAATGGGATATCAGAAGACGCAACCAAGATGAGGGTCTTTCCTTTTACATTTAAACATTGAGCCAAAGAATTGTTGAACTCTTTAAACCCATAGAATTTCACAACATGGGAGTAGCTAGTGCAAGCCTTTTTAGCTAAATACTTACCCTTAAAGAAGACTCCTAGACTCATAAATGAAATCACAAATTTCCAATAAAGCGAAGGGGAGTCTTTATATGAAGCATAGGAGTAATTCAAAGAATTACAGAAGACCTATCCATATCGTAACTTTCCAAAAGAGTTACTTTTATAAACATTCTACAATGGAGGGAACCCACCCATATAAGGTACTATAGAAGTAGTAGTTGGTGGCTCTTTAACGGGGAAAATAGTTAAGGTAGCACATAATCTATTAAAAGAAATGGCAAACAACAATTATCTATAGACATCGGAAAGAAGTAAATAGTATCTAAACTTTAAAGATAAAAAATGTGTGCTAGATTTGAATTCAATGATAGATTTGTAAGCTTAGATGTTAACCCTAACCAAACAATTAAACAACCTAAAAGCCACATCTTCCAGCACACTAAAAGGAATTCAATATAGATGCGAACTATGTCAATAAGAAAGCTAGTTCTCAGCTGATTTCTTCTTAGTAGGAAACAACAACATAGAGAAGCCTAACTTTATGGGAGCATGGTATGGTCAAAGAGGTAATAATCCCTACTCTAATACTTAAAATAAATTTTCTTAGTCTAACAATGCAGGAAAGCCAATGAGAGCATAAGGCCCACCAGAATCATTAGAATCAAAGATGGATAAGTTAATGGATTTACTGAATTCCAAATTTACGAGCTAATATGAGAATCAAAAGAAGATAGAAACTAAGTTCAATTAAATTGCAAAGAACCATGCATCTTCCATTTATAATTTGGAGTTTTAAATGGGCTTAATAACTAATGCATTGTCTTCACAAAGTATAGAGAGTCTCCTGAGAAACACAGAGTCTAATATAATGGAGAAATTGAGGGCCATTGTAGTTATAAGTGAAAACGAGTTAGAAGAATTCCATAAATTAGAAGATCAAGAGAAAAAGGACAAAGATGATGAGAAGAAAAAGGAAACTCTTTGTATTCCTCCTCTTACTTATATACCAAAAATTTCATTTCCATAGAGGTTACAAAAGAACCAAATGGATGTACAATTTGCAAAGTTGGTAAAAAAGTTGAAGAAACTATAAATTACCATGCCTTTTGTGGAAGCTTTGGAGAGCATACCTAAGTATGCAAAGTTTCTCAAATATATCTTATACATAATAGGATTAAGGAGGATAACCAAATGGTCTCCATAACATAAAGTTGCAGCTCCATAATTACCAACCACATGCGCTTAAAGTTGAAAGATCCATAGAGTTTTATTATACCCTTTGTAATTAGTAATTTAAAATTCTCTAAATGTTTGTGTGACATAGATGTAAGTATTAATCTTATACTTTTGTCAATTTTCAGGAAATTAGGGGGCTAGGAGATGTGAAGCCAACTTATATGCTAATCCAATTGGCAGATCAATCCATAAAGAAATAATTTTTCATATTGGAGGATGTGCAGTAAAAGTAGAAAATTTTATTATTCTTATAGATTTTGTAGTTTTGTACTTTAAAGAGGATAAAAATGTCCATTAATTCTTAGTAGATCATTTTTGAATACAAGAAAAGCCTTAATTGATATGCATGATGGGAAACTTATTCTTCGTATTGGTGATGAGAAAGTTGAATTTAACATTAATTAAGTATTAAAGAATTAGAAAGAAAGAAACTGTTGCATGAGGATAGATATAGTGGAGACTGCATAAAAGAGAAAAAGAAGTACTATAAGGAAGAAATGAGTGTTGGGAAGTTGAAGATGAAGGGTAATGGGAAAGGAGGAGTTAGATGTTAAATCAAAGGAATAGATATTAGTGAGAATGGAAGCACTCGTGCCACCCTCTATTAAGAAACTACCCTTTCTAGCGTTGAACACTAATGGGGAATAAGAAACAGGAGTGTTAGAGATCATTAAAAAAAAAAGCCATAGGATGGGAAATTTTTGACATAAGAAGTGTAATTCCTAATGTGATGATGTATAGGACTTTAAAATTAAAAAATGAGTTGGTTGAAGAATAATGGCACTAAAATGGTCAAGTTAGTGATCTTAAGATTAACATGTTACATTTTAGTTAGGTTTTTTGTAATTTTGTGTTTGATAGTGATTTATAATTTATAATTTATATGTTTTATGTTTATTTTGTAGTGAGTTGAATTGTTGGATTTTCATAGCATGAAATATGTTCAAGTTCCTTATTCGATTTCATCACTACCATAATACCGATAAGTATTATTTCCTTTTTTTAATTTTTAGTTTTTATTTTGTTTGTTATATTTGTTATTTATGTTGTTTCTAGTTATGATTTCATGTGGTTTCCATATTAAAAACAATGTTTTGTTCAAGTGTGGGGACATATATGCACTTATATATCATTTTTATATGAATTTGCATTTGTATGGTGTTAGTTTTGATTATGTTAGCATTGCGTACATTTCTGTTGCATGATGTTACATTGTGTGAATGTGTAGATGGTATGAATTGAACAGAATTGGCTTACCTTTGAACATAGACATTTAAATTGTAAAGACACATTAGATTGTGAAGTTTGTGTTTTAAGTGTCTTTGGGATGAATATGTATGTTAATTAGGATATGAAATCTATTCTTTTCCATTATACGTTTGTTTAGATACACGTATAATTATATTTATTTAAATTTGTAGACATCATTAGTAACCTTTCATGGGAGTCATTAACTATGAAGAAATTAGGTAAGGTAAGAAATTGAAAAAAATGTGTTAAATAAAATTCCTATTCCGCTGGCCTTTTTTAAGAAAATTGGATTAAGAATAGAGTTCTTAACTAGTTGAGAGTTATGATATAGCTGAGTAACTGGGGGCATTCACGAAAAAATATTTGTCTTCACATTAAAAGGCTATTATGACACTCCAATTAAGCTAAATAAAAAATGTAACCTAGTTGAGTAATTAAGGGATGCTTATGATAAGGTGTTTGCCTTTGCATCAAAAGATTAGGTGATCATTTAAGAAAATATAAAAGGTTGGTGCTTGAAATAAAATTAAACCTACTGATCTTTTAAAATAGCAAGAATTTAAGTGAAAGGATACTTAGTGATAGTTTACCTCTTTAATTGATCAATAATAATGAGTGCATGCTTACAAATGTCATAGGAGCATAAATAGGGTGTCAATATTTTGACTGATATGTATATTAAATCAGAGTACTTGAACATAAATGGAATAAGTTATTGTGTTGGAACTTTTAGAGTGGTTTATGTGTGAGGTGATAGGTGTAGATCATAGTATGTTTTATAGGTGTTTAAGTGTGTTTTAAAGTGTTTTTTAGATGATTATCATGTGTATAGGTTTAGAATTATGTTCTTGTTAATGTTCGTATATATTCTAAGTGTTTTAATGGTTTAGAGCAAGAATTTTATATTAATTTTATGTTTCAAGGGGTGTTTCAGGTTTTGTGAGTGTATGGAAATAGGAATGTGAAGAAAAGAAAAGATCTTGGATACATGAAGCAAAATTTAGATTTTCCAGCTCAAGAGTTTTTCAGTACTTTCAACATTTTGGGGCTATTTATGGAACAAAATTAAGTGGGGAAATCTTAAGAAGAACCCTAGAAGCCTTAATAATTATCTAAGAATAAGAAAAACATGAATTTTCTAATTGGTCTATTTTTCTAATTCGTAAGGTGATTTTTTTGGATAAAATTAGAGAACTTATTCTAGGTTTCCCAATAGCTAGGGTTAATTAACGAGCACTTTGTGACTAACTAGGATCTAAAGAAAAATCGTGATTAACAGAGCCTGTTGTTAATACACGATTGATAATTGCTAAGGGAGATAAAAGAACAACAAATCAATGAATTATACTTGATTAGGGTGTAGTCCGAGATTGAACCAAAGAATCGGATCCCTACTGAATTCTCCAATTTTATCATTTTTCGCATTTTTTCTTTAATTTTTTATTAGGTTTATTTTATTTTATCTTCTTATTAAATCCAAACATCCCACCACCCCCGTTACCTAAACATCAATTAATTTCATTTCATAAGCTAACTAAACACTCCCTGTGGGATCGACCTAAACTCACCACTGCTATAGTAATAGTCTAGTTATTTTATTTTGACTAACGTTATGACACTCTTGTAAAGGATCCCAATGCTTATCTAGCCAATTTATCAGAGATTTGTGATATGTTATGGTATAATGGTTTTTGGAAGATGTAACTAAGGTTAGGATCTTCCACTTTACACTTAAGGATAGAGATAATGCTTGGTTTAATTCATCCAACCCAACAAGCATCATAATATGGGAGTAGCTAGAGTGAATATTTTTGGGTAATTGCTTCCCATTGACAAAGATAATAAGGCTCATAAAGGAAATTACAAATTTTCAACAAAATAAAGGGGAGTTTTTACATGAAGTATGAGAGTGATTTAAAGAGTTGACAAGTAGTTATCAACATCACAACTTGCCAAGGAAGTTCCTCTTGTAAATTTTTTACAATGGAAATAGTCCACCTATGTAAGGCACCATTGATGTAGCAATTAATGACTTATTGATAAGGAAAACAACTGAAGTGACACATGATCTATTAAAAGAGATGGTGAATAATAGTTATCTTTGGACATCAAAACGAAGTAGACAATCGTTAACCTTCTAGGATCTAAAAGGCATGATTACTACAGATTCATTAACAGCTTTACAGGTTGAGTTTGCCAACCTAACCAAGTAATTAAATATCCTAATAGCCACCTCTTCCTCTCCACTCATAGCAATTCAACATAGATGTAACTATGTCAACAAGAGAGCCATATCATAGCTAATTATTTCCTAGTGGAAAACAACAACGTGAAGCATCTTAACCTTATGGGAGAACAATATGGTCGAGGAGGTAATAACCCTTATTCAAACACGTATAATCCTGGGTGGAAAAATCGCTTGAATTCTCTTGGTCTAATAATTCAAGTACTCAAGTGAAAAATCAAGCCTACCAGGAATCAAAACCATTCCTTCCACACATAGGGGGTATGGACTATTACCTAAAGCTGGGGTATGCAAAACCTATTCAATCAACCATAATAAATAACCAACCATTACCAATCATTCCTTTCCCATTGATTTATTCTTATACCCCTTAACCAAGCACCCCATTAGTAATACAAGTTTGGTTCATTAAAACCAAATATGAATAATTAATAGACGTGTTAATTCTAATTTCACTAGCCAAGATGAGACACAGAAGAGGATGGAAGCAAAATTTGATCAACTATTAAAGAATCATGCCTCTTCTGTTCACAATATGGAGGTTCAGGTAGGATTGTTATCTAATGCATTATCTACATAAAGTGTGGGGAGCCTTCCAACAAATATGGAAGAAAATCTAATGAAACACCTTAAGGCTATCACACTTAGGAGTGGGAAAGAACTAGAAGAACCAGCAGAAAAACAAGCTAAACCCCACCTTGCAGAAGACTAATTGAAGAAGAAAAAGGATGAAGTTAAGAATGAGGATCCTTTCTATATTCCCCCTTCTCCTTATCCACCGAAAATGCCATTCCCACAAAGACTTTAAAAGAATAAATTGGATGAATAATTTTCAAAGGTTCTAGAAAAGCTGAAGATATTGTAAATTAACTTATCTTTTATAGAAGCTTTGGAAAGCATACCCAAGCACATAAAATTTCTCAAAGAAATCTTATCAAGCAAGCAAACTTAGGATGATAATCAAACGATATCCATGATGGAAAGTTGTAGCTCATAATAACCAAACAGATTCCCTCAAAGTTGAAAGATCCAGGGAGTTTTACTATCCCTTGTGTAGTTAGTAATTGAGAATTTTCTAATTGCTTATGTGACTTAGGTGCAAGTTTTAATCTTATGCCTTTATCAATTTTTAGGAAAATTAGGGCTAGGAGATGTGAAGTCAACTTCCATGCTTATTTAGTTGGTGGATCTATCAATAAAGAAATCATTGGGCATGGTGGAGGATTTGCTTGTAAAAGTGGACAATTTTATTAGTCATATGGATTTCATCGTGCTAGACTTTGAAGATGATTGAAACTATCCACTAATTTTTAGTACCCTTTTTTAAACACCATAAGAGCTTTGGTAAGTGTCCATGAAAACCCCATCCTTCAAAATGGTGATGAATAGGTATATTTCAATATAGATAAGGTATTAAAGAATATGAAGGAGGGCGGCTTAATCATGAGAATTGATGTAGTTGAATCTTTAAAAGAGTAAGATGAGGGATCAATTTCAGAAACTATTAGTGAAGTGTTGCAAGTTAATTTAAGTACAAATAGTTTCTGCATAATACAAACTGTTGTATTCAATTGAAGATTTAGGGAGTTTCATCAATCCCTATGTTATTGTCAGTTTGTTATCGAAAAGGGCATTACTGAACTTACTTAGTTTTCTTAATTTGATCAATTATGTCCTTCATATTATTTGGCAATTGGTGGCTTATTTACAAGCTACTAAACTGCCATATAGAGAAACATTGAGGGTATAAGGCAGAGTACGTTAATCTAATAATATTAAACAAGCGCTACTTAGGAGCAACCCAAAAATTAGGATTTTTATTTTCAGTTTATTTTATTTTGTTATTATATTTTTAATTTGTAGGAAGTGAATTGATGGATCTTTATGAGTGTCTCCAAATTCCATCGTCAATAACACCACCAACTCAATCATCATAAGTATTCTTGCTCTAAGTTCGTCTTTATTGTTCTATATTTTTCTTTGTATTATTTTTTTTCTCACTTTGAGGACGATGTGTTGTTCAAGTGTGCCGATGTTGGACTTAAGTAAATATAGTGCCCTGGAAAGGAAGTGTATTTACTTATAACTTAATTTCCTTTTAGTTACTTTTTGTAATGAAAATATTTTTTATTAATAAAACAAAAGAGTTGGGTTTTATATGTATGAGCATAATAAAACTAGTCATAAGGTACCGAGATTCTTTTGTAAGTAATATACATATACATAG
>JAOQMS010000001.1:14616583-14626900 GCA_027563885.1 Erythroxylum longipes | reverse complement strand
ATTTTCTTTAGTGGAATGACATTTAGTTAATAAGTTAGAATTAATTCTAATGAGATTAAATTAATTCTAGGCTTATTAGAGCTTGAATTATCAAAGTCCAATAAGATTCATATTTCCATTACAAAACTATAACTGAAGAAGATTAAGGTACATGTAAACACACTTGCTTTCCAGGGTACTATATTTACATAACTCCAACAGTTAGCCACCAGTCCAGCTGATGATTTATATTTTTTGGAAACCTAGTTAAAAGGAGAGGAGCATCACATGGTACACCTGTCCAATATAATTCTTACTTTGGAAAACCCTATCTGATACTTCCAGGGGGGTTGGCGATGAAATAAAAGGAGAGAGGAGTGTGGAAGTGTGTCGGCTCGACTGAAGGGGCTGAAAGTGAGATAAAAACAACGAGGGATAGCTAAAAGAGGGGAGGAGAACCGTAGCTAGAGAGTGAAGAAAATATAAGGAGGCTACTTCATTTTAGTTTTATCTTAGCTAGGAGGCGTGAAAGAGAAGAACGCAAGTAGTGTGAGTTCAAGCTAAGGCAAGAGAAGAACATAAGTAGCATGAGCTAAAGCTGAAGCAAGAGAAGAACACAAGTAGCGTGAGAGCCAAAGAAAAAGGAAGAAAGTGCATGAAGAATAAGGGAAAAACTGAGAGCTGTATGCATGAAGAAGAGGAGACAAAGCTTGAAGTAGAGAAGAAGGAGATACATGAACAGTGACTATGGCCTAAAAACTCCAACATTAAATTGTCCTATCAAGCTACAGTGACAAGGAGTGGCAATAGGAACAAAAGAAGGGTGTCTATAGAGAAAAGTCAAAAGGCTTATGAAAGGAATTTTCGATGGTCATTCTTTGTTCATTCTTTTTACATAAATGGAGGCTATTAAGGTTGATTATTGGAGCTTAAAGATGGAAATGAAAGGCTCGCTTCCCGACACCGGTTCGACAAGAATATCGACACTAAGTCACGGTTAAGCTATTTTTATCACTTTACGGTTATAATTTCTTTTCGGATTGTTATGTTGTTGGTGTTGATTGGATTAGGTTTTTGGATGAATGATCTTAATATGTTATTTTGATTGTTTTATTTCAAACCTATTGCTAAAACATTGAATGTAATCTGTAATCGTTACTTTTAATGTTTTTGAGTAGCATCTAATGATCATTAATCCTTAGGAACAACATAACCTAGGTTAGATAACCCAAACATGTGAGGTCACTGCTTATATTGATCATTTTCCAATTCGTAATGCAGTTTCCAAATTGAATCTAGAGACCATATCCTAGGTTATTCGGTAGTTAGGTTTTAATTAATGATTATATCTTGATTAAACACGACCTAAGGGAAAACTGAGATTAAAGAGCATTCTATTAGTCTCAGATCAACAGTCTGAAGAGAGTTGTAAAGATGTTAGGATGATGGAATATGTTTGATCGTGTTTAGGTCGAGATTGAACCTAGAATCGGACCTTATATTCAGCACTTTTCTCATTTTCGATTGCTTGTTTTAATTTGTTTTAGTAGTACTTTTTCTTTAATTTCTAGATTGCTTAAAAGTCCAACCCCGCTTCCCTTTTATATTTTCCTTGCATCAATTAATTTCGTTATGAAAATTAACTGAACATTCCCTGTGGATTCGATCCCCGACTCACCATAACTACAAATTTTAGTGTGTAGAGTTAGGTAAATTTTGCAATGCACTCGACACGTGCTATCAGTTTAGTTGTTAAATTGAATAATTAGTGAATGTTTAGGTCAGGATTGTGTTATTTAGTTAGATATTTGTGTTTTAAGTGTTTTATAGGTTAGAGCATGTTATTAAGCTTAAGTTTTGTGTATTTGAGGTGCATTGATGTCTTTGTTAGTTTTTGAGAACAGATATTGAAGAACAAAGAAGGTTTGGAGGAAGCCTGGTGAAAGATCCAGGCCCACGAGCAAAATAGACAAGCCACGATCGTGGCTTGTGCGACAATAAATGTAGATCAGCTTCGAAAAATCAACTTTGTAGGGTTATTTTGGACTTTTTGGGCCCAGATAAAACCTAGATTTTGCCCTAAATAGAAAATACTACAAAGAGGGATTAAAATACTAATTTTTCGTGCCTCCATTTGCCACTTGAGAGAGAAAACAAAGAAGAGAGAAGAAAGAGAGAAGGGGAGAAGAGCATCTACAGCTACTGTCCAACCACTCCAACCCAGCCATTTCAAGTTCTTTCCTACTTTCTCTTGTTTATTTACTTCATTTTGATGTATGAATTGGGTTTGAAAATGTTGAACATGTTGTTAATGATTTTCTAAACTCCTTTAGGGATTTTTTTCTTGAA
Organism: Erythroxylum longipes; assembly: GCA_027563885.1. NCBI lineage: Eukaryota > Viridiplantae > Streptophyta > Magnoliopsida > Malpighiales > Erythroxylaceae > Erythroxylum > Erythroxylum longipes. The sequence continues at coordinate 14,624,572 of JAOQMS010000001.1, read as the reverse complement.
TTAATGTTAATGTGATTTCTTTTGATGTTAATACATTGGGTATTGTGATTATTTATTGTACATGAATACATCGGTAACAAATCGAGAGAGAGAACCAATAGAAAAATGATTATATTAGGTATTGAGAGTTAAATAATATAATAGATCACATAAATAATCAAATCGGTAATTTATAGGAAGAGAGATCTTGTGTTAGGGCCCAATAGTCTATTAGAGGGCTTAAGAATTAATTAGATGTATGGGCTTTTTCTTAATTAATAGATTGCAAATTTCATAATTCAATTATGATTTAGGGTTTAATGATTATAACTCGAGAGAAAGTAATCCACCCTTCGAAAGTCTAGGACCGATACCGAATTAATTGAAAAGTAATCATATTAGTATTTGCTGATAGGATAAATCCCCCTTCTCATAATTCTTTAATCTTGTCTTGTTGCGATATCTCAATTATTAAGTAGTTGTGCTCCATTTTGATTTACTTATGATAATTTCATAATTTTATTTTCATTCAACCCCTACTTGATTGTTTAATTTTTTATCTTTATTTTCATTTAAATCATATTTTTACAACCTTAGACAAAGTTAGGATTCAATTAGTTCACTAATTCCTCAAGGGATCGACACCTCTTATACTACAATTCATAAACTGTGTGCTTGTTGTATTCTATGGGTTTTTGATAGATTAAAACTTACCTCAACAAGTTTATGACCCCTCCCCAGAACCCCGCAAAATGGGGAGCCTTTTGCACTAGATATGTTGATTTTTTCAATTTTTGACTTGTTTTGTTTTATTGGTTTTTAATTTTAATCATTTATTTTAATTCAAATCAATCTTTAGTACCTTAGATAAAGTTATATTCAAGTTTTTAGGTGTCTATTAGTCCTCATAGGAATGATACCTTTGATACTACGAGATACGATCTGTATACTTATGGTATTGAAGTTTTCTATATAAAACTTATCAACATGAAGTTAAGTTAATTATATGAGATTCGATTTCATTGCACCATTATTGCAGTGTTGGCTGATTGTGTATTTATGTGTTTGTGTGCTTTATTTGTTTATGGTTTTAGTTTTGCTTAGGGACAAGCAAAGATTTAGGTGTGGGGATGTCTAATAAACGATTAATTAACTACAGTCATATACCCAAATTTAGTGTGTTTTGCTTGTTATTTGAGAATCTTATGTTATTTGTGGTACTTAATCTTCTTTAAGTTTGTTTTTAAGTGATAATTGACTTTATAGACCAAGAGGAGAAGAAATAATTTGAGGCATAAAATGAAAGAATTCAAACAACTTTGGAGATACATAATTGTGTATAGTGACCGTATAAGTCACTGTAAACATGTGGAGCTTTAAAGACATTATTTCTGTCGTCCAAAGATACACACCAATGTATGTTGACATATACGGTAGTGTATGTGCCCATATAAGCTTCTAGAACTGTATGAAATAGTAATTTAAGGAGATTTTGAGATACACGGTCACCTACATGACCGTTTATATTCTAAACAACCTAGTTTTTGCAATAAAAGGATATTATGAAGGATATAAACAACATAAGCAAAAGGAGTCAACAGAGCCACCAAAAGAAGGCTACATATCATAAATAAGAAGATCAAAGGTGGAAACATCAAGATTAACTCCATCTTTATAGATTTTCTAGATCAAGGCTTTAAACTGATTTCATTCTCTTCTCTTTTTCTATTTCATTGCATTGTATGCCAAATCTGAATTGTTGTTTTTCAAGATGATTATAGATTGCTAAATCTATATTAAGGTGTTATTCTTCAATTTTTTAGTATAACTTGTACCTTATTAAATTAAGTATATTACTACTTCGTGATATTTATTGTACTCATACTTGATTTGAATCAAGATATTTGTGTTAAGTTGTGCAATGAGAATTGTTCCCTTAATAGAATTACAAATATCAAGTTAATAAGCAATTGAAGAGAGATCTTAATTGTAAGTTAATTATCCTTATTACTTTAAATCTAATTAAGTAGTTAGGAGTAGTGTTAAGAGATGGAGACATAGCAACTTAACTTTTATTTATTTCAATTGGGATTACTTGATTAGATCTCGAGAGGGGATAATCAAAACATTTGGATATTTAGAATTAGGCATAGTTAAATTCACAAGGTGAGGGGAAGAAAAAAGAAGGATAAGATAATCCCTAAGTTAACTTCACTTTTATTGTTATCTTTTACTTGTTTAATCACCAAGTTTTGTTAGTTTACTTGTTCTATGTTATATAAACTATGCTATTAAACCATACAATAGATATTAATAAATATTGAAAGTCACATAAATACATGTACTAAAATAAATTACATAATACTTTATTACTTATTGGTGGCAAAATATGGTTTTACATGAGTTGATGATCAAGGTGTTAGGCTTGTCTATTAGTAACTAAATGGCCCTCATGTGGGAAGATTTCATTAAAATGCTTACTTTTGGGGAATTAGATCAGGGTTTGATCCCAACCACAGTAGAATTTTAATTTTATAAAAACCAAGATTACTTTAATTCTATAAAATGGCTAACACTTAATTCAAAGCATTAATCTTAATTCGTACCTTATTTTAAAGCTTGATCATTTCTTATCGTATCCCACGAACCATTTCTGAAACTGATCCATCTCAACCACCATAGTTGGATAAGTATCCGGCCTCTAACGTCATGCATAGAACAGGTTGAGAGAACTCTGTAACTCTTATAAAGAGGGTTAAGAAAAAAGTACTAGCTCCATAGAGCTTAAGCTTATTTATCATAGGTTTTGGACATTTTAGTAATTTCATTGAAATTAAATTCTAATTTCAATTAAACTTTAATTAGAATTACAAATAATTCTAATTAAATACTAATTATGCCCAACTAGGATCCAATATCTCATATTGATCCTTATTTATAAAATATCTAATATTTAATTATAAAGTTTCTTAAAGTTTACATCAAGTCTCATTATCATATGGACTTTATCATATACAAAATAAATGCAATATGAATCTTATAATTATAATCTCATTATAATTTCATTTTCAATGTACAATTATCCCATGGAATTTATCATATGCATCTAAACATATACAAGATAAAGAATACTATATGACAATTATACTACTGCTAAGATAATGGCTTAATGAGAGAATTTTGCAAGATTTAATATAGTAAGTACTACTTAAATCTTACAACTTTCATGTCAATTATCATCATAATTAAGAAAATTTGGTTAAACGCATCCTTAGATCTTTGATGAGATATTAGCTCTTTTGACACACCCAATAGTTCTAATGTTTTATAATGTTACTATCTTAAACAATGCAAGGAACTATATCAAGTTCACTAAAAAACTTATTGATCCAATTAATTATTTCCACTAAATGAAAAATGTGTTATGGCTTAATTAGCAACCATTGCTACATTGGAACCTTTCCAATAATGAATGATATTGTTCTAAGTAAGTAACCATTAATTAGGATTTACTTCTAAAGTAAATATCCTTTTCTCTCTGAACTCAAATATCAACTCATACATAGAATAATGGATATCTTTAATACTTCACAAGTAATAGATATCTCAAACACTAAACGTCTTTAGTAGATTATCTATCTACTTGTACTTAGAATAGGTAAACAACTTCCAAAATATATCTATAGATCTAATTCCCATAATTAAGAGGTTATCTTTCCATGTCCAATAAGAGTTGTTCTTGTACAATTATGTTTTCAACAATTGAACATTAGAATTATTGTTCTCTATACTCCCACTAAAGAGGAAAACTATACTCTCACTAACCTTATTGTAGATGTGATAACTTCACAATCATCTCAAGAAACAATCTCTTTGAATTCATTAAGAAAGTAAATCTTTTAATGTCTCATAACCTTTCAAGTATACATCAAATGTATCAATAGTGTCTCTATTTCCAATTGGATATGATGATGACATTTGAACTTTTCAAAATTCATCATACATCTACTACTTATCATAAGAATCATTCTCCTATAAGTATACATTGAGTCAAACAATTTGTTCAATGGATCTGTAAGATTATATCTAACCTTTTAGATATCTTATAACCTTTTATTATCCAATTAGTTATAAACTTAATGGCTAATGTATGCTTTAACCAAACATAGCATCCTTAAATCATCAACTTTAACTCTTAGTGTTTCATATTTAATATGAGAACTTGCTAATTGATTCAACTGAAACTATTATAGGTAAGTCATTATTCTAGACATCGCTATAGAAGAAATAAGATTATGTAACGTCCCAATATCCCATGTAAGGGTCTAGAACCCCAGAATAGTGTAAATGAGAGTATACTGCCGAATTAGACATGCATTTCATGTATCATATGGCATATTTAAATACGTGAATTGTGTTGATATTTATGAAAAAATTGTACATGCATTCATTGACATTTTTCGGGTATAATTGATTTATAAATGTGATTAAAATGAGAATTGTGGTTTTTATATGTTGAAAATTTATTTAGAGAGTATCGTTATTATTTCTGAATTTTTGGTGAATTTTAGGAAAGTTTCTAAAAATTTGGGGTCTTTTTGGACCAAGAAAAATGTTAAAAAATGGACAAATGGAAACGTGACACGTAGGCTAATTATTTAGTGCGAAATGGCCTACATGCAATGGTGACATGTGGCTGTGAATTATAGAATGCACATAAGTCATGTTTTGGTTTGGAAGAGTAATATAGCTTGTTTGTTCTTCATTGGAATCACCGAAAAATACCAAAACTCTTTCAATTGTTCAACATCACCAAAATAACTTGTTGATTATGCTTGAGTAATTGGCCAATGATTCTTACATCAAAGTAAGAATTTTATTTCATATCAACTGTTGGAAATTGAGCTAAACCAAGTAAGTTGAGTTTTAAGTTTATGATACCGTAAATGGGTTTTGATGATGTTTGAGTATATGTAAATGAATTCAAGCATGAGTGGGATAAGAAGAACTGATTTTAGTGATTATTGGTGACTTAGAAAGTCTTCAAAAAGTGTTAACAAAAATGGGAAGATGCAGAAGATGGAAAGTGTAGAAATGGGAGTTAAGAGGAAAAAAGAATGCAGTTCTGCGATAACATGCATGAATAGTGATCTATTTTGATGTTTATACTGAATCTTAAATTTTTGATTTGTTGTGTTATGTTGAACTGAAAGGGATGTAGAAAAGATGATTCATGCATAAGATATGTTTTTGTGCTTCAAGTAGGATGAATATGATAGAAAACCGTGGAATGAAGGTGGAAAGAAGATGGAAAAATAAAAATAAAAATATGCAAAAAATTATGAAATATACATGAATGATATACAGTTTTTGATGTTTGTTTGTCATTATAGATTTTGATTTGTTATGAATGATATAAACTAAATTGGGGGTCGAAATGAAGAAAATTAGTGAAGAGAAAGAAGAAGAAGAAAACCTGCGTTTTGTTAATCTAGAGAGAGAAGAGAAGAGGAGTTGCACCAAAGACTTACTTAAGGGAGACTATTCTGAACATCCTTTGTTCTTTTTGTTATAAATTCTTCTCCTGACATCCAAATAGTATGGGATTTAAGCCAACAAAATCTTAACACATTGTTCTTTATCTCCACCGAAATTTATAGCTATCTGAATTAATTCGGAAAAGATTGAGTGATAAGTTTAGGATGAAATGGTGAGTGTGCTGGAATATTATGAACTGGAATATTTCATTGAACATGCTTCGGTATTTTGCTTATATCTTGATCTTTAGATTTACAAATGAGTTTATTCTCAATTAAAATTAAACTAGAGATATATGTCTACAAATTTCTTGAAGAAGTCGAATTTTAATTCTGTCTATAAAAATTTCAAAATCTAGCTTGAAATTGAGTCTTGGCTTAGGCTATAACACTACTCGAGACAGAAATCATATCCTGTTGTTATCAAATAAACTGTATTGATGTAGGCCGAATCAGAAAAAAGTGTCTTCACAAAAGTTTTATCTTATTCTCTTATATTTCAATTGTTATAAAATTTGTAATTTTGTATAGGTTTTGAGAGATATGAGTTGTATAACGTGAAAGCATGATTCTGCACTAGGCAAAATTTCAAATGAACTTAGTCTACAATATTTTGAGCATAACTCATAGAATAATGAACCAAATTGTATGATCTTGGTATGATTAGTAGCTGGAAACATAAGGGAACAATTGTTTAGAAGGAAGTATTGTCTAAAAACTCCATGTTCCTTGTTATAATGATCATACAAGTTGAACCGAAAGTGGGTTTTAAGAAAAAACTGGAATAGTTAATGAGTGTATGAATTTTGACACAATTAGAGTACAATTGATCTTTACGTCGATTTATTATAGAAGTATACCCGGGAATATGTCATTGAACATGCATGTTACATGATACATTTATAAATTTTCACATTCAGTTACATGAACAATGTGGTAACATGAAATTGTATTTGATTGCATATAAAAGAGCAAAAAGAGCGACCGCTTCCAAATATTACCGGAACTTCAGGGCAATAAGCAAAAAGGGAGCAATTGTGAGTAACCTAAGATGGTCTCACCTTGATTTGTTTTGTTTATTACGAAATTGAATTTGATATTGATGAGTGTGCACTGAATTGTGTACTGAATTCTGGACATGAAATGTCTGAGGAGTTTTGATGCATGATTAAACATTGGAAGTGCTACTTGTATGTGAATGAGATTGACTACATGGTTCTCAACTTAAATATTCATTCCGAACCTAGTCCGATGATTATTGCGAATAAGAACATGAATACAAATGTAATAAATCAAATGTGATGTTTGAAATTGAGGAATGCATTTCATTCCAATGCATGAAATATAAAGGCAGTTGTGATTGACGTCGCCAGTGGAAAAGAGCTTAAAGCTTAGACATTCGTGATTAGAGCATAAAGCTCAATGTGTACAAAGAGCCTTGTATCCCCAACGGATAAGGGATAGTATGAAAGAGCCCAGTATCCATAACGGATACGAGACAATGTAAAAGGCACACATTCACAACAATGAAATAAATGAAATCGAGTATCATAACATTGCATCTACATATGATCTAAATAAATTGAATGATTGCAATGTTTTGAGACCTTTGTGTTTGAAATAAGTAATAATTTTTCAATGTGTATGTTCTGTAAAATTGAACTAAAATGATGAAATGTTTGATTTTTTTTGTTGACATATGACAAATGTGATCAGGTGTTATGTGAGATTACTTGACAAAAATCAAGTTGATGTGAAGTACATGATAACATGATTTATTGTGTGTTGTATGACAAGAGTGAACCATCGAGGATGTTTACCCTACTGAGTTCGCAAAACTCACTAAAATTGCAACGTGGACAATTTCAGGTTCGAGAGAGTGATGACCTAGCTTTTAAAACTGCATAGAAGTGATTTTATATAACTTGTAGATATCAGATATGGCTCAAAGGTCGGTCAGCTGGGACTGAATGAATAGTTTGTGCTATCTTTTATGATTCCTCATTTAAGTAGCATACTTTGTAAACTAAACTGTGAGCTTTGATAGGCTAACAATGTATCCATATGAAATGCTACATTGTAAATTATGGTTTATGTTATGAAATAAGGAAATTTTTTAACTATAAATAATGTGTTATTTTTTATGTTGCTTATTATGCCATGTAGTAAAGTGAAGATGAGATAGTTAAAACGCCACTTCTGTCGGGCATGTGCACATGTATCCGTAGAGCACACGTACATGTATCAGATGGGAGTGGGGTGTTACATATTACATCACACAATATCTCATATTGTATTTTCCTCCTTATAAGAATCCATAATCTTATGAATTTTGTTAGACCCCAAACTTTTCTTAGAAGACTAGAACTAATAAATGAGAAATGTAGAGAAGATGATCTTGGTATAAGTTGTGATAAGAAAAGATTTAGAAACAAAAGTGGTAGTGATCTGGAAAATGTTCACTGAGTGTGCT
>JAOQMS010000001.1:14601892-14616483 GCA_027563885.1 Erythroxylum longipes | reverse complement strand
TATAATTTTAAATTTATATGACTAATAATATATTTTTTAATTATTTATACAACAATTAATAGTTTATTAAATCAACGAGCTTTTCAGTTATTTTATCTCTTTCAGCAACTGTAACCGCACTTGCCAAACACCTATTTTTATGTTTTAGCAGTTACAAAAAAAGTAATCTCAAACACATAAGTACTCATTTCAGCAGGTTGATTTCAGTAGGTTATCAACCGCCACCGCTCCCCCAAACCAGGCCTAGATTAAAGTGAAGAATTTTAGGAAAGTTCGTAAGCCGGAATCAAAAGAACCAATATGAGTTGTAAATTAGTTAATATGGATCCTCTTGTTGGAATCCAACCGTTATCAGATCACATGCGTAGCGGAAGAACAAACAATTTTACAAATTTTGAAATAATTGAATTAATTTGAATAAAATATGAATTCGAATAAGAAATCATACCTTTTGCATTCTAGTTGAAAAACCTCTTAAACTATTTCCGATTTGTCAATCACAAGCTGTTCAATGATTCAACCTCTGATGGTATCCACAGAACAATTCTCAATAATGTTTTGAGAAGAAAAAGATAAAGTGCTAGCTTCTAAATGTTCTTCCTTTATTTAAATAGAAAAATCATTAGGGTCTTTAATTAGAATTAAAATCAAATTCTAATTCTAATTAATTTAATTTTAATAAAATCAAACATCGCATATTTGATCCCCAAAGTTTCTTAAACTTTATAATTAAGTTCAACTTAATTAAATTGATTTTTCCTTCACAAATTGCTCTTTGATGTGTAACTTATTAGGTTCCTAATAAATTGGAAATGATTATAAATTACAATTCTAATTCACAATTAGAATTAGATAAATTAAAACTTCTTTTAATTTATCTTTAATTCTTCAATTAAACAATTTATAATTATAAATTATGAATAATGTATCGCAACATATCATGATTACCTAAATATTAGTAATGTCAAAGTTATTGACTTAACATGTCCATGCATGGTTATAAGGTATAATTTAATCCTTTTGTCATTCAATATTCTAATTGACAGAGTATGGATATAGGGTCTACTCTTTTGGTCCAATTATGTTCATTCTTGCTAATTAGTGATTGATTTATAACTGAAATTCAAAAACACCTTTTTAAATATGAATTCACTATGGTAAGAGAATTCCATAAATCATTACTAATCAAGAATAGCAGAATATTCTCTATAATTACTTTAGAGTGATGAATCTTATATTGACTTACTCAATTATCTCCATATGATTCATTTTGTATCCAATTACTACCGACTGAATTATCCTAGAATGATTCATAAGTAGTATCAAAATACAAGAATTCTCATACGAGATACCTTGATAATCTTAAGTTTGAGGATCAATAATACAATCATCATTCTGAGATAATCCACAAACATATAAGTAATATTTCATTCGGAATTCTCACAATCGGGTCAGTTTAGTGACTTATTCTCTAATAATCACCCACATATTAGTTTAAGTATCTCCATACTTTAATTTATGAGATTAATTACTTTCTTCATAAGAAAGAAACATAATGTGTGCTAGTTTTACCGTTTCAACAATATCCTGTCTTGATGAAACAACAACTAGGAACATTTAGGAACAATACATAAGTGTAAATTGAATCTCATAATTATGATCTTATCATAATTTCAATTACACGGTTATTATTTCAAGGATTTTACATTTAATATTAAAACATAAAATATTAATTAAATTAATACATAAAGATAAATAAAGCCTTTTTCGTAAATTAAAATAGTGTCATACATTAATTTGCATCTAATTGATTAGCTGTAAGGGCATAAACTAACAAACTCCCACTTGTACTGAATACAATCGCCTATGAATCTAATACCATATCCATCTATATGTCGATCATGTCTCTTTTGAGACAATGGCTTATTAAGAGGATTTGCTAGATTCTCTTCAATGAGAACTCGCTCAAATACTATGTCTTTCCACTCCACTATCTCTCTGATCAAGTGAAACTTTCTGAGTACATGTTTGGACCGTTGATAAGACCTCGATTCCTTTGCTTGTACAATAGCACCATTATTGTCACAGTACAATACTATAGGCTCAACAATGCTAGGAACCACTACAAGTTTAGTGATGAATGATAAGTGTGAATTGCATCATGTTTTAGGGCATATTTTGATATGTGTTTAGTCGTTAACTCAATGATTTAGTATGTGTTATAGGTTCGAATTGTGTTAGTTTGTTAATGTTTGTGCTTTAAGTGTTTTATGGGTTAGTATAAGCTTTTGAGCTTAAATATTATATTTTTGAGGTACCTTGATGTGTTTGTTAGTGTTTTAGGGTGAACATCGAAGAACGGTGAAGTTTCAGAGACATTCAAACTGAAACATTGGTCTACAATCGTGGCACTGGAGTTAGCAAACGATCATAGCCCATATGTCACAATCGTGAAAGAAGCCCAGGACATGGCCCACGACCATGGCCTGCATACCATGATTGTGACAGAAGGCTCAGATATGGGCCACGATTGTGGCTTGCAAGGCCATGGTCGTGGCCTGCATCGGGCAGAAGTGTAGACGCTCAAAAACGTCAAGTTATGAAAGATTTTTTAGACCTTTTAGACCCTGAAAAAATCATAGGGCTGCTCAGAACACAAAAGATATTTAAAGAACAAGACAAAAAGGTAGAGGGAGCTTTTGCATCAGCCACTTTTAGAGAAACCCTAGAAAGATTTATCGACAAATAGAGAACGAGAAGGAAAAGAGAAGAGGAGAAGAAGTCGACTCGACGTACTTCTCGGATCAGGAGTTACCCGAAGTCATTGCCTCCCATCATCCGTTCAATTCTTACTTCCTTCTATTTCAGTTTTATTATTGCATAGAATTGGAATAACAATTGATGATAGGATTTTTAGATGTTGATGATGTTTTAAACTCACCTTTGAGGTTTTATCTTTGATTTAATGAAATCTGATTATTTCTATGTTATTTTGATTTATTGTGATTTAATTCTGGATATACATAATTCGATAATAAATTAAGATGGTGAATCAAATGAAAAATAATTAAATTGGGCTAACGAGAGTTAGGTGATTTAATAGAATAAGAATTAAATCAAATCGATAAATTATGCAAAAAGAGATTTTGCATAGGTTTCCAATAGTTTATTAGAAAACTTCAGATCTAATTAGGTTTTTGGATAGGTTGTTAATTGAGAAATTGCAACTTCCATAATCTGATTAGGGTTTATAATTTAGAGTTAAAGGTGATAATTTGAGAGAGAGTAATCAACCCTAAGATCGTCTAGAACCAATAATCCGATAATTCATAATCAATTAGGTTAGCGTTAACCATAGGTAAAATTCCCTTTCTCTTAATAGGTAATTCCTTTAGGTTGATTCTTGAGTGTGCGTTGCAACTACTAAATTATTAATATTTTCGTGATTGATTCTTGAATTTATTTGCTTGATTGAATTGAATTTTCATTTTAGTTTTGTTACATTTTGAATTTTGCAAAATATTCTGGCCTTAGATTTTAGGATTAAATTATTCCTCCCCATGGGATCAACACCTTAGGTACAACGCGAACGAACTGTGTGCTTGCAGATTATCGAGGTTAATTAATTAAAACTTACACATATCAAACAACCCGATCAAGTTTTTAGCGTCGTTGTCAGGGAGGCGATTAGTTTAGTTCTTTAGTCTAAAGCTTTTTCACTATCTTTTGTTTTAAATAATAATAATAATAAAAAGAAAATAGAAGAAGAAGAAGTTTGGTGCGTAAAGTAGAGACATAACATGTAGTATCCCGTTTTTCTATACTAAGGGTTAGAACCCTAGATTTCTATATATGAGAAAGATTATTGAGAAAATAGGAAATGCATTACGTTTACATGCATATCACTAGTATAAGCATACACACACATGATTATTGATGTTTGCACACATTGCAAAGACTGTACATGCTCTCAATTGACATATTCCAGGTATTAATGATTTTTTTAAGTGATTATGATATGAATAGTGAATATTAAGTCTTGATTTTGTATTGGTGAGTATAATTATTGATTTAGAATTTTTGTGAAATTTAAGAAATTTCTGAGATTTAGGATAGTTTTGGATTAGAAAAAATGTCAAGAGGGATGACAAATTTATTAATGGCAGTAGAAATAAATGACATATGGAAATAGAAATTATTGATAAATGGAATTAGGATTTAATGACAAGTGTTACAGAAAATCTGGAGACAATTGGCTTAGAAATTGGGTGACAAATAGACTAGTTTATTAAAAAGGGCCAAGTGGAACCATGGGGAAGTGAAAAATGGCAATTGACAAGTGTCACTTGCCATGCTGCATATCACCCACGATTTTAACTCATTGAAAGACTAACTTTTATTTTGGTCTTTCACTTGTTACTTGCTCTCATCTCTTTGTTACTTTCTTTTACATCTTCTTCATTTTTCTTCGTCTACGACACTCTCTTCTTACCCTCACCTTGTTGATCTTTGCTATCATCTTTCATCACTAGCTACTTTAATATCTTTGTCTTCTTCATCTTGCTACAAAAAGAACCAACCCATTCCTCCATGAAAGATGATGATCGTGTGAATTGGAGAAGCTAGGTTTTTATCAGATTTTTGATGAAGCTTGGAGTTTAATAAAGTAAGTAGCATGTTAATCTTCATGGGAGTTGTAAATGAAATATTTATGATGAATGATTTGAGATTGAATGATCATAATCATGGAGTTACATATATGTTGTAATGTCGGTGTAAAAATAAAGAGGTTTATGTTCTGTTTTTTAGTGTATTAATGATATTCTTGGGTTGGATAAATGAAGGCATTTATAATGATCATTTGGAGATAGATTGAAAGTATAAATGAAGTTGATTTTTTATGCTAAATTGTGGATGAATAAATGAATATACTCATGTCATATTTTTATGTATATGATGAGTAATAGATTATAAGTTGTGTTAAAAATGTATTTGAGATAGGTTGGTTATGAAAATGGTGTTTTAATAAGAGTTGAAAGTTGATGAATATAAAGAAGTGTTCTTGTCCCGTTTTGTGTTAATGAATGAGTATAGAAATTTGATGAGTAAATATAAGTGATTGTGCTCTGTTTTTGAGAGAAAATGAAACCATGGATATAGGTTGTTAAGTGAGGAAGTAGATTGAGATTGGAAGTTAAAGAAAAGACTAATATAGTGTTCTAAAAATGATAAGAACTAAGATGATACATTTTGGTTTTGTATGTTAAGTTATGAATTTTCTTAAGAACGACATTGAGATGAAATCGAGGTAAAGATGATGAGGTTATAAAGTTTCAATGATGAACTATAGACATGATTGTTTGACGTTTTATGAAAGAGTAAAATCTGGAAAAGTTATGAATGCATCAATGATAGATTAAGTAAATGGATAATAGATCAAATGATTAGAGTTTTGAGAGTTTTAATGCAATCAATATAGTAGTTAGATTTGTATGAAATGAAGTTGCATAAATAGACATGAATGCTGGAAATTTTGGAGGGAAAGTGATGTTTTTATATATGTTAAATTCATGGAGAAATGAAGGAAGAAAATGCAAGACACGATCTTGGCCTGGAAAAATTTTAGTTTTATCATAATCGTGGCAGAATCCCTACGATCATGGCCAGTTCCACGAGCTTCTGTCACGATCGTGGGAAGGACCACCACAATCGTAGGCAGGTATAAAGGAAGGAATGTTGTCTTTTAAGTGATGTTTGAGATAATTCATGCGAGGTTACTTCCTTATGATGTATGTAGGCTCGAATGATGCTTAGAATGAACCTAGTTGATAATGGATGAGGTGATTAAAGTGAGTAAGGTGTATTAGGTATAAATGAATGATGGAATGATGATGTTAAATGATTATGAGAAGTGATTTAAGGATAAATACCTCATTATACATAACACATATACATATGTGTATAATCGAGTATTAATATGATTGTGTAAATTAGTAATGCTCAAATGTGTGTGTGTTGTATGATATAGAAGCACAAATTGCATGACCGCATCCAGACATTATCGGGACGTCAAGGCAATAGCTAACTGGAGCGTACTGTGAGTAACCTAGATGTTCTTACTAAGATTATTTGTATTTGCTTAAATTTCAATTATTGATCTATTATTGATGTGAATGTGTTAATTCCAGACACTGATAATCTGAGGTGTTTGATAAATGTGAACTATATTAGAAGTGCTCACTGAATGTGAATTTAAAGAAATAAGTGTTCTCAACAAATATGTTGAATGCTGGATTTATGTCCAATGAAAAAGTGAAAAGTGAAAGTGTAAACTGAATAAATGTGACTGATTGAATGTATGAGATTTGATGCGTTTTATACATGATGTGCATGATCAGATAAAGACAATTGTGACCCGAGTAGCCACTAAAAAAGAGTTAAAGTTCAGAATGTGTGTAAGAGTCTCAGCCTTGCTATGCAAAATGAGCCCAGTATCCCTAACGAATACGGGACAATTATCACTGAGCCCGGTATCCACAATAGATACGGGACAGTTAAGAGGCACTCGATCACAACAAAGTAACAACTAAAAGTGAGTTACATGTGCATTGCATATATATATATATATGATTGAAATTAGTTACATGTACTGTTCTGAAATTGAAACATGAAATGATGTGCAATATTTGAATATTTGAATTGTCTATGAATATGAAAATGTGAACTACCTTTGTGATCGATATAAGTGAGCACATCGATGATGGCTTGCTCACTGAGTTCAGAAAACTCATCAAAATTACAACGTGGTTTTTCAGGTACGTGAGAGGAGACTTAGCTTATAAGACGTTTTAGAAGAAGTCTAGCTCTTGATTTTGGACTTAAGAAATGGCTCAAAGGTCAGTCAGCTGAAATTGAAGAGTGAGATAGAGTTATTATAAAATTCCTCTTTCATGTAGAATGTGTAAAAGAGCATTAGAGTCTTATAGTTTTTGATGTAGTATATATATATTTTGTGTAGTGTAATACTACAATGTACATTGTGTTTTATTAATGGAATGAGGAATTGAATCTTTTGAGTATCTGTGTTTTAATTATGATGCCATATAAATGAATGTGACTGCTCTAGTGCACCGCTTTTATTAGGCATGTACCCAAATGTCCTTACAATGTACGGGTACGTGCTAGGTGGAAGTGGGGTGCTGCACAGCAAGACATCTTAAAGTGAGAATGAGACATCCGAAGAGCTAGATGCTAAGAAGAAATGGAAAGAATGATGGAAGATAGATATTATAGGGGGCAAGGAACTTTTGAAAATTACAATGAGGCACAGTATGGTTGGGGAAGTAACGATCCTTACTGAAACCTGTACATTTCGAGGTGGCAGAAGCACCCAAATTTCTATTGGTCCAATAATGCAAGGACTTACTTAGGACATCAAGACCTATCAAAATTTCAGCAAGATGAGTCCAGTTTATAGGATTCTAAATTAGACAAGATCCTGGATAAGCTCACAGACATGGAAGAGATTAGAAGAGCAATTTGATCAACTAACAGAAAATCATGTCGCTTCTATTCACAACCTAGAGATTCGAGTGAGACAGCTTTCCCGTGAATTTTGTGAGAGAATTGTGGAAGACTCTCTAAGTAATATGGAAATATAACAAAGAGAGCAATATGAGATTATTGCACCTAAGAATGGGGGAGAGCCAAAAGGATCAGTGAAAAACCAAACATAACCCCACCTTATTAAAGACCAAGGGATGAAAAAAAAAGGATGAAAAAAGAATGCTAACCCTCCTTATTATTCAAGAGTTTTTGATATACCATGTGTGAACATCGATAAATCTTTGGTAGATGTCCATGAAAAGAGCTTTATCCTTCAGATTAGTGATAACCAAGTGACATTCAACATGAATGATGTATTAAATAATCCGAAGGAGAGTAGCTCATTCAGGATAATTAATGTTTTCGAGCCTTATAAAGAATAAAAGGATGATGAACAGATGACAATAGATATCGAGTTTGAAGAAGCTATGAAAGTCTTTATTCATGAAGCAGAAGAAACAGAGGAGACGAAGGTAATTAAGGAAGAAAGAGAGCAACTCACCTTCTTACAGGACAAACTGTTGGATTCAATGGAAGATTCAAGGAGTTTTGTTATTCCTTATTTTGTTGACAGTTTGTTAGTGAAAAGGACATTACTAAAATTAATTGGTTTCCTCAACTTTATCAATATTGTCCTTCTGATCATTTTGCAAGTTGTAGCTTACTTACAGGCCACAAAACTGATGTTGAACGAAAAGGGGGGAAGCAAACCTCTCATAATTGATCCCGACTAAGTTTCCAATGATACATGGTCAAGCTAATGACCATAAATTAGCACGTTTAGTAATTAGGTTTAAATTGTTACATAGTTAGATTTGTTTTAAATTTCAAAAGTAAGTTCTTAATGATTTGGAATGTTTTGGAGTGCTAACTCTCTTTCTCTTTTAAAGCAATTATAAGATAGGGCAATAATCTCGGGCATCAAGTTCATTTAGTCTCCGCCTCTGACACATCACCACCTCAGTTACCCTGATGAGTTTGTGTTCTAACCCTTTTCTTTTCATTTTTATTAGTATGTTCTTCTTATTTTTTCATATATTGTGTTTTATTTCCCCTTAGTATGTTTGTATACCTTTTTCACATTGAGGACAATATGTTGTTCAAATGTAGGGAGGGTTATGTGTTTTTACCTTGAGTGTGAATTTTGCATATTGTTTGATGGTTTGTTTAGGTTATATGATGTGAATTGTGTGAATGCGTCAATGGATAGGACTTAACGGGATAGAATTAGCCTTAAACAAAGTATTTTAAGTTGCAAAGATTTATTAGCTTGTGAAATTAGAGACCTAAGTTCCTTAGGGCTAAATATACTAGTTAATTAGGATACGATGTTAGTCGATTCACCCTAGGAGTTTGCCATACTCATTTACAATTTTAGGTCAATCAAATAAGTGGCATTATTAGTACATTTTCATGAGAATGATTAGTTAAAGCAATAAGGTAGGCAAAATTTATGTTAAAAAAAGAAAAGGAAAGGAAAAGTTGTATAATTTTAACTAAAATAACTATTCTGCTGGCCTTCGAGTTATGAATAGAGCTAATAGTTAGTTGAGAATGTGATGTAGCTGAGTAACCAGATCGACACGTTTTACAAATGTTTGCCTTCGTGTAAAAAAGATATAATGACATTCTAACCAAGCATCTTAATAACAATATGACTTAATTGAGTAATTAGATTGACATTCATCACAAATGTTTGCCTCCATATAAAAAGACTAGGTTCATGTCTTTAAAGAAAAATCAACAAAAAGAATGTTTTCAAATAAAAATCTACCAAACTTGTTAGTAGCTAGATTTTTCATGAAAACCTACTAAGGAATAACTACACTTTTGTTTTGACTGAATGATTATCAATATGCGTGTGCAAGTGATAGGGGTGAATAGACTTAACATTAAATTTTTGATTAGCTTGTACATTTAGTCCAAGGTGCTTAGACACATATTTCGCTCGTTAATAAGTTAGAACAACTTGAAGGATTGTGTTTATAGTTAAATTTGTTTCATTAAGTTGAAGCCATTGTCTCATTATTGCATATGCATGTTTTTTATTTTTTGAGTTGTTTGTTGTTTTGTTTGCTTTATGATAAGCTAATATTTAAGTGTGGGGATGAGATAAGTATGAATTGCATCATGTTTTAGGGAATATTTTGATATGTGTTTAGCCATTAATTCAATCATTTAGTATGTGTTTTGGTTAGAATTGTGTTAGTTTGTTAATTATTTGTGCTTTAAGTGTTTTATGGGTTAGTGCAAGCTTTTGAGCTTAAATATTATGTTTTTGAGGTACTTTGATGTGTTTATTAGTGTTTCAGGCTCAACATTAAAGAACGGAGAAGTTTCGGAGACATTCAGGTTTAAACAAAGGCCCACAATCATGGCACAACAGGCCACGATCGTGACAAAAGCACTAGAGTTAGCCCACGATCGTGGCCCACATGCCATGATCATGACAGAAGCCCAGGACATGGCCCACGATCGTGGCCTACATGCCACGATCGTGAAAAAAGGCTCGGATGTGGCCCATGATCTTGGCTTGTAGGGCCACGGTCGTGACCTATGTGAGGCATACATGCAGAAACTTAAGAACGTCAAGTTTCGAGAGATTTTTTGGACCTTTCAAATCCCCAAAAAACCCTAAGGCTGCTCAGAACACAAAAGATATTTAAAGAACAAGACAAAGAGGTAGAGGGAGCTTTTGCATCAGCCACTTTTAGAGAAACCCTAGGGAGAATTTTCGAGAGAAAGAGAAAGAGAAGAAGGAAGAGAGAAAAGGAGAAGAAGCTTACTCGGCGTACTTCTCGGATTGGGAGTTTCCTGACGGCTCTGCCTCCCGTCGTCCGTTCAATCAGTTTTATTATTGTATAGAATTGGAATAACAGTTGATGATAGGATTTTTAGATGTTGATGATGTTTTAAACTCGCCTTTGGGGTTTTATCTTTGATTTAATGAAATCTGATTATTTATGTGTTATTTGGATTTATTGTGTTTAATTCTGGATGTGCATAATTCGATAATAAATTGAGAGGTTGAATCGAATGAAAAATAATTAAATTAGGCTAACGAGAGTTAGGTGATTTAATAAAACAAGAATTAAATCAAATCGGTAAATTGTGTGAAGAGAGATCTTACATAGGTTTCCGATAGTTTATTAGACAACTTCAGATCTAATTAGGGTTTTGGATAGGTTGCTAATTGAGAAATTGCAACTTCCATAATCTGATTAGGGTTTATAGTTTAGGGCTAATGGTTATAACTCGAGAGAGAGTAATCAACCCTAAGCTCGTCTAGTACCAATAAACTATAATTTATAATTAATTAGGTTAGCGTTAAGAATAGGTAAAATTCCCTTTCTCTTAATTGGTAAATCCTTTAGGTTTATTTTTGAGTGTGTGTTGCAACTGCTAAATTATTAATATCTTCGTGATCTATTCTTAAATTGATTTGCTTGATTGAATTGAATTCTCATTTTAGTTTCGTTACATTTTGAATTTTGCGAATTGTTATGGCCTTAGATTTTAGGATTAAATTATCCCTCCTCGTGGGATTAACACCTTAATTAGTTAATTAAAACTTACACACATCAAACAACCCGATCAATGAACTTCTTAATCCAAACAGCTTCCTTTGCCACCTCTGACATTGAAATGTACTTTGCTTCGGTCATTGAATCTATAATGGTTAGTTGTTTGAAACTCTTCTAACATACCACACCACCATTTAGAATGAAGATGTACCCTGACTGTGATCTACTATCACTGGGATCTGACCAGAAACTAGCATCTGAATATCCTTGAACTCTCAGTTCATCTCCTCCATAGACCAAAAAAACATCTTTAGTTCTTTTCAAGTACTTTAAGATATTTTTCACAACCGTCCAGTGACCCTTACCAGGATTAAACTGAAACTTGCTCATTATGCTCAAAGTGTAAGAAACATCTAGTCTAATAAATAGCATCGCGTACATGATTGATCCAATTGTCAAAGCATATGGAATACAATCCATTTTATCTCTCTCCGTTTATGTCTTTGGACACAAACTCTGTGAGAGAGAAATCCCATGCGACATAGGTAAGAATCCCTTTTTGGAATTCTCCATGCTAAGTCCCTTTAGCACTTTATCAATGTATGTGGATTGGGACAATCTAAGCAACCTTTTTGATCTATCTCGATAGATATTTATTCCAAGAATATAGGTTGTTTCTCCCATATCTTTCATAGAGAAGTTCTTAGATAACCAAATCTTTACTGACTGAAGCATAGGTATGTCGTTTCCAATTAGCAATATGTCATCCATATATAATACTAAGAAAATGATTGCACTCCCACTAACCTTTTTACAGATACATGGTTCATCACATTTTTTATAAAATCAAACTATTTGATTGTCTCATAAAAAAGGATGTTCCAACTCCGTGAAGCTTGCTTAAGTCCATAAATGGACCTTTGAAATTTGCAGACTTGATTAGGAAATATCTTGGATTCAAAACCTTCAAATTGTGTCATATATACGTCCTTCTGCCAATTCCCATTGAGAAATGTTGTTTTGACATCCATCTGCCAAATTTTAATGTGAATTTGTGGTTTTTGAACTTCTCTAAGTTCAACCTCACTCCCACAACTTCTTTGAGAATAAATTCTCTTTCTAAGAATGTATCATGTCTTGAGACAAACACCTTTTGCTCAATAGGATGGTAAAATCGATATCTGAAACTTTCTTTCGGATACCCCACAAATTTGCATTTATCTGATTTAGCTTGAAGCATATCAGATATAGAATGCTTCATATAAGCTTCACATCCCCAAATCTTTAAGTGTGATAATCCAGGTCTTCTACCTATCCATATCTTATATGGTGCATTATCAACCGATTTAGATGGAACTCTATTTAGAAGATATATTGCGGTTTCAATTGCGTATCCTCAAAAGGACATAAAAATGACTGCATAACTCATCATAGAACATGCCATATCTAATAATGTATGATTTCTCCTCTCAAAAACTCCATTATGTTATAGAGTTGCAGGAGGAGTCCATTATGAGAGAATCTCATTCTCTTTTAAGTAACCAGGAAACTCGTGGTCTAAGTATTCACCAACTCAATCTAATCTAAGTGTCTTAATACTTTTGTTGGTTTGTTTCTCAACCTCTAGTCTAAATTCTTTGAAGTTTTCAAATGATTTGTTTCATCAAGTACACATAAGCATATCTAGAATGGTCATCTGTGAACGTAATGAAATACGATAATCCACCTCTAGCATTTGTGAACATAGGCCCACATACATTTGAATATATTAATTCTAGTAACTCACTAGCACGTTGTCCCTTCCCCTTAAAGGGTAGTTTGGTCATCTTTCCTAATAAACAAGATTCATAAGTTTTATATGATTCATAATCAAAAGGATCCAAATATCCTTCTTTATGTAATTTTGTGATCTAGTTTCATTGATATGACCTAACAAAGAATGCCATAAATAAGATGGATTTTGGTTACTTAATTTTCTTTTCTTACTATTTATATTAAGAATTGGCCTTTCAAGATCTAACTCATACAAACCATTAATAAGTAATCTAGATCTATAATAATTATCATCTTTATAAAAGAACAACTGTTATTCTTAATTACAAAGAAAAATTCATTCAAATCCAAATAAGAAATAGAAATGATGTTTCTTGTAATAACAGGAACATCATAACAATTATCAAGTTCTAATACAAGGTCAGAAGTCAAAGTTAAACTACAAGTTCTTACAACTAATGCAACAACTATTGCTCTATTGCCAACTCGCTGGTCCACTTCGCCTTTCTTCAATGATCTACTCCATGTTAACATTTGCATGTTATTATAAATATGAGAACCACATCCAGCATCTAATACCCAAGTATGTGGGACAGAAGTAGAAAGATTAATCTCAATCATAAACGTGTAGGAAATCCCGATGTGTGTATTACATACACGCAGTACAGAAAAATAAAAAAATTTATTCTGGTACTTTCCGAATTCCAGGATCTATGTGCCTATACAAAGAAATACCATTAAACCTAGCTGAAAATTCCCTATTCATATACATGTTCATAACATATATATATATATATAGGAATTCATGGCATTTACACAAATCAATCATTTATATAATAACCATGTACCTTATATTTAGTCTCCTTCGTTCTTCGAGCTTTTACTCGTCGAGTTGTCGCAGACCACAATGATCAAAATAGACCGTCTCCAATGGTATCCATTCAAAGATCGGAGAAACTAACCAAATAAAACTCTTTGATTTAGAAATGGCTAAAACAAAGACAAAAGTGGTAAGTCTCTTCTTTGTTCTATGGAGAGCAAAAACGTTAAAGCAAAAAAATGGAGAGGAAGAAAATGAGAAAGATGAGAGAGTTAAGTGAAAATCGTGTAGATAGCTTCCTTAACAATTTTCACCATCTTATTAGCTTTTGTTTTTGTCTTTTGTTATTTAAAGACAATAAATGCTTAACCTCTCTTATCTTCCACGTTACAATTCTCTTATACATATATATATATATATGGTCCAGTCACACTAGGGTCGGTCCTAAGAGGTCCAGAGTGTGGAAAAATACTAGAGACCTATTTCAGCAATGTCAATGTCGCAATCTCATTGGGACATATCCCGATCTAATCGGGATCCATTTGGTTCTATTGCTCTCCATATAATGGATCACTATGCAAAACTATTTTATGAATCCTTCGAGTCACTCTTATACGTGTGACCCATTAGGTTCCCAGTTATGTTGGCCACTTGGATTAACGTTTCATCCAAGCAAGTCATGAGCCGCGTCTAGCAACACATCATGACCTCTAATTGAATAGAAAGAAAGTGGTTTGACGAATGAACCCGTGCTCGTCATAAACCATCTCACAATGTTATACCCCACTTGGTTATGCAATTCGTCCTTTCACCATGTTATACCCCACTTGGTTATGAGTATGGGCAAATTGTCAACTCTCACTAGACTA
>JAOQMS010000001.1:14590581-14601792 GCA_027563885.1 Erythroxylum longipes | reverse complement strand
AAGTTGTAAAACCTTGCAATTATGATGTTAATGAAATATGGATTATGTATAGATGATGAGAGTTGAAATTAGATGTAAAAAAAAAAAGGAAAGATAAGGTTGTTGTGATTGATGAAAGTTAGACATCTTTATTGTATTAAAGAGTATGATGTTAATGTATTATGAGATTTTCGATTAAATGTTGGGTTAGGATATATGTATTCCGAATATGAGTTAGACTCCGAAAACGGGGTCTAACAAATTTATATATGAAATATTCACCATAGAGTAGATAACTGAAATTTAAAATTTACAATAATGATCTTATAAAAGTGCTTCAGTATTCTCAATGTTTAATTTCTACTTAGATATAAACAATTTGAACTTTTCAAAATTTTAAATCATTATTTCATCTAATACATATGACTATTATTATTAATTTAATTAAAAATAAGTATTATCCTTTTATGAATTGTTATTTCATCTAATACATCATATATATAAGATTTAACAATTCATTACCATTATCATCCTTTCACTAAAGTTTGATTTGGTTATTCTTAAACTTGAAAAGTTTCAAAAGTTTCATACGATTCACAATCAAAACGATACACATATCCTTTTATGTAACTTTATGAGTCTTGTTGTGTTTATTTAACCAATATGGTCTTGGTTATCCAACTTTGTATTATTGTCATCTATGTTAAGCATAAGTCTCCTTTGATCCAACACATACAAACTATCTGTATAAATTGGATCAACTACTTTTACTTAACAATATATTTCTTCGCATGCTTTGAACATTATAATAATGTTGAATCTAAATTCAATATCAAAAACTCATAAGCATGAACAAGAAACGCATATGATCTCTACCATATATTGTATAGACAAGAAAATTCATGTAATCATTTTTCTTCTAATGATAAATATTATCATTCTATAGCAAATTCCTTTAATTGATGTCTATGTTTATGCTTTTAGTAAGTTAAATTAAGTGGAACGATTTTAACAAGGTACCATACATTTTAACTCTACTTTATGTAACCTCTTACATGTTGCTATCATGGTATTGACATACATCTTATATGTTGTTATCAAAGTTTATAAGACATTAATTAACTTAAAATGTCAATAAATTTTGTCATCTATATGATTTTACCATATCTCTAAAACTTTGTCACTGAATCCTCAATAGGGATTATAGCAAAATTACAAAATAGGCATACAATTTTCTATCTAACTTTGAGAACTTTTCTCAAACACAACCTATGTCTAAGAAATTTGGTTCACTAACTTAGTATCAACTATACTAAACAAGGTAAATTCCACTCAAAACAAAATAAATGTGAGAAAGCAAGTAATCAATTATATGCCATGACTACCAAATGAAATTAGGAATTTAATCATGTATTTGGTTACTCCACTATTTATTCGCAATAATAACCCTCACTACTATTCGAAAAGATTACTCTAATCTTTCTAGTAGGCTAGGATCCCATTCAAATATAGTTGATCTTAAGTTTGCTGAACAAACCAACTAAACTTAAATTAGGCAGGTAACAACTTTATCAATCACATCTCATATGACGCCTAGATCCGTTAGGTGACAACACTTACCAAAATATATCTTATATGTTATTCCTAACCCTGCCTCTAAATTCATGTGATCATAAGTTTTCTCATCCAAATAACACAAATTTAGTTAAATAGAACTCACTATCATAAGGCTAAACATATTTGGATTAAAGCGGCCTCCAGTTTGCTTAACAAGCCAACTATAAACAGAACTCTGGTTTATTCTTATAACAATGGAAGGTAACAATCACATTCTCAATGTGTACTTCATATTTTAACAAGGGATTTAATTTTGTTCACCTCATCAAACGTAAAATTGCATGTGAAATATCATACATATAAAATATACAATTTGACATGCATATAATATATATATCAAACATATAAATAAAGAATGCAACTTATGCACTCATAATCAAATTATATGCATAAAAAAACAAGCTTCATTTGATTCAAGTTATTGATCTTGATAATCTAAAATAAAATTTCGAACTCATTGGAAAATTAAATTAGATTAAACTTATTGATTCTTAAATAAACTAAATTCCTATTCCAAATAGAAATTTGAAATCATTTCTAATTTATCTTGACTCCTTTAATAAAATTTAATTGAAAACAAATTTCAATAAATTACTCTATTTACTTATTATAATTTACAAAAACTCCTTTTTCAAAATTATATAAGTAACAATTTATAATCCAATTAGAAAACTATTTCTAATCTCACTATAAATTACTTTTCCTTAATTAGAAAACTATTTTATAATGTTAAAAGGAAACTAATTTCAAAATTAAATAAACACTTTTAGATTTAATTAAGAAAGTAAATATATTATTATTTAGAGATTAAAAATAAAGAAAAAACAATTTCTTAATTAATCAATGAAAACAGTTTTCAAATTTTAATCAAGAAAATTAATTTTTCTAATAAATCAAGAAACTTATTATTTATAAATAAAGAACTAATTTCTGAATAAATTGAATAATAATTCTCTAAACAAATAAAGTTATAAATTTAATTTATCTCAATCATATTGAAATAAATAAATTTAATTAAGAAACAACTTTCTTAACAACTTAGAAAACATTTTTCTTAATTT
The DNA here is from genome assembly GCA_027563885.1 of Erythroxylum longipes. Lineage (NCBI taxonomy): Eukaryota > Viridiplantae > Streptophyta > Magnoliopsida > Malpighiales > Erythroxylaceae > Erythroxylum > Erythroxylum longipes. Next base: position 14,599,135 of record JAOQMS010000001.1, on the reverse strand, counting down.
TAAGGAGTCTAATTAATTAATTTCAATCTAATTGAAACTAATTAATTCTAATTTTAGAAACTAATTTTCTAAAATTAGTAAGGAATCAATATATTTATTAATCTTAATCATATTAAGAAAAAAATTACTTTAATTTTGAAATTAAGATCTTATCTTAATTAATATAATCTCATTATATTGGTTATCTAATATAATCTAATTATGAAAAATAAATCTTTTAAATATTTCCTTGATTTTAATTATTGATTTGATAATAACTACATTAATATGAATTAAACTAATTTAATAAAAATAAGTTTTAAGATATAAAAATTTATAAATGGGAGTGTCTGGCACACGCCTCAGTCAATGACTCTTCAATTAATGACGCGTGCACCTTTCCTCTGAACTAGTTTTACCAATATGGGGACCGTTCTGTCTTTGTTGACAGAGATCTAGGGTTTCTATGGTTCTGCCACCGTCGCTCGTTCTTGCCTAGCTGATGCCACTTCCAGCAACTTCTCCTGTCATTGGTTGGGGATCATTGAGCTTCTGCTACATAGCTTCATTTGTGGGCAAGTTATCGCCCAGAGAGATGCCTAGCAACTATCATCGCCATTGGCAATGCTCACCACTCACACAACAAGAAACTTCCTCAAATGATGGGCATCTTCGTCTCTCACTTGTTCCGAAATCACAAAACACAACAAAACCATAATACAAGCAACATAGCCCTAACGCTCTTCATATTCAACAACCATAATATTTAAACAAGACCTTAAGGCACACAACTAGAAAAAGGATAACTCCACAAAAAATCAAAGTTTCAAAACGTGGGAGATATCATTTTTTTCAGAAACTGTAATGACAAACATTCTTATCCTTAAAGTATCAGTTATCCACAACTAGTTACCAAACGTAAGAACAAAGGACACAGTATAATATTTTCAGAAGATTGTTTTCAAATTAATTTAAATCATAAACCTTAAGTTTACCAAATTAATAACATTCAAAGCCAATCTATATGTTCAAAATTCACAAGTGGAATTATCTCACATAAGAAAGAGACATATGAATAAAGTGAATTATATATGAAGATAGGACTCATAACCCATTATCTTAAGATTTTGAATTAAGATATGATGTTTTAGTTGTATCTGGGCTCATTTGGATCCATTCCAATTTCTCCCCAAACTCTCTCATAACCCTTCATTGGTATAAAATCTAGGTCGGCAAAGTCTGTTGAATAAAGATTCATGGATTTGTGTCAGAGTGACTCAAATGACTTTGCATGAGTTGTGAGTTGAGGGAAAGCTAGTCTGATATGGATAGATCGACTTATAAGGGGGAGATGATAGAAATGCATAAGTGGAGTCATCCCACATTGAAAAGAGATATATGAATAAAATGAATTATATACAAAGATTGGGCTGATAATCTACTTTCTTAAGGTTCTGGGTTAAAATATGATGTTTTAATTGTATATGAGTTCATTTGGATTTGATCCAATTTCTCGCACTAATTATCTTCTTATATAAGTGTCAAAAAAATAATGAATCGAAAGATTTAAAAGACATTTGAATTTTTTATTTTAGAAAAATGAAAGATAAAATACTGAAATAATGATAATGAGGTTGGAAGGTTTTTAAAGAAAATGAGTTAAGCTTTTATATTATTTTTATAAATATAAATTTAATGATTTGCCTATTACACATATATATTGATAAGAGCCTTGACTGTGTCAACCCCGCCACCATGACTAACCAAGTCACATGACCATTATGGAGTAGTAGTTCCTAGTTTGTAGGCCTTTTCCCTTCTGAATGATTGTCACGTTACTTTGCTTCTGTTATTTCAATTCCTATATATGGAAACATTGTTGAGTAATAAAAGGTCTGGAAATTACCTGAAAACACTTATCTTCTTCTATAACCTTTCTTCTATTTCTTAACTATATCGTATTAATTGGCATCTTAGTCGATGGATACCTGGGGCAAAAATAATGTTGAGTTCAGAAAGGAGGTGAACGAAACATTAGCTCATCTTGAATCCCAATTTGACTGCCACGAATCCTAGTTTAACCAAATCAATTCCATCCTCCAAACACTCCTCACCGAATTCCAATCTCTCTGATTGCCTCAACAAGCAACTACTGTTATCAATCCATTTGCTTATGGTGAGACCTCAAACCCCCAAGCCACAGACCAAAACCATACTACAGACCACCACCCTTCCCTTAAACTTCACTTCCCAAAATTCAATGGGGATGATCTGCATGGTTAGATTTACTGTGCTGAGCAATATTTTGATTACCAACGTGTTCCCCGCGATCAGCATGTTCTGTTAGCCTCTTTTCACCTTGAGGGAATTACAATGCAATGGCACCGTTGGCATACTAAATTTCATGGACCACAACAATGGGCTGAATTCACCTGAGCACTTCTTCTTTATTTTGGTCTAACTGAATATGATGATTTATTTGAAGCGTTAGCTCGACTTAAACAAACAACTACAGTGGCCCATTATCAAGAAGCCTTCGAGAACCTATCCCAGCAAGTTAATGCGTTACCAGAGTCTTTTCTGGTCGAAAGCTTCATAACAGGCATGAGGGACGATATCTATTTAGACGTCCGGATTAAGCAACCATGCACCTTGACAGATGCCATTAGAGTTGCTAAGCTGGTTGAGGAACAAAATAATCAGCAGAAGCAGCCATCATTCTGGTCACCATGCCCTTAGGTCCATCGAAAGCAACAGCCAGTGCGGGCCTTCTTAGACCCTCTCCGGTTCACCATCCTGCACCCCTATCCTTGCCCACTTCCGTCCACCGTATCACCCCTCAGGAGGCTCGTGAATGACGAGAAAAGGGGTTGTGTTATTACTATGATGACAAATACATACCTGGCCACAAGTGTGCAAAACCACAACTTTTCATGATTAAAGATGTTGTGGGGCTGACTCCGAATAGTCCTTTTCTGCTGATGACTCTCAGGAGGTGGTTCCCGAAATTTCCTTCCATACCATTTCTGGTGTCCAGCACCCTAAAACATTGCGCAACATGGGAACCATACGAAACAAATTGTTTACCGTACTCATTGATGGGGGGAGCACCTATAATTTCATAGACAACATGCTTGTCTCTCAGCTGGGGATACCAGTGGATACTACAAATCAATTCCAGGTGATGGTCGCCAACAGGGAAAAGATCAATTTTGTAGGCCTATGTCAGTCCCTCTCCTTATTAGCACAAGGTAACCCTATCTCTGCTGATTTTTATATGTTACTTGTTGCTGCTTATCAATTAGTTTTGGGAGTGCAATAGCTGGAAACGCTTGGTCCTATTGAAGTGGATTACAAAAAGTTGACTATGTCTTATGAACACAAAGGGCAAGTCTGTCACTTAAAAGGATTGCACCAGACTCCTCTGGATTGCTTATCAGATCATGACTGTAACTCTCTCCAAGGTATAGGGTTCTTATTCCATATACTGACTATTGATTCGTCTACCCACATCCACCATCTGGATATTACTATTTTACTCGAGGAATTATCTCATGTCTTCGTTGCACCCACGAGACTGCCACCCCAGCGTTCTCATGACCACCGCATTCCTTTACATCCTGTGGCTGTACCATTCAATGTCTAGCCATACCAATATCTCTAACACCAGAAGGCAGAAACTAAAAAACTTGTGCAGGAGTTACTCCAATCGGGGTTCATTCGTCCCAGTAACAGTCCCTTCTCATCTCCGACGCTACTGGTGAAGAAAGTCGACGATAGTTGGTGGCTATGTGTTGACTATGGAGCTCTCAATGCAATCACTATCAAAGATCGATATCTTACTCTTGTTATAGATGAGTTGCTGGATGAACCCCCACGGTATTTTTCTAAACTTGATCTTCGTGTTGTTTATCATCAAATTAGTGTATGTGAAAAGGATATTCCTAAGAATGCATTTTACACACACACTGGACATTATGAATTTATTGTGATGCCCTTCGGTCTCTCAAAACGCATCAGCAACCTTCCAGAGTCTCATGAACGACGTGTTCAGACCATACCTCCGTCATTTCATCTTGGTGTTCTTTGACGACATCTTGATTTATTCATACTCATGGGTTGAACACCTTGATCACCTCCAGACAGCGCTGCAGCTTTTATCTTCTCATAACCTTTTTACTAAGGCTTCTCAATGCAGGTTCAGAGTTAGTAGTGTCGATTATTTGGGCCATATTATTTCTGATTAGGGAGTTGTAGTGGATCTTTCAAAAATTCAGGCCATTCTTAGCTAGCCAAAACCTATGAATGTACGGGGTCTTCGTGGGTTCCTTGGTATTGCAGGATACTACCGTAAGTTCATCCGTAATTTTGACTTGCTTGCAGCACCCCTGAATCGCCTCTTATTTGTCGATGGGTTCTTATGGGATAACGCGGCTGAGAGTGCCTTCAATCACTTGAAACAGGCTCTTTCTTCTCTGCCAATGCTCTACTTACCCGATTTTTCCAAACCATTCGTGATTGAATGTGATGCTAGCGGTTCTGGAATTAGCGCCGTTCTTTCTCAACAAAATGGTCCGGTACCTTTCCACCTATGAAAAGCATATGCTAGCAGTTGTTAAAGCCATCCGAAAGTGGTGCCTTTGTCTATTGGGGAAACCATTCATGGTACGTACTGATCATAAAAGTTTGAAATACTTCCTTGCACAACGCATTACTACCCCTGCACAGACTAGGTGGCTTCAGAAACTACTAGTGTATGACTACAAAATTGAATACAAGAAGGGGTCGGACAATCAGGCCGTTGATGCATTATCCTGAGCTGTTGAAATTCAATTTTTGGCCATTTCTATGCCACACTTTGACTGGCATTCGCAACTGCAAGAGGAGGTTTGCACATATCCTTTTTATGCTTCTTTACAGGAGATTCGTACTCCAAATCGTTTGGTATGTAGGGATGGTGTATGATTTCGGAATGATTGCATCTACTTGATCCCTCGCTCTTCGCACATTTCTCGAATATTGGAGGATTGTCATACCACACTAGTCGGCGGCTGCTTTGGGTTCACCAAGACACTCTCTCGAATCAAGCAAAACTTCCACTGCACCAATATGAGTCGCAGCATCAAAACATTCATCCGAAATTGCTCAGTTTGTCAAAGGTGCAAGGCGGATAGCATGCAACCTACAAGGCTGTTACAGTCGCTCCCTATTCCCTCTCAAATTTGGACGGGCCTCTTTATTGATTTTGTTGAAGGGTTACCATTTTCCAATGGGTTCACGGTGGTTCTGGTTGTTATCTACCGATTGTCTAAATACAACCAATTTATTCCTTTGAAGCACCCATTTACGACGTTAATGGTGGCTAAAGCTTTTGTTGACAACATTGTCCGTCTTCACGGTATCCCACCGTCCATTATAAGTGATCGTGACAAAATCTTCATTAGCTCCTTTTGGCATACCCTTTTCTGTTTGCAGGGATCTCGGTTGTGTATGAGTTCCAGCTACCACCCCTAGACAGATGGTCAAACTGAGATTGTAGACTATACATTGGAGCAGTATTTGCATTGTTTTGCTAATGATCAACCTCGCAAATGGGAAGATTGGTTACCTTGGGCAGAATATAGTTATAATACATCCTTCCACTCCATTACTAAAACCACTCCATTTGAAGCAATCTATGGTATGTCTCCTCCTTCATTGCTCCGCTATAAACTGGACACAGCCCGTGTTTAGATAGTCGACGATTATTTTCGCTACCATGATGCCATCCTTACCTCCTTGAGACACCATCTCTCCCTTGCCAACCAGCGTATGAAAAGCCATGAAGACAAGCACTGACGTGATGTTTTGAATTTCAGCTAGGGGATTATGTGTACATCAAACTATAGCCTTACAGACAGTCTTTTATGGCAGTCCGTTCTTCTCTCAAGCTGTCCCCAAGATATTTGGTCCCTACAAGATTAGTGCTAAGGTGGGCGCAATAGCTTACCATGTGAAACTTCCTTCAGGATCCCAAATCCACGATGTCTTCCATGTGAGCATGCTCTGCAAACACTTTAGACCAATTTCTGCCGCTGACACCTCTCCACCTCCATCAGTTTCAACTGAAGATGCTATCATCCTACTGCAACCTCGCTTTGTTTTGGATCGTCGTGTCATTCGTAAGGGCAAATATCGACCCTGAACTAAAATCTTGGTTCAATGGTAAGGTACTTCACCAGAAGATGCAACATAGGGAACTGAGTGGCGTTTCCGGCGTGCTTACCCGGACTTTGATCCTTACGGTCAAGGATCTCAAGGGGGGAGGAATGATAAGAGCCTTGACCCTGTCAACCCCGTCACCATGACTAACCAAGTCACATTACTATTACTGAGTAGTGGAGTAGTAGTTCCTAGTTTGTAGGCATTTTTCCTTTTGAATGATTATCACGTTACTTTGCTTCTATTATTTCAATTCCTATATATGTAAACATTATAGAGTAATAAAAGGTCTGGTAATTATCTGAAAACACTTATCTTCTTCTCTAACCTTTCTTTTATTTTTGAACTATATCGTATCACATTGTTATACATTTATTAAAAAATAATGCCGACTTATACCTCGTGGTCATAAATGACCATCTTTTGCAAATTGCCTAATTGGGTCCCTGCTTTATATATTCATGTACTTTGCCAAGCCAGCGACAACATAAAAGTAGAAATTTAGAGAAGCTTGAGATGATTTCGATTTTTTTTTTGTGAGCCCATGAGATGTTCTAGGAGGGTCCCAACTATAAAAAGATGCCTTTAAGTCATCCATATTCAGACTAATCCTCGCTCGCACCAGGTCAGCCCGTAAGGGATAAAGTACTTACCAAACAGATCTCTCTATTTTTAGGACTCGAACTCGAGACCTCTAATTAAGGGATGGGAGTACTGAACTACTCACACAATCATGTTTGGTTGAGATGATTCCGAACTAGTTGATCAACTATGTACCCTTTAACTTACTAAATTGCTCTTTATGGTTTTGGATTAAATTTGGGTGTCTTTTCCCATAAACAAAAGAATAAAGACTCGCGAGTTTGAGCACACATGTGAGCCTCGCACGCCGTACTTCAAGCTGAGACCCATAACGGAAACGGGCAGAACCACATGATCTGCATGTTCGCCACGTGTATATAATTGTTGAGTGGGACTGTTTGTGTGTCACGTATCCAACCCGATCATTGATTATACGTCATCTTGGCGAAAACAAGAAACGTTTATTCTTTTTCTGCATCCTACAATGCCTGTATGAAAAATCAAACAAACAATGAAATTGGGCAAGGGTGGAAGAACGAAGAAGCCTTCCAGTTCCAGTTATCTAAAGAACACCGCTCCCTCCATCTTTCTTAACTTTTTCACTCGGACAAATACAATTAATTAAGGAAATTGCAAAAACATGATCTCTCCCACCCCACGCTATCTCTTCTGTGCCCTACTCCTCTCCTTACCCTTGGCCGTCTTCTTCACAATTCGAAGCCCAACTACCACCTTCACCAGTTACCACCAAAACCCCCTTATCGCTAGAAACAACCACGTCTCCCAATTCAGTAGAAACCTCATTCCTTCGCCGCCGCCTTCCCAGACCCAAACATTGCATCCTGGGGACGACGAGTCACTTCTCCGACTAACTTCCCAAGTCAATCCACAACCTTCGTCTCCAGAGAAATTAGCTTTCTGGTTTCTCACTACTTCTCCTCTCCCATTAGCTCCACTCTGGGAGCTCTACTTTAACCAAGCTCAGAGACACCTCTTTAAAATATATGTCCACGCGGATCCTAGCTACACGTACAATCCGCCTTTCTCCGGTGTTTTCGCTGACCGTGTTTTTCGCTCCGAACCAGCTCAACGGTCCACGCCTTCTCTAAACTCAGCGGCGCGTCGTTTACTAGCACACGCTCTCCTCGACGGCAAGGCAAACTCCATGTTCGCTCTCATTTCCCCATCCTGCATTCCCTTGCGTTCGTTTAATTTCACGTACAGATTTCTAACTAAGAGCCAGAAGAGCTTCGTAGAGATATTGAAAAATAAGACGGGACCGTATGGCAGATGGGCAGCGCGTGATTCGAACGCGATGCTACCGGAGGTGAAGTTTATGGATTTTAGGATTGGGTCTCAGTTTTGGGTGTTGACACGTAAGCATGCTAAGCTTGTGGTTAGCGACTGTAGGATATATGCGAAATTTAATTCAAACGTGCTTGAGGAGGGAGTCTAGTGTTTTGAGTTCCGTACCGTACCGGTTAGTATCGGACTGTACGTATTGTACCGGCCAGAAAATGGTACTAAAATTTAAATTTTAGTACTGGGTTTAAATACCGGTTGGTACTAGCGGTACCGGCCGGTATTGTAAATACTGGTCAAATACTGGGTAGCACTGGAAATTTTAAAAAGTATAAGAACTAAGTTGCAAAATTTTCAAATTTTAAATTAAATAAAAAATAAAAAATTTTAAAACTTTCCCGCCCATGTCTTCCCCCCTCCCTTTTTTCAATTTTTTTAATTTGTTGTTTATTTTAACTTTTATTATAATTTTTAATTTTTATTTTTAAAA
>JAOQMS010000001.1:14548814-14582571 GCA_027563885.1 Erythroxylum longipes | reverse complement strand
GTAAGACTTTTCTCTCAGATTATCTAGTCTTTCTAACTTGTCTCAGTTTTTCTCTGTTTCTAATCATTCTTTTTTTTTCATCTTCGACTGCGACTAATATTTATAGTCTTCTTCTCTAACTACTTCTTTCTTCTTGAAAACGGCTTCTTGATCCTTGATAACCGCTTCTAGGTAACCATCATTTAGTTGAGTTCTGTAACTAACTCTGACTAAATAACTGTTTGACATGCTAGTGTATCTTCGTGGTATTGTCTATGTCTTCTTCGCTTCTATTTTGCCTTTGTGTTTGCGTCTGCGTCTGTGTCTGTATCTGCATCTGCATTTGCATCTACGTCTGCATTTGCATAGTTTTTGCGTTTGTGTCTGCGTCTGCATTGTCTTTGCGTCTGCGCACTTAACACACTTGTCAACGACATTATTTTGTTTCTAACATTATTGTTATTTGATTTTCATCAAACTTAGTCATCGTAAAGTCCTCTTGACTTAACAATAGATATATTCGTCTTCCTTATTACATAATTAAATTTCAAAAGAAATGTTCAATAAATAAACATAATATTCATAAGCATCTTTCATTCTATTAATGAACCATTTGTGAATTCAAGCATAAAATGTTTTGCTAAATAAAATGAAATTTTGCTTCATATTGAAGTTAAAGCACATAATAATGAAAAGATTCATATGAATTGTACCTAACATAACACTTTAATCATATATTAATCAAGTAATATTTATACAAGTTATTTCCATAAGTTGGTAAATTATTTGTATCAATAAATATTGTTATAAAAATTAGTTACTTTAAATAATATATTCCCTTCAATTCTGTAGTTAAAATTCATTATTTACTTTGTAACAACCTGTGCAAACCACGAGGTTCGAAACTAGTTTTCTTTTAAAACATCAATACTATAGCTCATATGTTCTAAGGGCAGAAGGAAGGTCCCTTTATCTAAAATTTTCAAAGTTCTGGGGTTGTCGGTTATAAGAATGGCTGATACATAGAGCTTGCTATTTAATTATTAGTACAAATTATCATGTATATTACTAATTTATTTTGTTCAAAAAATCATCGGCTTTTTGTTTTCTGATTTATGTAGAGCAATGCATTTTAATTCAGACGTCATACTCTTAATCTTAGTTAGAGAATGTAAAATCTTTACTTTACTTTTAGAATTTAATTAATATTTAATTATTATCGATAATAAAAATAAAAATATATTAAAATTAACAACCAAACAAAAAATAAACGACAGAAACTAGAAACCAAATAACCTTTTGTCCTTTTCAATGAAAAAAAGGGATCCTCAATAAAAAAATTTAATTGATTGTTCTATTTGAATCGAGCGATTAGGGAAGTGCATAAACCCAATAAAATATTGACAAATGAAAGTATTCAAAGCAATGGTAAATGGAATTGTAACGCTAATCGCCAAAATGTTATGGCAGATGTAGTTAAAAAATGGTAATAAAATATTCAATTTTTTTCAATTCTAACCCGAACTTTAAAAAGTAACAATAAAATGCGTAAATTTTCAATTTTTTAATTCTAACCTAACGTTAATATTTCTGTTAAGTTTGTTGACGTCACTTATCATGTATTTTTGAAACCTTAACTATTAATAGACGTCGGTCAAAATTAACACAACAAATGAATATTAATGAAACGACGTCATTGTTTAAAAATGACCTAAATCAGATTACGCAGTCCCGATGAACTTACGTTCCGATTTCAGTTTTCTAATCGTTTTCTTGTTTTTTCGATGTCCTCATCCTTCAATTTTTAGATTACGCAACCTCGACGCCCTCACACTAAGGGCACCAGAAGAACGAACTAAAACTAGTGCAATACATTGTAATACGAGAGTAGTTTGAGGTGTTAGAAGAACAGACAGAAAACAAAAAATTGAGAGATGAGGGCTAAGGGATAACAACAGATAATGTCGGGCTAGAATTAAAGACAATCAAAAGTTTGAGCATTTTATTATCACTTTTTAAAATTTGGGCTAGAATTGAAAATTTAAAATTTTGACATTTTATTACTATTTTTTAATGTTTGAACTATAATTAAAAATTTGATCAAATTTTAAGTTTTTTTTATAATTGACCCTATTAATTATTTACCAACAAACCATCTCTAAAACTAGTCATAGCAAAGAAGACTGAAATTGTGAGAAGGAGATGCTCATCTTTAAAGGACCCACGAGGCTAACTGGTGATCTTTGGATTTTCTTTTTAACAAACGGATAGGGTTTCGGCTGGGGTAAACCAAAATTTAAGCTATAGCCCTTCTAAAAAAGAAAAATTGTAATAGACCACTTAACTATTCCATTCCATCTCTGATGAAAGAAAAATCATACCCATAACAGCTGAAAGGTGTTTGTTATTTCTTGCCAATCTTTCCTAATAAGTAAATTCGTATAGTTGCTAGTGATTTTTTTCTCTTAATTAAACAATCACTATTATACACAATTTTTTATTATTTATAAAATATAAAGTTAGTTAAAATGTCGGCAAATCTCCCAACTTAATACTCCCCAGATTAGTAGAAAGTTCATCTTTTAATAAAGGAGAATTTGCAATTATTTTAATAAAGAAAAAATAAAAATGGATCAAGCCACTTCTATACTATAACATGTCAAATTGAAACCGTATTCCAACTTAACTTGCTTATTGAGCTATTCTTAATGTTTTGAAATTGAATTTTCTAAATTTCAAAATGCTAATGCTTACCAACACTTATCATATTTCTTATACATATCCAACATAGTTTATTATCAAACGAGACATACGTTATGGTTTATAGCATCACTTTGTCTTATTTGAAATACATCAGTTTCGGCAGTTAAAATTTTATTGGGATTAGAAGAAGTTATACTCTTCCTCACTGCAACTCAAAAAAGATTAACTTCACTTCACTTTGATCACCACTAGAAGAGTACTGTACACTTTTAACAATATATATAAGATTCTGAAAGGAATGCATGTTACCATAGACAAGAGTTCCTCGTCATGCTTGCTAGTGTTTTTATTTTTAAAGAGAAAAGGCTTACTGGACATTTTGTAAGATGCCTTTTGAAAAACAAAGATAAAAGGTTATGATTTTCAAAAACTTCTAAGAGCAAAAATAATAAATCTAGGAAAAATATCATCAATTCTTTTTCTGTTAATTCAGTAGATTTTATACAAATATAGAGTTATGTACAACAAAGGAGTACAAGTAACTCCCAGACTTTTTTAGCTCTCACCTACGAGGTGGAGGTTAAAGGAACAAAGGCCTTTGCTAAACAAAAGCTCTAACAAGAACCCAGGAACTCCATCACTTCTTGCTCACAATCTGATCAAGGTTCAACACTCCATCACTCCCACAACTGCCTCAACTAACTAGACTCATTTCACCTCAGCAAAGCAGAAACCACATTCCAAACTTACTATTTAACCACAATAAGGCAGAAACTCCAAACCACTCAAAGGACAACACAAACATAAGTATGTAAGACATTATACCGTAGCTGCAGATTAAAACATGGTGTTTACTAATTTTATCCCTTGATGAAGTGAGATCTAAAGAAATTTAGAAATGTTGGAACATTTGTCCCCTGTTCGCTACCGACTGTAGACACACATGTACGAACCTATTGCATTCCTTGTGCTGGCAAACCTGCAAAGAAAGACTAGTAAAATAGGCACTCAGTTAATTACCTCCTCTTAGTGTTTGGGCTTGATGTTCCTTAACTTGGGAGATTACTCCGAGGTACACACTCCCAATTTCCTTGGCTTCATCTTTAAAGGCTCTAGCATTCCTTTCAGACCAAATGTGGTAAACAGTATTAAAAACCAGGATTAGGAAAAGGTTTGAAATTTAGGTATTGGAGGCTCTTTGAAACCAAGTGAGAAGGGACGGGAGGGAAGGCAGACTAGGGCATTGTAAGTGGAAATGAGTGAGGCTTTAGTCCTAAACTGATTTAGAAAATGAGCATTCAAAAAAAAGTGGTCTAAGGTTTCATTAGCCGAAAGGCACAATGAACAATGGTTAGGAATATAGAGGTAGGGAAGTTTGTCGCAGGTTTGTAGTTTTTAAAGGAAGGCAAGCTAAAGGATAAAAGAGCACCTAGGCCTACTACCTTTATCCCACACTAGCTTATACCATGGAACTTCCTGGATAGGAGGTCGGAAAAAGTTATAGGCAAAAGAGGTTGTGTACTGTCCTGTGGATCCAGCTAGCCATTCCAGACTATCAGGGTGGGAACTTTTTAGATGATAACGAGGTACTTCAAGGTTCCTGAAGAGCTCTAAGGAAACTTCTTGCCAACTCCACTCATCATGATTGATAACTTCTGAAACTCGTGCTGTCATTGGAAGTTCCGAACCATTTATATCCCTTGGTGAAGAAAAGGTCTGCAAGATGCCTCTTGGGTGCCAGGGGTCCTTCCATAAAAGAATAGATATACCATTTCCAATCCTAAATCTGAATTGGTTCCTCATCTTATCTCTCACAAATAAAATTTTTCGCCAACTCCATGAACTATTATAGGTTGGTTGGACACTCCAAAATTTGCTTCTTCTCAGAATAATGGTATGCACCCACTTAACCCACAAAGCCTCCCTATCTTCAAACAGATTCCAAATTCGTTTCCCTATCAAAGTATGGTTCCAAGTGGTCAAGTGTTTCACTCCTAAGCCACCCTCCTGTTTAGATCTACTAATGTCGTTCCACTTAACCTTGGCATGAGATTTTGAATCTACCCTCCTAGCCCATAGAAAGTTCCTAAACTTCGTCTCTATATCCTTAAGAATGGAGGAAGGAAGGATGAAATGGGAAGATCAGTATACTTGGAAGGAAGAAAGAACTGAGATAACCAATTGGATTCTATCAATATATGAAAGGCTTTTATGGGTCCAACTATTGATCCTATTGTCTATTTTGTCCAGAAGAGGAAGGCAATCCCTCATAGATAAACGACCTGTTATGAGAGGGACCCCTAAATACCTTATGGGAAGAGAGCCTTGCTGGATACCAAAGATTAGTTTCATTCAATGAGCTAGATGGTTCACATCTGGGGATTAAAAAAATTGACTCTTGGATGTATTCATATCCATACCAGAAAACATAGAGAAAGAGCATAAAGAGTCAAGCAACGTTTGAGCAGATAACAAGTTCGCATGACAAAACATCAAAATGTCATTAGCAAAGAGGAGATGGTTGAGTTTAAGGCTTTGGCACCTCCAATGATATTTGAAGGAAGGGGAATTATCTGTACAAGCCTTCAAATTCCTAGAAAAAACTTCCATACAAATTATGAAGAGAACGGGAGATAAAGGCTCCCCCTGTCTTAAGCCTAACTTACCTTTGAAAAATCTAGACGGAGTGCCATTGATTAAGATAGAATAAGAAGGAGTGGAAATGCATTCTTTGACCCAATTATGGAACTTAAAAGGAAGGCCTACTGCTTCCAGAGCATTCATAAGGAAATCCAAATGAATAGAGTCGTAGGCTTTTTGGAGATCCACTTTAAAAGCGCACCTCTTATGATTGTTAGAAAGGTGATAGTTCTTGAAAATATCTTGAGCCAACAAAATATTATCCCCTATGCGACGATTCTTGACAAAGGCACTTTGATTGGGACTAACTATGTGAGGAAGGATGGCTCGGAGCCTATTTGCTATGATTTTTGCAATCACCTTGTAAATCATATTACAAAAAGAGATAGGTCGATAGTCTAAAACAGTGGATGGGTGAGCTTTTATGGGAATGAGAGAGATAAAGGTGGAATTGATCTCTTTAAGGAGTTTACCGGAGCGAAAAAAAATTTGGATGGCTTTGGTCACTTCCTCCCCGATGATAGGCCAAGTTTTCTTAAAGAAGAAGATGTTAAACCCATCTGGGCCAGGGGCGTTGTTAGGGTTAAGAGAGTTAAAAGGTTCACTAATCTCCATATTAGAAACTTCAGCAATCAGAGAATTGGTAAGATGTTCAGACAAAAGGTTAGGAAAAAGGTTTCCCACAAACTCTTTAGAAGAGTGAAGAGCCTTTTGTGTTCCTATAGTACCTTGAAAATGATCGAGGAACTGATCTTGAACTTCTAAGAGCCATACTATCCTGTTCCCATTTCCCACCTCTAGGGAGTGAATGGAATTACGGTTCCTATTAGCAATGATAGAATTGTGGAAAATTTTGGTATTTCTATCCCCTTCTCTGAGCCATTTAATCCTAGAGAATTGTCTAAAGAAAGATTTCTGATCCTCTAAAGCTCAAAATAACTCATTAATTGCTTCTGATTCCTGAGCATACAAATGAGAAGATTTAGGCAAAAGTCTCATTTGATCTTGGATGTGATTAAGATTAGCTTGACAATTCGTTACTCTGGCATTCACATCCCCTATCTGACCAACATTCATGATCTTAAAGGCTTTTTTTAACAATCTTTAGCTTAGTCACTACATAATACATAGGGGTGCCCTGAACTTGAGAGGACCAAGCTTCCTCTATAGTGTGCATGAAATGGGGTTGAGAGGTTAAAAAGTTTGAGAATCTGAAAGGGGAGGTTCTCTTTTGCCAATGAACAGTAGACCTAACCACTAAAGGGGAATGGTCCAAGATGTGAGGATTGTGAATGACACAATAAGAACTAGGAAACTTGAGACTCCAAGCAGCGTTTATAAGGGTTCAATATAATTTCCTAGCAATGAGTAAGTCCACATATTGTTTATTATTCCATGTAAAACTAGGCCCACTGGAATTTAAATCAAAAGGGCCAATTTCCCCTACATATTATCTAAAATCACTCATCCCACTCATGGATAAGGGGCTAGAAGGATCAGCATCATGAGGATATAAAATAGCATTAAAATCCCCTGCAATGAGCCAAGGGGATTGACCAATCATAGGGTGAATGTTGGACAATCTAGACCAAAGAATCTTCCTATGGTTGAAACTGTTAGATCCATAGACACAAGTAACTAGGATAGACTCAGAGCAGTGCCTAGGAGTCAATTCCATATGAATAAATTGATCAGAAGAGCAGATGATAGAACATAAAAGGTGATCAGGGTGCCAGGCTAGCACTATCCGAGCATTCGAAGACTGATCTATGTTACTGTAAAAAGCCCAGCTGGGGAACAGAGAATTGCAAACCCTATTCAAATAGGAAGGACATCTAATCTTAGATTCTATTAAACAAACAAAAGAAACTGAATGACTTTTGAACCAAGCACGAACTGCAAGTTGTTTTTTGGGGTGGTTTAGACCCCTCACATTCCAAAAAATCAAATCCATAAACCTAAACTAGATCCAGCACCCAACCTACTTCTGTTTCCTCCTAGATTTTCTATTATTCCTCACTGTGAATTCCCCTTCTGCCCCTCCCTTAGTACCAGTACTATAAGGAACCGATTCAGAAATAGGAGAGGAAGATATACCTGCCCGAACATCAGCACTGTTAATCTCCTCATTGTCTCCATTAAGTTCACCAGACCATGGTTGATACGGGTTCTGGGTTGAAGGACTCCCTTCTGAGCTAGTATATGTATCCTTTTACATAGGTACCTGCTGGAGAGGATCTTGCTCCTTACTTGGCTCTTTAGAATCTTCTGATACTCGAATAACCTCCTTGTGGGTATCTGCCTTCACATAATTGAGTTTATGTGTCAATTGCGGCTGAGTTGAGGGTTGGGGATTGTCTCCTTGCCCTTCTTTAACTCATGTTGAAGACCAGTCTCAAAGACTCTCCCTGTAGGAGCCCAAGCCTTTTTCATCCCCTAATGATCTGGCCTCCATCCATTCATATTCAATTCAGATCATCAATTCTTCAATAAGCATAGAGTGCATATTTTTTTTTATTGATTTGAGAGGTATGTTCACGGAATGACAGAAACCACGTAGATTATGTTTTAGGGTCATTAACAACAACAATAAAATAAATGTGTGAGAAACTAGGAGGGGAGAAAAAATAAAATTAGAAAACACTCTTTTGTGTGTGAGATTATGATTCCTTATAAAAAAAAACAAGTCATAGCATTTTAAAGAAAAAAAACGAAAGTGAGAATGTGGACCTAAAATATATATAAAAATACTATGTGTCAAAACAATTACACTAATAACTATCTTCCAGAAATTTTTAGAAATTGACAAAGTCATAACAAAGAAATAAAGGCCTCAACATTCAAGCCTTACAAAGTGTCCAGTAGTAATTCAAGCCAATTTGGGACGAAAAACAATGAAGAATTCCTTAATTCCATAAAAACCAATGAAATAGGATAAGTGAAAACATTGTCTCTTATTCCCCAAAATCTTCAATCTCAATTCCTCGATGTCATAAAAATCAGCTAAATAGGTTAAATGAAAATAGGGATATCATATTCTAAAATGTGAAACCTTTTGAATTTTTTTCAATTCAATGCCTAAGATTTTAAATTTTTTAATTAAGTGATCATCCTTTTATAACCTTAACAACTCAGTTCAAAACATTGGATATGTTAGAATTTTGCTGATTTAATTAACGAAATCATTTTTATCAATGACATTTAGGCTTCCACGTGAAAAATTAATGGCTAAATAAGCATCTACATGGACTAAAACATTTAACCCATAACTCATTACCAATAACCCATGACTTATATATCAATAACCCATTTTATTTTAAAATACCCAATTCTTCTACTTCTCCTCTCCTCTACAAATGAACATTTATGAACTTAAGTTATTGCCAACTTTATCTTCTTATTTTCTTAGGTGAAAGTAATCCTTGGACTTCTGATAACATAAAGTTACGACACAATTACAATAGTTTTCATTCTTCTTCTTCTCTTTCTGGGTTGTTTTGGCTTTAAGCTACTTGCCATTTCTAAATCTATAGATTTGCTTTCTTTTATAGTTCACATCATTTGTGTTGAATGATAGTAGAAGGTGGTAAAAGTTTTGTAGAGGGGCCGTTTCTTAAAAATTAAGGGCAGGGCTTGAAGTTAGTAGGATGAGAAAGATGTTTCAAGGATGGACCTTATGATAGTCTCTTAAAGCTAGAGAAAAGTTCATTGGAAACTTTTTATTTCCTTATATGAATGATTTCTTGCATCTTGGCCATGCATTTTCATTTTCCAAGCTTTAATTTACTGTTGCTTATCATATATTTAGGGATGCTAATATGCTCTTACAATTTTCTTCACTCATGGTACTTAAAATAAAATGATTTATAGGTTATGGGTACAGTTTCTGGGTTAGTTGTTTTAGTCCACACGGATACTTAGTTGACCATTAATTTCCACATGGAAGCTTACATTTCATTGAAAAAAATGAAATTCTCTTCTATCTGTTACAGGTCGAGGATTTCTATTTTTTTTTCAATTCAGTAGATTTTATACAAATATAGAGTTATGTACAACGGAGGAGTACAAGTAACTCCTGGACTTTTTTATCTCTCACCTACGAAGTGGAGGTTAAAGGAACAAAGGCCTTTTCTCGAGGACTTCTAATTTCCGTTAGCCAAATCAGCAAAATATTAACAAAACTAATGGTTTGAACATAGTTGTTAAGGTTATAAAAGCTTGTTACTTAATTGAAAATTCTTACAGCTTCGATACTAAACTGAAAAAAATCCTAAAACTTTTGACACTTTAGAATATTTTATCCTATGAAAATATTCTATAATTCGCCAAAATCTTCAGCATCTCAAACTTTGAACAAAGTCCAATGTAAGAGTCAAGCTAGGGTCAAAACTAGTAGCTGTCAAAAAGGAACATGATAAAGCAAGATAATAGTAATAAGTCTAAAATCCTTCAACCTTCTTCCCTATAAACAAAATCCATTGGAAACACAATTCAAAACTTTAATGGTGCAAACTTATTGTCCTAGATACAAATGTTGATAATAAACTAAGTAAAATGCCTCTTTTGTTTATGAATGGATCATAGGTGGAATGTCTTAGCATAAAATTTTGAATATGCTTCAATATGATGATGGTTGCAAATGCCTATAGAAATCAATTATGAACATCTAACTATACCATAGTTGAGCTTCTAATAGCAAAATTTTTTAGACAATTGAAAGGTTGGAAGAATTACCACTTAACTAAATCTTAAGAATTAGATATCCCTAAAGTTGTTAGAGTCAATGAAGAAGGTGAAACCATTTTGGATGAAAATAGTGAGTAAATTTAAGATGTTGCCCCAACTTTGATATTAGGAGTATAGTGAGCTCATTAGTTACACTCAAACAAAAGAATTGAAACTTTGTCAGGATATGAAACTCTAAAGACAATTGAAAATAAGAAGTTCAAAACCAAAAAAGAATTAGGAACATTTTTCCAATAATTTGATATTTCCTATAACAATAAAAAATACCATATAAAGACTATAGCAAAGCCTCGTGAAGCAAAAGAAGATTCCTTTACAAAATGTAGACAAAATTCTACAAAAATTCCCAAATAAAATAGGAAATATGTGAGCAAACCTTAAAATTTTCCTTTTACATCAAAGTTTAGAAACACGTCGTGTTACAGGAGCAAGAAAAAAGGTCACACTACTAGATAATATAGATTCAACTAAAAAATTCAAAGCTTAGAATTAGAAAAAGAAGTATTATACAAAATCTAAACCTTAATAATCTCTAATAGTGAAACCTCTTAATGGTTATTTCAATGAGAAATTTAACAATAAAGCCTTTGTTTTAGAAACTAATGACTAAATAAGTAGTGATGAAACAATGGACAGCACCTAATTAGAGACCAAAAAAACAAATCAACTTTCTGACAAAGGATAAAAAAATTCATCTTAAAAGTCACTAATCATATCCAAGAACCCTAGTTACAAAAAGAATACTTAGTGAAACTACAACAATCATTTGAAGCCCTAGTCAAATATTCCCTTCAATATCTTCCTCCATATATAATTTGACAAACATTTTAGACAAAGCTAAGAGAAAAAAACTCATAATTGACACTCTCTAGCTTATACTAGGAGATTACAATAATTAAACAAGAAATGAAATTATTCAAACAAAAATAGAAGGAAGATGGTGAAATAATAAAAACCCTGATTCAACAAATCAATTACGGACAATGTGATATAGATAACGAGCTAAACCAAAAGCTTAATAACAACATTGCAAAACTACCCGAAGAATTCCTATTCATATTCAATCATATAATAACCCTAAAATATCTTATAAGGATAACTGTTAGAATCAATAAAGACTCCAAATTGCAATAATGAATTTGTTTGACACAAAAATTGATCTGACTTGTATTAAATGAGGAATAATCCACATAAAGCTATTACAAAAAAGCCAGAAAAGCCTTAATGCCACTAATAACTCAACAATTAGGATAAACTACAAAGTTGATGCCTATATTTTCTAAGGTAAGTTCTTGGACAAATGAATAAATATAAAGCAATTTTGTAAACAAGAGATCAATACTTGCTAAAGAAAAAAATACTATCAACCTTTAGGTCTCCCTAGAGTTATACAGAGAACCAAAATTCCAAAAACGGAAGAGGTATAACTAGGTTAGTGTTCAATTATAAGCCTCTCAACAAAGCCTAAAGGTGGATTAGGTATCTAATTCCTACTAAAAAAGAACTACTTCAGAAACTTTACAATTCTCAAATTTTCTCATTTTGATATAAAATTGGGATTTTGGAAAGTCCAGATAGACCCTAAAGATAGGGATAAAATCACTTTTACTATTCCATTTGGATAGTACAAGTGAAATATAATGCCTTCCTTTTAAATTTCTAAAGATAATGAACTAGATATTTACTCTTTATTATGAATTTTGCATTGTTTACATTGATGATGTCTTGAAATTCTTCTTAATACTAGATCAACATTTCAAACAAATCAAGAATTTCATCTATATCATTAAGGAAAATGGATTAGTAGTGTCAAAAATAAAACTTTGCCTTTTCCAAACTAAGTTTAGGTTTCTAGGACACTATTTCTACAAAGGCATAATCACACCTATTGGGAGAACCTTAAAGTTTAGCATCAAATTTCCTAATTAAATCCTTGATAAAAATAGTTGAGAAGGTTTTTAGTTAGCCTAAGTTATATTATGGATTTTATTCAAACCTAAATACGCACTATAAACACTTTCATGATGGCTTTAGAAAAAAAATCCAAGTCCTTGGTCAAAAACACACACTAGCCTAGCGAAACAAATCAAACAAATGGTCAAAGACATCCTTATCCTATACTTAACTGACCAATGCCTTTAAGATTGTAGAAACATATGCTTTCAATCAAAGATACTGAGGTATATTAAAAAAAGGCCAATGAAAAAGAGCAAATCATTTAGTAAACTTAAAAACATAAGAATCTGTCTCAAAGAAATTACTCAATTTTAAAAAAGAATTTTTATCAATTGTCTTATGTATTTCAAAGTTCCAAGGTGATTAATTAAACCAAAATTTTCTTCTCTAAATTGATTAAAAATTTTCAAAAGAATTTCCATTAAAGGATGATCAAAATATTGCTTCAAAACAAATTTTCGTCAAATGGAAAACAATTTTGAGCATTTTTTTATTTTGAGTTTATTAAAGGAGAAGTAAATTCTACCGTAGACTTCTTAACCTAAGAGTTTTTGTAATCCAAAAAATGATATTAAGAGCAACTCCTTCAATTAAGCCACCAAGAGCCTAAAAAGCCAACATGGCTCATCTACTCCAAATCCCACAATAGAACAACCAATAATATGGAAAGAAATCCTGGAAGAGGAAAAGCTTGTTCCCTTTCAACCTAAAGCATAAGGTGGGGCCTCTACATTCTCATCATTAAGGATTAAGCGTCTCATATTGGTTACAACATTTATCAACAACCCTAAAGTCAGCAATAGCTCTGACGAACTCTATTGGAGAAAGCTTGGAAAAAATTATTTAAAAAATGGTTGCTAAAAATGCAACATTAAAATTTTTTTAACATAAGGCCAAATCAAAAAAAGTTTTGTTAATAAATTTTTCAAAAGATTTACATAATTCTAACCCAAAAGCTTTCCAAAGCAATTATTTTGATAAAGAACATTTTCAAAATATTTTGACTATTGAAAATTCGTTTTAAAACCTAGATCTTTTTAACGTAATAAATAATATTTTCCACAAAGGATGGCACTACAAGAATTGAAACATTTCAAAGCCCTAAGCTTACTATTTTCATATCCTATACGAAGCTGAATGTGTAAAGATCAAACACCATTATTTTAAGCTAGAAAAAATCATTCTAGCTTACTCTACCTTCAAAATCAACAAAATCATCCATCCAATAAAATAAGGCTTAAAACTTTAGAAAGCCAAAAAATTTAAATCCCATTTTTTAATAAACATGCCTATTACCCAACCTATACCTATTAATACTACCACCAGTAAGCCTGGTTCAATACCTTCTTAATGAACTATATAACAAGCTGCCACTAGTATCAAAGGCACATTGCTTCTGAAAAGGGTAAGGATCTAATAATTGAATATATTTATTTGAGTTTATTGGTTTCTATCTACTGAGGATATATGGTCCTGGCATTTTGAGCTAAAGAGTGGCTTGTAAGTAGAATAGTTCAGCTTATTCATAATTAAAAAAAACTAATAACCTTAAAGAAATGGATTTCTTTGCAAGATCTAAATTGATCTCTAATGCATCTACCTCTAGTACCAATGAAAGGATAGTGATAATTGAAACTTTGAAAAGTTTATTGATAATTGGGAAATCCCTAAAGAGCAAAAGGACCAAAGTTATCAACAATCAAAATTCAAGATTTTTCAAAAAATGGATTACACTATCAAAATTGAAGAACATCACAACCTCAATATAGAGTCAGTCCACTATAAATTGTGCATAAATAAGAGCAATATAAGAAAGCTTTAAGGAAAATATCTCACTTTTAACTTTCAATTAAGTAAACTGGTGAAGCATTACATGGTTTAAGGTTTAAGAATAATTTTATAGATTACTAATTTTTCATTTATTTGAATGTAGTAGAAGAAGTTGATGTAAATACTTTAGATGAAAGTGTAGTTTACGAGCCTTTAGATAACTTTAGAGTATTTGAAACTTTTGATGATGATGAGACACAACCTACTTTAGAAATACAATTTTGTTTTTATTATTGTTAAGTTTTATATTAGACCAAAATCTATATATTATTAGTTAATTATATAATAATAAACATTGGTGTATTTGTTTTTTCAATAAAATATTTTATTTTTACTTAACTCTTATAATTTTTACTCTTATATATTGTATACCGGTTTTATAGTGGTTTAATACTCGTTGAATCTTTAAACCTTAAACCTTTCCTTTGATTGGTTTGATGTCTAGTCCAGTTTTTAAAACATTGATATAATATACTGGTGTCGATTTGTGCCTATCAATTTACTTAGCATTTTCGTATGTGGGTCGAAAATGTTACTCACCCTTATAACATAACACATGTCCAAATGAAAGTGGACCATCAACCATGTGGTCAACTATTACTCGGTGAACTACTCTTAAAAATGACAAAGATAGAAGATTTACAAAACCAACAATGGGTTAAAAAAGGCGCAGACATGGCTCCAGTTTCACAGCATGAACAATTTTCACTTTACAACAACAAGCTTATCAGTTTTACTAGGGAGTTACATTTGGATGTTGACCAAAGTACCTTAAATTTACCAAGACTTCGATTCTGCATCTTCTTTATGATAAAAATATCATAGCTTACAACAAACTTGGTTTACTTCATCTTCACTCGATTTGAATATATATATATCCTTTCTTTTTGGATAAGATCAATTTCATTTGTTTTTCTTTTCATTGTCTAGATCAACCAATCAAGCATATTAATTTTACTATCATTTTAATAAAACTATATATCAAGAAAACACATCCAAACAAACTCCTATCTAAAAGTTTACAAAACTCAATGCCAAGCTAGTGTCAAAATTCAAGGCTAAGTCAAATTTGAAGCATCCAACTAGTATCAAGATTCCCAATATATCTATAGACATGTACTAATAAACAATTAATTGATTATAATTTTATACCTATATTTAGTGTGTTCTGATTTTTATTTAATAGTTTAATAGTATTTTGGTACTTATTTCGTCTTAAGTATGTTTATAGGTGATAATTGCCTTTGTAGACCAAGAGGAGATGCATTCGGGTGAAATTATGTCACGAAATGAAAGAATTGGAGCAATTGTGGACTTATACGGCAGTGTATAATGACCATGTAAGTTACTGTAAATGTGGAACTTCAACAACATAATTCCTACCTATGTGGAGTTACACACCTGTATATGCTGACTTACATAGCCATCTATATTGCCTGTGTAAGTCTCTTGATCGTGTAAAGTCATGAAATTGTGTACTTCCTAGAAACCTTAGTTTTTACTATAAAAGGATATTATTAAAGGCTATATAAAGGGAGGAGGGATATTATAAGTGTTTTTAAGTTGTAAGAAACATAAAGAAGAGGCAGTTCTGAACATAGGACAAGGAAAACACAAAAATTACGTCACAAGATCCAATAAACAACATCCTTCAATCCAAATATAGATTATGAAATCTTTTATTTTTATTTATTCTTCTAAATATTTTTCATTAGATTTGATTTCTATATATAGGAACTAAATTATTTAATGCCTAGGTGTGATGAACCTTAAGCTATGAAGATAATATGATATAATCTTTTATTTAATACAATTTTATTTATTAATTTATTACGCTTCAATTATGCATTATATTCTTGAACTACTATATCTAGAATATTAGTCCAATATTTGATTTCATATGATTGAGAATGAGAAATCCTTCTATGTGAATAGATATACCATAATTGGAAGGAGTTGCCTGCTAACCTAGAGAGAGGACGACACATATCCCCTGGATTAGTTTCAAACCTAATAGTGGAATTCATGAATCAATAATGCAATTTTAGGGGTCTTAAATCGAAAGAGATTTTAGTTAATCAATTGAGGGTTAGTTGTTAATATTCTTAAGAAAATATTAATATAAGATAGGAATTTTACGGTCCAATAATCAATAATTTAATTGTATGATAAAAGGTTAGTGTTTAAGAAATCTTAAGGGCATTCATCACTTAGGTACTACTTAATGCGCACCACAAAATTAAAAGATTGTTCGAATCCAAAGAAAGAAGAAGATGATAGGTTCGAATTAACTAAATTAAATCTGATACGCAGGGTTTCAAATTTACCTACTAGACCTCACGAAGAACTTGTCTCGAGCAACTTAGATAATGGGTAAAGAATAAACCAAGAAAGTTGTTTAGGATCAAAATCACACCACAATCTGATTCAGTTGATAAGTGATGTTTAATTCCTAAGTTGAAAAGAACAAAAGGGTTTTTTTCTCTCAAGATGGCCTATGGCACACAAGAAATAATATGATCAAAAGTTCCCTTTTCCTAAACCTAAAAAGGGTATTTATACCTAGGTCAAATAATAAAAGACTTGGGCTAAATAATATATGGAAGCCCAAAATAAATATAACTTAAAACAAGTCCAAAATCAAATAATAAAAAACACGCCTAGGCTTGGTCTAACACGCCCCTCAAGTCTGATTGTAGGCACGCCTCTGCTCTTAGGCTTAAGTCATGATGCGCAGCCCAATATGATGGTCTTCAATTCCTAAGTGAGTCCATTCCAAGGATTTGAGATAAATGAATCAATTTAGGCTGTGATTCAGATAGCTCTCCTCCAATAAGCTTGGTGCACTCCATCATCTCCACAAATTGGCCCACATGCGCATAGAGAGCCTCCTTGAGTCTCTTGATCCTAGCTCTGGACATAGGCCCAACTGGAATGACAAGTTCGCCCCCGTCACGAACGCCATCTCTTTGGTAATCCTTACTCCTGCTCACATCAGCCCCTCCCTCCTCAAAAAGATTGATCCTCGAATTTGAATCCATATCGAAAGGAAAAAGATCAGTAATATTAAAAGTTGCAGAAACTGAATACTCACCTGGCAAGTCAATCTTGTAGGCATTGTCATTTATCTTCTCCAACACTTGGAACAGACCATCACCCCTAGGATCTAGCTTGGATTTTCACTGGGTAGGAGACCTCTCCTTCCTCAGATGCACCCAAACCTAATCTCTAGGTTTAAAAGTCACCAATTTTCTCCTCTTGTTGGCTTGCTTCGCATACACCCTGTTTCTATGCTCAATGTGCTGTCTCACCTTCATATGCAAGTCCTTAACCATCTTGGCTTTCCTCTTGCAATCTGTACTAGATAACTCATGCAAGGGTAAAGGTACCAAATCCAAGACAGTCAAAGGATTAAAACCATATACAAGCTCAAAAGGTGAATAACCTATGGTGGAAAGCACAAATCTATTATATGCAAACTCAATAAATTGCAAAAAATCACGCCAAGTTTTCAAATTTTTTACCAACTACAGCTCGCAACAAGGTACCTAAGGTTCTATTAACAACCTCAGTCTGTTCATCTATCTGTGGATGACAAGTAGTAGAATAAAGCAATTTAGTACCTAACTTTCCCCACAGAACATGCCAAAAATGGCTCAAAATTTAGCACCTCTGTCCGAAACAATAGACCTAGGAATACCATGCAATCTAACAATATCCCTAAAGAATAAATTAGCAACAAACATAGCATCATCAGTCTTATGGCATGCAATGAAATGTGCCATCTTACTAAATCGATCAACAACAACAAAGATGTTATTATACCCCTTCTTTGTTCTAGGCAGTCCTAAAACAAAATCCATAAAAATATCAACCCAAGGTTCAGTACGCACAGGTAAAGGCGTATACAATCCATAAGGTTTAACAATAGATTTTGCCTGTCTATATGCAACACATTTAGCACATACATGCTTAACATCATTGCACATACCAAGCTAATAGAAATGTTCATGCAAAATATCCAAGGTTTAAGTAACCACAAAATGACCCCATCAAACCGCCACTATGGGCCTCATGCACAAATAAAGCACGCAAAGAACAATTAGGCACACATAGTTGATTACCACGATACAAATATCCATCATGCCTATAAAATTTTTGGAATGCAACATGCTCACAAGCAGCATACACAGTAGCAAAATCATCATCAGAAGTCTACATGTCCTTAAGCTGCTCAAATCCTAATAATTTAGAACTAAGAGTAGAAATTAAGGAATACCTCCTAGATAAAGCATAATCTACGACATTTTCCTTCCCTTGTTTGTAATTTGTATACACAGAAATGTCTCTAGAAACTCCAGCCAAGTGGCATGTCTCTTGCTCAGCTTGCCCTGTCCCTTCAAGTGCTTTAGGGACTCATGATCTATCTGAATGACAAAATCTTTAGGTTGAAGTTAATGTTGTCACACCTTCAATGCTCTCACTACAGCATAAAGATCCTTGTCATAGGTTAGATAACTGAGTTATGCACCACTCAGTTTTTCACTGAAATAAGCTACTAGTTTGTTTTCCTGTAAAAGCACAGCACCTATACCAATACCAGAAGCATCATATTCAACCTCAAAAGCTTTCTCAAAGTCAGGTAAACACAGAATAGGAGCATAACATAATTTTGTTTTCAACAAATTAAACACATGCTCTTGTTCCTCACCCTTTGTAAACCCTTTCTCCTTCTTGACTATTTCAGTCAAAGGAGCAGCAATGGTACAAAAATCTTTTACAAAGCTCGCATAAAAACTAACAAGTCCATGAAAACTCCTCACCTCACTAGCATTCTTAAGTGTCGGCCATTCCTGGATAGCCTTCACCTTCTCCTCATCAACCTCAACTCCCCTAGAACTGACTATAAACCCCAAGAAGACAAGCCCATCAATACAAAAAGTACACTTTTTAAGGTTCACGTACAGTTTCTCTTATCTCAATACATCCAAAACACATCTCATATGCATGACGTGCTTATCAAGATTAGTGCTACATATCAAGATGTCATCAAAGTAAACAACCACAAATTTTTCAAAAAATGCTTGCAACACATGATTCATCAGCCTCATAAAAGTGCTGGGTGCATTAGTTAAACCAAATAGCATAACTAACCACTCATACAACCCATATTTAGTTTTGAAAGCAGTTTTCTATTCATCTCTTAGTTTCATTCTAATATGGTGGTACCCATTTTTCAAATCAATTTTGGTAAAGATATATGCACCATGCAATTCATCAAGCATATCATCTAACCTAGGAATAGGATGGTGATAATTTACATTGATTTTGTTGATAGCTATGCAATCTACACACATCCTCTATGTCCCCTCTTTCTTCAGCACCAGCAACACAGGCACTGCACAAGGGCTCAAGCTCTTCCTCATATGCCCCTTCTCTAGTAACTCACCCACCTAGTTTTGAAGCTCCTTTGTCTCCTTAAGATTACTCCTATAAGCTAGGCGATTTGGAATCTAAGCTCCAGGCACAAAATCAATCTGGAGCTCTATGCCTCTCAAGGGTGGCAGTCCTTTAGGCATCTCCTCAGGAAAGACATCAGTATAATCCTATAAAAGAGAAGCAAAAACACTAGGCAAAGCCTCAAAAAGGTTAGTATCAGAAACCAAACACCATATATCTCACCACTACTGGTGCTCTCTTCTCTCCAGTTACTCTCCTCAAGTCTTTTTCTTTAGCAAACAAGCTCACTTTTCGCTTTTTCTTTTCTTTTTTCTTTTCTTTTCCTGAGCTCTTCTCTACTGCACATCCCACTTCCTTTTCCTCACTTGCGCAGTCACTCACCATTAGGCCAAACTCATTTTTCTTTTGGGCCTCTTTTCTCTCTTCACTTTTTTTGTTCTCATTACCCAAACCCTCCTCACTTTTACTTTCTTTTATCTAGTCCAGGTACAATTCATGAGGTGATAAAGGTAGTAGAATGAAATTCCTATCCTTAAACTTAAAGGAGTACCTATTGGGATACCGATCATGTGCTACCCTCCTATCAAACTACCAAGGTCTCCTAAGTAACATATGACTAGCCTCCATTGGTGCCACATCATATAACAACTCATCCTTATATCTTCCTACTGAAAATGGCATTACAACCTGCCTAGTCACCTTCACACCAGCCCTATCATTGAACCACTGTAAATTGTATGGCTCTGGATGTTTCCTGCATGTCAAACCCAATTTCTATACCATAGTCCAACTAGCTGCACTAGTGCAACTACCTCCATCAATTTTCAAATTGCATACTTTTTCACCAACTAAACACCTCGTATGGAAAATATTTTCTCTCTGATCTACAACCTCATCTGTGACTCTAGCACTCAGTACCCTCCTAACTACTAGTGCTTCCCCTGTAACAGCTCTCTCAAAGCAACTATCATCCTCAAAATCATTATCAACAATAAGCTCAGATTCACTACCACTATCCTCCAAATCAATCATTCCAATATCCATCATAATCATGACTTTCTTATTTAGGCATTGAGATGCAATATGGCCAGTACCCAAAAACTTAAAAAATTTAATGCTAGAATGCTTACTAGAAGAAGCTTGGGTGTTAGGTGTACCTTTAGGTTCAAACCCTACATTCGGCCTTTTGGGTGTCTCCTTGAAGTCCACTCCCTTGTCTTTCGACTTCTCCTCTCTCTTAGGCCATTTTGAACTCCATGATTGGCTAGAATTCGTCCCACTCCTTGTTGCCACTCTAACATTGATTTGTTTCTCCACCTTCATGCCCATGTTCACCATGTCGTCAATCTCTAAGTAATGCTGCAACTCCACAACATTGTCTATCTCTATTAAGTCCACTCAAAAATCTGGCCATTGTAGCTTTTGGGTCCTCCTCTATGTTGGCTCGGATCATAGCCACCTCCATCTCCTTGTGGTAATCTTCTACTGATTTAGACCCCTGAGTGAGTCTCTAAAGTTTCTGGTGCATCTCCCTGTAATAGTAAGAAGGTACAAACCGCTTCCTCATGAATGCCTTTATATCATCCCAAGTAGTAATTGGCATCTCTCTATTTCTCCTCCTGGATGTCACCAATTGATCCCACCATATTAGTGCATAATTTGTAAATTCAACAGCGGCTAGCTTTACCTTTTTATCTTCAAAAAAATTGTGGCACTCAAAAACCAAGTCCACCTTCCTTTCCCACTCTAGGTAAGTCTCTGCATCATTCCTTCCCTTGAAGGTTGGGATCTGCATCTTGATGGATTTAAGGTCTCTATCTCTCCTGTTAAATGGCTCAACTCTCTGACCTCTCCTAGGTCTGCGTACCTCAAACTCCTCCTCCTCCTCAAAGTCATCCTCTTCTGGATCATACCGAGGTGGTGGTTGCTGTTGGCATACACCTGCATGCCTCCCCTAAGGTTCCTCACGTCTTCCTTGTCTGAGTTCATCCATCTGTCCCCTAATCTTAGTTAAGGCTATATTGAACCTCTCAAATTGTTGCTGCATGGCTCTCAAAGTGAAAGCTATATTTGCATCTCCCCCTTGATTGTCATTGTTACTACCTCCCTGTGACATTGTAGATAAAATGATATACCTGCAAAACAATTTTAGTAATAAACAGCCTCACACACTCCCTCATGTGTTTCACTCAATTGATGTCACTCCCCTCATGTTTAAGTCACGACAATGACTCCCTCAAATAAGCTCACACACTCTGCCTTTTACCACTCAATTCCCTTTGAAATTCAATTCACCACTCAGAATCAATTCTCAACTGATCAAAAGAATTGAAAGAGTGTGAAAATTTTGAACTAACTAGCAAGTACGAGTATAAAAAAACAAAACTTTTTTTCAGATTTTTTCCAGATTTTCTTTTTTTCTTTTTTCTTTTTTTTTGGCCGACAATGGGGGGCAGTTTCTTGAATTCCAATAGAGTAGAATAAGAATTCTCCTCCACACCAATGCTCTGATACCAACTAACACGCACCACAGAATTGAAAGATTGTTCGAATCCAAGGAAAGAAGAAGATGGTAGATTCGAATTAACTAAATTAAATATGATACACAAGGTTTCAAATTTACCTACTAGACCTCACAAAGAACTTGTCTCAAGCAACCTAGATAACAAGTAAAGAACAAAACAAGAAAGTTGTTTAGCATCAAAATCACGCCGCAATCTGATTCAGTTGATAAGTGATGTTTAATTCCTGAGTTGAAAAGAACAAGAGGTTTTTTTTCTGTCAAGATGGTCGGTGGCACACAAGAAATAATATGATCAAAAGTACCCTTTTCCTAATCTTAAAGAGGGTATTTATACCTAGGTCAAATAATAAAAGACTTAGGCTAAATAATATATGGAAGCCCAAAATAAATATAACTTAAAACAAGTCCAAAATAAAATAATAAAAAAAAACATGCCTAGGCCTGGTCCAACGCGCCCCTCAAGTCTGATCATAGGCACGCCTCTCCTCTTAGGCTTAAGTGATGATGCGCAGATGGTATTCAAGTCCTAAGTGAGTCCAATCCAAGGATTTGAGATAAATGAATCAATTTAGGCTGTGATTCAGATAGTTCTCCTCCAATAAGCTTGGTACACTCCATCCTCTCCAAAAATTGGCCCACATGCACATAGAGAGCCTCCTTGAGTCTCTCAGTCCTAGCTCTAGACATAGGTCCAACTAGAATGATAAGCTCTCCCCCGTCATGCAGGCCATCTCCATGGTGATCCTTACTCTTGTGCACATCACTACTTATTTGATATTGACTATTCATAGTATTTTCTTTATCTGAGTTCATTATTATGTCAACTTTAGTTTAGTTTGTTTTCTTTAATTTTTAGTTAAATTCACAATTTGATTCGACAGCTAGATAATAGAAAAAGGGTTAATTCTAGTATTTATAGTCCTCATAAGATTGACCTATATTTACCAATCCTAGCTACTGCTACACTGTACACTTTCAATTAAAAATTATAAATCTTTATAAGTAAAATAATTCAATCAAGTTTTTGGCACTATTATTGGGAACTAAAATATTAGGAAAACCTAGCTTCTATTTATTTAACCAATATTTTTATATTTATTTATTTTATTTTTATTATTGAATTATTCATTTATTCATATTTTGATCTTTTCTATTTTGACTTTGTGATTGTGGTTTATTATTGGGATTTAAGATTCATCGATATAACTATAAACCATAATGGAAGGATGGAGAGGAAACTACTCTCATGGGAGTTATAATATGACATCCCATATGACAAAATCACAAACTTGGAATGAAAGGTATGGTGACATGTACTCAGAAGCTCAACTAATATCCATACTGTATTGTGATATTTGTGGGTATAATCATTACAATCATGAATTTCACGCACCATAATATATATGGGAGCATCCATATTGGATATGAAATTAGACTCAAAGTCCACCATATGAGAATACTTATAATTCATAGTGGAGCACCCTTTACGTTGATGGATATAATAATTACTCTTTATCTTAATCTTTACATCAACAGCAACAAGAAGAACAACTTATAGATATAATAACAAAAGGCCTTGCAAAAATTGAAGCTAGCCATTATGAATTCAAAGAGAGATTTTCTTTGCCTGAATACATTGAATTGAATACAACATATTATTCAAGCTTATTAACTCCTCAAAGTGAAGAGGAGACAAAGATCGACTTTATGAATGAAGTTGCATTTAAAAAGATGAGGAGGTAAATGCTACTTTAGAAAAGAAAGAAAAATATATGATAGAGAAATTAAGGGGTTGAAGAAGAGGAGGAAACCTCTATCTAAGAAGAAGAAGAAGAAGAGTGGCAAAAAATGATTAAAGAAGAAGAAAAGGAGGAGCCAATTAAGGAAACTATTGATGAATTATTAGTAGTCACCTTGAGTATAGATGGTTCCTACTTCGCACAAGAAAATTTTTTCGAGTCAAATGAAGATTCAAGAAGTTTTATCATTTCTTATTTTATTAACAATTTATTATCGAAAAGGGCATTAATGGAGTCAGTTGGATTTATTAATTTAATACATTATGTCTTTGCTATTATCTTATAACTTGTGGTTTATTCATAGGCTACTAAATCGCTGTATAGAGAAACAGGTGGAAGCAAGCTACTAATTATAGACCTAGGTTAATGGTAAATATGAAGGGTACATCAAACTAATCACGTTAAACAATCGCTACATGGGACGCAACCCATAAATTAATATATATTTCATTCCATTTGATTGCTTTATTTCATTTTATTTGTTTCCATTTTAGTCATAGTATAGGATTTTGTTCATTTTTTATGTGTTTTATGTTAGGATATGAAGAATCTCAAGTTGATTCTACATATTTGTTGTGTTTATGGTACGTGTGCCAAGTTTTGTAATTTTATGTTAGGATATGAAGAATCTTAAGTTGATTCTACATATTTGTTGTGTTTATGGTACGTGTGCCAAGTTTTGTACATTTCAGTGACTAATTTTCAAGTTTTCCAAACTACTTTTTGGTATAAACATGGTCACAGAGACCTATATGGTCTTTGTACATGACAGTATACATGTGAAGTTTGTAAAAATTTGTCATACATGTTCATGGGGACCTATATGGTCGTTATACACTTACATAATAAGTCACACGATCGTGTACAAGACTTTGTAAGTTTGCATGCAACAATGAGTGCTGAAAGAGCACATGGAGAGTTGAGAAGCCTGTAATATATGGAAGGATAAAGCTTTAGTGCAGATAGTGGGACATCTTGGGATATCTATCCCACCTCTATCATCTGGAGTAGCTGTTTCATCGCCAACTCCATAATAGTATGAGGCTTCGCAACCTTAGTATCCTCCTATGAAGAACTTGCTAGATTCACTATAGGACTAATGGATGTTGTATTTTGGTTTTTCCTTTTTTTTCTCTTATTATTTGTGCATATTTTTCTTATTTTCTTTGTTATTTTATTTTATTTTTCTTGACCATTAGTGTAGTGTTATTTTATGTTATCTTATTTTGATTTCCATGTTCTATATTTATTTTCTTTATTATTATTTTCTTTATATTTTGCAAGGATGGATGTATCTAATATAGGATGGATCTTCCTTCAATTCAGAACTCTATACATCTTTTTATTCAGGGTAGTACCAATTCAAACCTTTCTCATTTTTTTTGTTATTGTTATTTTACTTTTATGTGCTTTGATTGTGTACATTAGGGACAATGTATAATTTTAAGTGTGGGGAAAGGATTGCTTAAGTTTATTATAATCTTTTTTATTAAATCTTATTAATTAACTGATATTCTGAGTTAGTTAAAGTAAGTCTACAATACTTTAGATTATTATTAATTATTGAATTGAATTAGTATGCAAAAGGTTGAAAGTTAAAATAAACTTGCTTTTATAAGTCATATTTTTAGTAATTACTGAGATAATTAATTTGAATGAGAATTACATATTATTTGTGCATAAGAACATTTTTGTGAGCAATTGAGCCAAAGAGCAAATACATCATTATTTTAAGATTTTTTATTTTTCATGTCTGTTATTATACATAGTTGGATAGTTTTAGAACTTGCTTTAATTATTCATATTGAGATCACATTTGTTAAATGAGAACCATTGAAATGATAAAAGTTTAAATTCAACCTTTCATTTAGCCTATTTTCTTGATAATTATCCCTCATATTTTATCCTTTAGGAGTAACTAATTTTGAGACTTAGCTTTTCCATTGATTATAACCACATTATTAGCCTTTACTTTATTTTTCTTGAAGCCTTTTATTGTTTTTGATCCCTAAAGGTTACTTGAAACTTAAAATTTAAAAGGTTCCAATATTTCTTTGATTGTTGGTACATGATAAATGCTTAAAAAAATGTTGCGAGCATAATAAGTGAAAAAAATATTAAATTTATGGTACCAATGGAATTTTGGTGTTAAGGACTTGTATTGTGAAGAAATAAGTTGCATTATGGTACCAATGGAATTTTGGTGTGAAGGACTTGTATTGTGAAGAAATAAGTTGCATGTAATTTTTTTAAAATGTAGATTCCCTTTAATATTATCACTCTTTTTATTATCCTTATCATACCTTAACCTAAGCCTCGTTAAAACCTTGTATTAAGACCATTTGATTTTTGTTTCTAGTTTACTTATAAGTGGTAGAGATATGATTTTATTGGAAGCATATGATTAAAAATCCTTCTATGCATTAATTTGAGAGTTTTTATAATTTTTGCTCTAAACACTTTGAGTGCATTGAGTGAATCCTTAGTGAGAGCATAAAAATTTGTGCTTTCGATTTCAAAAAGATTATATATGATATTGATCTTAATATTGACTTATGAAGGTTGGCTTTATAATGACTTGAATGCAATTATATGTTTTGATTGATATGATATGTTGATTTAGAGTGTGAATAGACATGTTGAGGTTAACAAGTGGTGAATGTTTGTAAGTTCGATGATTTAGAATATGACTTGTTTGAAGACAAGCAACAACTTAAGTATGAAGATATTTGATAAACAATTAATTGATTATATTTATATACTCATATTTCGTATGTTTTGCTTGTTATTTAAAAGTTTTATAGTATTTTTTTATACTTATTTCACTTCAAGTATGTTTGTAGGTGATAATTACCTTCATAAACTAAGGAAAGATGTATTCAGGGTGAAATTATGGCAAGGAATGGAAGAATTGGAACAATTGTAGACTTACAAAGCCAGTA
Source organism: Erythroxylum longipes (assembly GCA_027563885.1). NCBI lineage: Eukaryota > Viridiplantae > Streptophyta > Magnoliopsida > Malpighiales > Erythroxylaceae > Erythroxylum > Erythroxylum longipes. The sequence goes on along the minus strand of JAOQMS010000001.1, from coordinate 14,555,992 downwards.
TAGTGACTGTGTAAGTCATTATAAACATGTGGAATTTCAACAACAAAATTCTTGCTTGAGGTATTTTTGGAGATACGTCACCTACAGGTCCATTTAAGTGACTATGTATGTCTTAAAATCCTTAGTTTTTGCTATAAAAAGATATTATTGAAGGCTACATAAAGGGAGGAGGGACATTAGAAACATTTTTGAGTCTTAAGAAATACAAAAAAGAGTCAGTTTTGATTAGAGAACGAGAAAAACATGAAGATTACATCATAAAATTCGATAAATATCATCTTTCAATCCAAACTACAAGAAGATTTCATTAGAGACAAAAGAAGATATAGATTATGAATTCTTTTATTTCTATTTTTTCTTCTAAATATTTGTTATTTGATTTATTTTCTATGTATAGAAACTAAATTGTTTAGTATCTAAATGTGATGAACCTTAAGTTGTAATGATAATATAATATGGTCTTTTATTAATGCAATTTTATTGATTAATTTATTATCCAATAATTTGTTGAATTCTTGAACTAATATATATGAAATATTGGTCCAATATTGATTTCATATAATTGAAATTGAAAATTCCTTTTGTTTGGATAGCTCTACCGTAATTAGAAAAAGCTACATATAAACTTAAAGATAGGTCGACATAAATTTTTTAAATTATGATCAAACGTAATAGTAAAATTAACAAATCAATAATGCAATCTTAGAGATTTTAGTTAGAAAATTTCGGTTAATTAATGATGATCATTTGTTAATATTTTTGATAAAATTATTAACAAAAGATAAGAATTATTACGGTGCAATAATCAATAATTTAATTATAAGATAAAAGGTTAAAGTTTAAAATATCTTAAAGGAATTCATCATGCAAATATTATTTATTTAATATTAACTATTTGTATTATTTCCTTTATCTGAGTTCGTTATAGTGTCAATTTTAGTTTAGTTTATTTTCTTTAATTTTCAATTAATTTCACAACCTAATTCGACAATTAGATAATAGAAAAAAGGTTGATACAAGTACTTACAGTCTTCGTAGAATCAACTCATACTTGTCAATGCTAACTACTACTACATCATACACTTACGGTTAAAACTTATAAATCTTTATAAATAAAATAATTCAATCATGTGCTTAAGCCACTTATAACAATAAGAAGATGCTAATAAATCTTTATAAATAAAATAATTCAATCATGTACTTAAGCCACTTGTAACAATAAGAAGATGCTAAATTGAGAATGTCGCTTCAAATTAATAGAATAGAGTTTAACAACCAAAAAAATGACATCAACCCGGATCAAACCTATATCAAATGATTCGGGAAGTATCATAGACCTCTTTAAACCAGAGAAAAATGGCATATGTAAGGAAGGAATGTAACAACAGTCTTTTTCACTCTTCAAAAACAGTTCAAAATTGTCCACTGAAAGTTTTTTCTTTTTAAAATGAAAAAATCCGTAGTCGCTATCCTTTGAATGCGCACTGAGTAAACCTTCGAATTAACGCAATAGCCTGCAAATCACGTCAACCAAATACTCCGCACTAGACAAATCTTGTACGATAGACTCAATCAAGATGGTATAAGTAAGAAGATTCGAACACAAGACTTTTTGACCTTATGCCCTCTCACTCCATCAACTCTACCACCCACTAGAGGGCCCAACTCAACCACTCCTATTGGGACCCCTTTGAAAGAGTGACATAATCCCAATCCTACAATCCACACATAATACTATATACGAACAGTTTAATACAAAGTGACTACCAGATGAAAATATAAGCAATCCCAACAAGTAGCAGTTAGTGAATTCAGTTTTAAATCAACAGTGATAAAGATGATGGAAAATATCAAAGAAATTGTAATATTACACAGAACAGAGAAGTTTTGATTCATATTACAGGCCTCCAAGACATCAAAATTCTCCACATGTTTAATATCACGAAATGCGTTTCTCGCTTCAACACTCCCTTTCCTTCCTGTTTTTGTGCACAAATTGCTGAGTGACATAACGCATTTAAGGAATCGAAAGACAAAGCAAAAATACTACGAAGATAAACATCAACAAGAACAAAGAGAATTAATCTATAGGGCTGCAACAAAGTTAGTAAGTAGTATAGTAATATCCAGCTGCTGGCCCAACCCCATTGGGAGGTGGCATTCCATAAGGCATCATTGGCATAGGACCTGGAGGGATGTACCCTGAACCACTAATCTTGGCCAAACTAGTTTGGCCTTGCATACCATCCCTAGCATATTGCTGCCATATCACCTGCTCATGTACAAGCAACTGTTGTTTCTTCTCCATATCAGCCATTTGCACATATGAAGGAGGTGGGATAGTCAAAGAAGCGGCAAATGGATCCTGATTGATAACCTGTACTGATCCATCTGGAGCTGGGAGAGCCAATACAGGAGTTGAGCTCTTCCCTGGTCCCGGCAACGCAACGCTGCTGGCACTTCCTCCACTCAATTGAGTAGAATTTACTTGTTGTCTTACCATTCCCTGCTCATACATGCCATTTAACAACAAAGGATCAAACCCGCCACCCAGAGCTGCTTTTTGCCTTGATAAGTTGCTGGCAGATTCAACTAGTGCTAATTCCCAATCTGCCTTGCCAGGCTCAGCAGCTGGAGTCTGCCAAGCTGAGGTGACTTTAGGCTCTCCGTTGGAAGGGAATGCTTCCCAAGATCCATTTCCATTATTAGCCGGAGTTCCAGCAAACAAAGCCAACGCCAATTTGTTTCCCTGGTCATCTGCACTAACGTCATCATCTCTCAGATTCACCAAATCTTCAGTAACCTGAGGCTGTTGAGGCTTAGCCTCCAGCTCGGGTGGAGGTGGTGGAGGAGGTACGTAATTCTCAGGTGGAGGCAATGCCTTGATCTCGTTCATATCGAGTACCGGTTCATCTTTCTGAACCGCAGGAGGAATCTCCTCTTTCCTCTCAGGACTCTTGGGCCTTTTGGCTCTATCCCTAACAAACTCCTCCAACGTCTCCAATAGCTTCCCCGTGATCCTCTGAACTTCTGGATACTCCGATGATCGAGCCACACCAGTATCCTTACACCAATTATAAAACTCAATCAGCTCATCAATCTGCTTGGCCGCACTAGCATAGCAATCAAATGCCTTAACACAATCATGATACTCCATGTCAAAGAACGTATCAAGCAGAACAGCCAAAACCTCACAAATATCCCCATACAGCTGAAAGCTCTCTTTCACAATTGGATAGAGCGCGATCAGCACCATCCTACTATTCTTAGCCAATCCAGTTGGTCTACACGACAAAAACCGATCCAACAACCTCTGCAAATGTCCCATCTTCCCGAATATCCTGTCGGGCTTCATTTCCCTCAAAGGAGTAATTGCCTTTTTCTCTTCTCTCCCCTCTCTACCAACTGCATCGGCCATATCTCCGTACGACCTTGACCTCGTCCTCATTCCATAGCTCCCATGTCCACTCTCACCCCTATAGTCTCCATAATCATTATACTCGTATGCTCGCCCTGGCGGCGGCGACCTGAAATCACCTCTTCCTCCGTATCTCTCAAGCTCACCATGAGCACTACCACCACCACTACCTTTCCGATCAAACAGTATCATTTCAAGTCTCTGATCTAAAAACATAGCGTAAGTCCTCACAAAAGCAGAATGATCCCAAGAACTCGAGTGAGCTTCATCTCTGAAATCCGACATATTCAAAAGCCTAGTTCCTCTCCTCGTAGCGTACAAGATCTCTTCCTGAAACAACGGATCGCCGTCGTTTAGCAGGCGATGGATGAGCATCAGAGCCTTGAGCGCCACAATCCAGTCGCGCGTCTTTCCCAATCGCTTCGACACCGCCACTACGCACGCGTGAACGTACCCTCGTGAGTACGAGGTCAAGTTCAAGATCTCACGTATGTACTTCTCGTTGGCCGGATCGTCGTCATGACTCGTCGCTTTCACGATTGCGACTTCGAGCTCCGGGGCGCTGTTGCTCGCCACTTTAGCTATGCCAATACTTGTTTGGTCCTTCACCGTCCCGATAGCTTTGCGGATCGTGCTCGGAGCCATCTCGACCGTCGATTCAACACTCCTTCACCACTTCAACTGCAGGATTCAATACATACCATTTCAATTTCCTTAGATCAGAGTTCAACCATTAATTTCAGTTGTAATAAATAATAATTGTTTAAACCATAAACCAAAAACTGATTTACCAGTGCGGTCGCAGCAAAGCTATTTCAGATCTGTAACAGTTGGTTCGGATCCCCTTCACCAAGAACGTCAAGTCGTCCCGTCCGTTTGTCTTTAGCTTGTGTGCTCGCGCGCGCGCGCGTGCATGTGTATAAGAGTGGAGACGAAGGGGCAGAGAAGCGTAGAAAATGACTTGGAAGCTAATTAAAATGTTAAATGAAAGAAAACGATAGATTTAAATAACGGGTTGAGGTCCGGAGAGAACGTGGAAGAATAAGAGCCGTAGATGTGATCAGAGTGAGGGAAGAAAATCCATATTGGCGTAGGTGTCTGGAGGTGTGTGCTTGTCGGAAGGCATTTGAGAGTTTTTTTTCCCTGAAAAAGTAAACAGGCATTTGAGAGCTGCTGTTACTGTTGGTTGGTGTTTCTTAAAGAGGCTTTCAACAAAAGGTCTTTGAATCTCTTCATACTGTGTGCGTGACAGTAACGCGTCCAGCCTCAGCATACGATGCGTACGGTCCACGACGACGGTGACTTTTTTTGTTTTATTATTATTTTGATGATTTTACAGTTGGATCTTATGTCTATTGTCGGCGTGGATGATGATCCAGCTGCTGCCGCGACCCGCCGATTGGTCAAATTTTGCGATGTTATTTGTAGTTGTACACAATTTAGTGGCCATATAATAAAGTGTATTTTCATTTCTTATCCATTTTAATAAAAGTTAAATTTTGATTTTGGAATTATTGATGGACACAGGCGGATGAAGTCTTGTAAAAATATATTAACTTCCAATAAATATATAATCGTGAAATATATTTATTTCATACATAAAAAAATTAACAAAAATTTTATTTTTGGACTTTACTTTTTTTTCCCATATCAAGTAATTATGCTTCTAAAATTGAATTTTGACTTATTGTGCATCTGCATAGCAAATTATTCTATTTTGATATTAGCATAAGTATCAATTTTCCACTTTATCAAATAGTGCGGTATTTGTATTTGTATTTGAATCAAAACTCAAATTTATTGAAATAAGTGAGTAAATAAGAGATATTAAAAATTAATTTTACAAAGATTTGACAAATAAATTTTGTCAGCGTTCATTTCTCAAGACTCAATTGAGATTCTATTAAACTTTTCTTTTAATTAGGTGACGAGAAACTTTCATACAAGTTTCTTTATTTGTTTTAAATAAAAAGGAAAGCTTTTAAAATCTTTCTTACCGTGAAAAATAATTATAAACTTTTTTAAATCAAACAAGTTAAAGATGACAAGAAGATTTAAACCCCAATCTAATTTGGCTTGAGTTAACCATACTTTGGATCTATGTAACACGGATACGGCAAAATGAAGCAATGTCTGTATGTTAGACACGTGTCTGACACGGACACCCACTGAACACGTGTCGGACACGTGTCCGTATGTGTTCGAATTAAAAATTAAATTTTGTCAACTCGAACACGACTCAGACACGTCTGAAGATGGCTCGGACATAGCTGGAGGCGACTTGGATATTGCTCGATACGGCTGGATACGGTTCGGTTATATTATTGTAATAAAAAAAATTTCTTAAAAAAAAGTGGAGCCCGCATAGAAGTCCAGGTTTGTGCGACTGTGTGGAGGTACCGTCGTAAGCACCGCCTCCATAGAAGCAACTCGTCGTTTTGCTCCCCAACTACTTGGCGGCTCTACCTGCAAGACCAAGAGGTAAGTGCCAAATCTTTTGTTAGAGTGGAAGATAATCGATTTCCGTGCCAAAGTTATCATTGTGCATCTCTAATAGACGAGCGTTTGGGTGTAAGATTCATGCTTTTTGTTCTTATCAATGATAATTAAAAATGTGTTGCAGGTAAAAATGCCAACTTAAAGAATCTTCCAGGTTGTCGTTCTTTTGGTACAAAACAAAACCCTCTTTCACTAAGTACTTGAGTATTTTATTTAGGATAAGGTTTTTACTTTTTAGGCTTTCTTAGTCTTTTTTTGGACTAATCATTTTCTTTTTCTTCTTCTAGATCTGTCACTGTCACTAGGAGTTAAAAACCTTGAAACTCTATAGGAGGCCAAAACCAAACGAAACCATTAACTGCTTCTAAGGGTGTTTTCTTTCTTTCTTTTTTAAAACATTTTTAATTTTGATTATTTTCTTTTTCTCCATATATAATAACTTTTACAATTAGCATCAGCTCACGTTTTAAATTATGAGTGATTTGGGTTTTATGCTTAGAATCACTTATAATAATTTGAGTGTCTTGGTGTTGCACTTGATCAAATATTCAAATTATTCCACGACTTTTGTTTCCCGCAAGTTGCAACATGATTTTGGTGAGTGTTTAGTTACTGTTTTGCAATGCAATATTGATAATTTTACGGTTGGACTGCTTTAGGCTACAATCTTTTCCTAGAAGTAGCAATCTTTATGTTTGATTTTCAAATTAGAAATGTGTTTGGTTGAAAGTTGCTTTTCTTGTCTTGCTTTCTTCATTGACATAAAAACACTTTGTTATTTCTTGATATTGTTTACTTGTTTGTTAATATAATTTGGTATCTTAATTAGGTATTTTAATCCACTATTCTCCTTTTTCCATGGCTTCTAGTAGTGGTGCTGAATAAGAAAATCCAGAAATACTACTATGGAAATATGTGGTGAAGAAAAATAAAACAGAGGGTGGTGGGAACTTTGAGTTTGAGTGTAGTTTTTGCCATAGCTCATTCAGAGGTTCTTACATTAGGGTAAAGGTGCATCTGTTGAAATTGCTAGGCAAAGGAATTCGAGTTTGTGGTGACATTCCATCCTCAAAGGTGACAAAACTTTAAAAAATTGACAATGAAGCTACATTGTTTGTTAGACCCTGAAATTTTTCTTAGAAAATTTCTGAGTAGTACATGAGAAGTGTAACACCCCACTCCCGCTGGACCCGAACCCGATACCGATGGTGATATCTGAATCCGTGCCCCTCGAGGGTGGCATGTCACATCACTTAACATT
>JAOQMS010000001.1:14518504-14548714 GCA_027563885.1 Erythroxylum longipes | reverse complement strand
GCATGAGCATGAGATGTGTTTTCCTAATTTCTCTTATTTACCTCACTTGGACCCGTTTCTCTGGTCCGACCCGTTCTCTGGAAACGGGATGTTACACTAGTGATGTTCATTATGTTTCATCAATCGATGTCATTGATTGTTTGTATCAAGAAGTTTTTGATGTAGATGGAAAAGATGAGTTAGAAGATATTCTTTGCATGAGTTTACAGGAAAACACTTTGCAAAATTCTAACTTGTTCATTACAAATGAAATCGAAAAAATTATGCTAGCATTGCAATCATTGCAACCAATACCAAGAAGGTATGTAATTTCAAATATTGAACTGCCAATATCTAATATAAAATCTTTAACTTTGGTTATGCAGGCACTTACAATTGAACTGAAGCAGTTATTGGAGCACTTAAAATATGTGTTTTTAGGAGAAGGAGAAACACTTCCAGTAATCATAGCCAGGAACATAACCAAGTTTCAAGAAGAAAAGCTTATCCGAGTGTTTAAAGACCACATCACAGATATGGGGTGGACTATAGCCGACATTAAGGGTATTATCCCTTCGACATGTATTCACCAAATTATTTTGGAAGAAGAATCCAAACCATCAAGAGAATCACAACAAAGATTTAATCATCTGATGATGGAAGTGGTAAATTCAAAGATCTTTAAGTTGCTTATTGTTGGTATAATCTATCCAATTTGGATAGTAAATGGGTAAGTCCAATCTAAGTGGTACTAAAGAAGAAGACCGGGATTACAGTGGTGAAGAATGAGAATAATGAGTTTGTTCCTCTAAGAATTCAAAATGGATGGCAAGTATGCATCGATTATAGGAAGCTAAATGATGCTACACGTAAGGATCACTTTCCACTCCCATTTGTTGATCAGATGCTTGAACAACTTACAAGACGATCTCACTACTATTTTCTTGATGGGTATTTAGGTTATAAACAAATTGTGATTACTTTGGAGGATTATGAGAAAACAACCTTCACATGCCTATTTAATACATTTACCTATAAAAGGATGTCATTTGGACTCTGCAATGCCCTAGCCACCTTTCAAAGATGCATGGTAAGTATTTTCTCTGAGTATATTGAGCACATTATTGAGGTCTTTTTGGATGATTTTACTGTCTGTGGGAATTCATTTGATGCATGCTTGGATGATTTGAATTGTGTACTTAAACGATGAATCAAAACTAATCTTATTTTAAATTCTGAAAAATGTCATTTTATGGTTAAACAAGGAATAGTTTTGGGACATGTAATCTCTTCTAGAGGTATTGAGGTCGATAAAGCTAAGGTAGAAATTATAGGAAACTTACCTACCCCACAAATGTGCGGGATTTTAGTTCTTTTCTTGGACATACAGGTTTTTATTACAGGTTTATCAAGGAATTTAGTAAGATCTCAACAAATCTCTATCAATTGTTACAAAATAATGTGCCTTTTGAGTTTTATGAGGTATATAAGCAAGCATTTGATAAGTTGAAAGAGCTTTTGACCTTGACACCAGTCATTCAACCACCTAACTGAAGTCAACCATTTGTGATTATGTGCGATGCGAGCAATTTTGTTGTGGGTGCTATTCTTGGTAAAAAATGTGGCAAGATGACTCACTTTATTTATTATGCTTCAAGAACTCTCAATCCAGCACAATGCAACTACTCCAACATGGAAAAGGAGTTTTTATCTATTGTGTTTGCTTTAGATAAATTTAGACCTTACTTGCTTGGTTCTAAAGTGATTGTATATTCTGATCATGCAGCATTAAGGTATCTTTTAATAAAGAAGGAAGCAGAACTAAGGCTCATTAGATGGATTCTCCTACTCCAAGAGTTCAATTTGGAGATTAGAGACAAGAAAGGTGTAGAGAATTCAGTCTCAGACCATTTGACTCGGGTTGTGAAGGGAGAGGATTCAGTACCATTACAAGAGTTATTCTCGGATGAGCAATTACTAACACTTCAAGGTAAGGCTCTATGGTATGCTAATATTGTGAACTATCTAGTGAACAATGAGATACCTAATGATTTGAGTAAGCTTAAATGGAACATAATAAAGAGCAAGTAGAAATATTATATTTGGAATGATCCTAAGTTATGGATTTGTTGTTCTGACCAAGTGATTAGGAGATGTGTGCCTGAACATAAATATGAATCAATTTTGAAATTTTGTTATTTGTATGCTTGTGGTGGTCATTTTGGGCCTAATAGAACAGCTAGGAAAAATACTTGAATGTCATTTTTATTGGCCAAGTATGTTTTAAGATTCCTATAAGTTCTATAAAGCATGTGAACAATGCCAAAAACAAGGTAATTTATCCCATCGAGATTAAATGCCTTTATCTCCAATTTTTGTATGTGAAAATTTTAATGTATGGGGCATCGATTTTATTGGACCATTTCCTTCTTCTTCTTTTTTTTACATTTTTTAGATGTGTATTATGTTTCTAAATGGGTGGAAGCTAAAGCCACTAGAACTGATGATTCTAAAGTTGTTGCATACTTTGTCAAGTCTAATATTTTTACTAGGTTTAGAACACTGCGAGCATTGATTAGTGACAAAGGTACTCATTTTTGCAACCAATTGGTGAGGAATCTTTTAAAGAAGTACCACATCACTCATAAGGTGTCTACGACCTATCATCCATAGATGAACAGGCAAGCAGAGGTGTCAAATAGAGAAATCAAGTCCATGTTTGAGAAAACAATGAGCAAAAATTGTAAAGATTGGAGCGAATGACTTAATGATGCTCTTTGGGCATATAGGAATGCATACAAGACATCAATTGGCATGTCTCCATACCGAATGATTTACAAAAAATTGTGTCATCTTCTGGTGGAAATTGAGCATAAAGACTTTTGAGCCATTAAGCAATGCAATATGCAGATAGACACGGTGGATGAATAAAGGAAACTGCAACTGCAAGAATTGGAAGAGATTAGGCTTGATTCTTATAAGAATGCATAAATTTACAAGGAAAAGATGAAACAATTTCATGATAAGATGATTGTCAGGAAGAATTTCATGGTTGGAAAAAAAGTTCTTCTCTATCATTCACCACTTAAGCTTTTCTTAGGTAAATTGTGTTCCTTTTGGATTGGACCTTTTGTTGTTACTAATGTGTTTTCACATGATGCAGTTGAAATTGAAAGCTTACAGACAAATAAGAAATTTAAAGTCAATGGTCATTAATTGAAACCCTTATATGAAGGATTCCAAGTGGAGGATGTGGAAGTGACAGGGTTAGAAAACCCTCATTATCAAGACTGAGCAATATGGAGTCGAGCCAACGACGGTAACAAAGGTGCTGCTTGGGAGGCAACCTAAGGGAAGTTGATTATTGTCTTTTTACATTTTCACAATTGTTATTTTCCTTAAATTCTCCATTTCTTACATTTGATGTTACATTAAGGATAATGTAAGTTTTAAGTGTCAGGGTGTGATCTCAGTTTGATATTAGCTTTTATGTATGTTTGGTCCTTAGTTGTTGCTTATGTGACTTTTTAGGTGATTTTCAAAATCAAACAAACAAAATCAAAAAAATTTTCGTTTTCTGTTGCTTTAAGACTATGTAGTCATAATTAGAGTGTGAATTAACCAGAAAAATCCATATCAAACTTTGGCAAGTATTTTTGCTCTTATGATTGGTCAATATGCATTTTCTTTAAAAGAGTAGTGACTAGTGGTAGACAAAAGCTAGTGAGATTTTGAGCCTTTATAGACTGACACATCTATACTAGTCTTATTGTCTTTTTGTTTATACGTGACCTTCATGACATGTACATGCTAATTTTGCTTTGATTTGCTATTCAAAACCACATTTTTATCACATGCATTAACATGGAAATGATTAGGCATTCTTTGTTTGTACAAGCTACATTAACCAAATAGCCTAACAATTTGTATGAAATTTCCTTTGTTAAGCCACCTTAAGCTTTATTTGCCCTTTTTTATGCTAACCATATTACATGCTTTAAACCTAGCCAAATGTCTCACCTAAACCTTAAAGCTAATGAAGTAATTGTTGATTGTTAAGTTTGTGGATGTACAAAATTCTAAGTGTAGGCGTATGTATATGTGTGGGATGGTTATAATTTTTAGGATGCCAATTTATATATTATCATTGAAATTCGCATGTTGATCTAACTTCCTTCAATGTATAAAAAAAGAGAGAAAAAAAGAAAAATGTTTAAATAAAATTTTCAAGGAAGAAATACATTTGTGTTGCAAAGTTATATATGATTAGTCTTGCATATCTTTTTAAGAGGGCATAATAAGAAATGTTGCAGAAATGTGTGCCTTCATCACTTATTATCATATGTGGCACTCCAAACCGATTAAATAACCATTTAGTGAACTTCTGCACTACCTTCGCATCATTGGTTGGAGTCGCTACTGCTTCAACCCAACGCAAAACATAATCAACTTCCACTAGAATGTACATGTTTCCTAGTGGAGGAAAGGACCCATAAAATCGATGCCCCATACATTAACGACTTACACTTCTTGAATGTTGGATAAAGGCATTTCATCCTTTTTGGAGATGTTACCTATTCTCTAGCATCGATCATATTGTGCTACATAAGTCTGAGCATCCTTAAACAATTGTGGCCAATAAAATCCACCCTCAAGTATCTGAGCCGCCGTTTTGTTGACTCCATAATGCCCAGCATACTATCCTTCATGACATTGCTTTAGGGTGTCTAACATTTCCTCATCTGGAACAAATCATCACATTAACCCATTTGTGCATGCTCTATATAAGATTGGCTCATCCCATATATATCGGTTACAATCATGCAAGAACTTCTTCCTTTGTTGGTAAGAGAGGTCTGACAGAAGTTTACCATTAGCAACATAATTTGCGATATCCGTAAACCATGGTGTAGTCAAACTCTCGAGTAGTATTAGAGTTTCATCGGCAAAATTTTTGTTAATGTCATCACTTGTCTTGCATTCCCCTCCCTCAAATCTAGATAAATGGTCTATAAGAACATTTTCTGCTCCCTTTTTATCTCTCACCTTGATATCAAATTCTTAAAAAAGTAACACCCATCGAATGAGCCTAGGTTTTGCATCTTTCTTGTTGAAAAGGTATTTTAGTGCTACATGATCAATAAATACAATTACCTTTGAACTTAGGAGATATTATCGAAACTTATCACACGCGTACATTACTATAAGTAGTTCCTTTTCTGTAGTGGTATAATTCAGCTGGGGTCCCGTGAGAGTCCCACTAGTATAGTAGATTGCATGCAACTTCTTATCTTTCATTTGGCCCAAAACGCAACCTATGGCTTGGTCACTTGCATCATACATAGCTTTGAACGGAAGTATCCAGTTCAATGATGATAAAATTGGTGTTGATATTAATGCCTCCTTTAATGTGTTAAATGCAGCTATACACTTATCATCAAACAAGAAAGGCACTTCCTTCACTAGAAGGTTCGTCAAAGGTCTTGGAATTTGCAAAAAGTCCTTGATGAATCGACAGTAAAATCCTACATGACCTAAAAATGCTCACACACCTTTTACGTTGCTTAGTGGTGGAAGCTTCTCTATCACTTCTATTTTGGCTCTGTCAACATCGAATCCTTGATGTGAGATTTTATGCCGTAGCACTATCCCCTCTTGAACCATAAAGTGACAATTCTCCCAATTCAGCACCAAGTATGACTCTTCACATCTTTGAAGAACTCTATCCAAATTAGTTAAACACATGTCGAAAGAATCTCCAAAGACTGAAAAATCATCCATGAATACCTCCATTATATCTTCTATCATATCAATGAAGATAGACATCATACAACTCTAAAATGTGGCTGGGGCATTGCAAAGTCCGAAAGGCATTTGTCTGTACACGAAGGTACCATAGGGTCAAGTTAATGTAGTATTTTCCTGATCATCAGGGTAGATGAAAATTTGATTATATCCATATTATCCATCTAAGAAGCAATAAAAAGAATGACTAACTACCCTTTCTAACGTCTGGTTTATAAACGGAAGAGGAAAGTGTTCTTTCCTAGTCACTGACTTGAGTTTGCGATAACCTATGCATATTCTCCATCCTTTGACTGTTCTTGTTGAAATTACTTCTCCACTATTACTTTCTATTACCATCATTCCACCCTTCTTAGGTACACATTATATTGAACTGATCTATTCACTATCAGAGATGGGGTAAATTATCCTGGCATCTAGGAGTTTTATGATCTCCTTCTTGACCACCTCCTTTATGTTAGGATTTAACCTCCGTTGACACTTCCTCATCATTCTACATCATTCGTCTAAGTTTATTCAGTGGATGCATACATTTGGGCTTATGCCTCGAATGTCAACAATCTGCCATCTGATGGCTTTCATTCAATTCTTAACAATTTTTACCACCTTACTTTCTTGTTTCTCATTTAATTGATTGGAGATTACTAACGGTAATGTTTGACCTTCACCTAGAAAAGTATATATGGGATGTGGAGGTAAAGGTTTAAGCTTTAGTATCGGTGGTTTTTTATTAATGGTGGTATGGGTGCTTTAGTTTGAACCAATTTATCTTGATGTATTTGAACGTCTGACTCCTCCATATCATCATCTCTTTTAGATTCAGGGTTCTGATATCCATTGTCTTCCTCTACCTCCACTGACTGTAATTTTATGAAGCAACTCTCAACTTCTTCTTGCAAATTTTGATCTGTAATTTCAACCTTCACGTATGCACTACTCGTTATTGGATTCTTTAAGGCCTTATTCATATTGAATTCGATCTGATCCTCACTTATTCAAAGTGTTAATTTCCCTTTGTGAACGTCAATTATGGCTTTTCTTGTATTTATGAATGGTTGACCTAAGATCAGTGGGCAATTCTTATCTTCTTCAAAATCTATAACCACAAAATCTATCGAAATAACGAATTTATCTACTTGCATCAGAACTTCTTCCACTATTCCCAATGATCTTTTAATGGATTGATCTACCAACTGAACTAAGATCAGTGTAGGCTCGACTTCACCTAATCCCAACTTCCTGAATATCGAAAAGGGCATAATATTAATGCTAACTCCCAAATCACACAAGCACTTTGTAAATTCAAACTCACTAACCACACATCGTATTGTGAAACTTCTTAGATCTTTCAATTTAGAAGGCATTTGATTGGTGACTACTGAGCTGCAAGTGCCTGTTAGAGCCACCATTAGATTATCTTCCTAAGTACACTTCTTTGATTATATGTCCTTTAAAATTTTTGCATATTTAGGCATGTGTTCCAACACCTCAACAAAGGAGAGATTGATTTGTAGTGTCTTTAATTTTGTCAACTAATTTTGCAAATTATGCATCTAACTTCTTCTTTTGTAGTCGTTAAGGAAAAGGGAATGTGGGTTGATATGGTGGAGGAGCAACATAAGGAGGATATTCACTCATGTCTATTTCTTTCTCCTTTTCTTGATTTTTCTCAACTGGCTGGGTAGGCTCCTCTATTGTCCTTGTGAGTGGTTCAAGTTCCTTCCTACTTTGAAGTGTAATAACCTTTAGTTGCTCCTTTGGTTTTGTTCCTGAAGTACTAGGAATATTTCCCAAATTTTACATAAAAAAGGCATTTGATAATTGATTCACTTGGGCTTCTAGATTATGGATTGAGGAAGCATGGTTCTTAGTGACTTGCTCAAATTTGCCTTCCAGCTTCTTTTGTACATTGTATAGAGTTCCAAGCTTATCTAAAATTTTATCCAACTTAGATTCCATCAAGCTTGGTTTATCTTGTTAGAAGCTCGCTTGTTTTTGAGGCCTGAACTATCTTCCAGTATTGTTCATCCAGGATAAGTTAGGGTGATTCTTCCACACAATGTTGTAAGTGTTGAAGTAGGGATTCTTGCCCTCTCCTTATCCATATTGCTCTCCCATATAATTTACTTGCTTCTGATTGTTTTCCTTCATCAAATAATAGTCCATAGTATCATGTTCTAATTGTCCACAGAGCTCACATTTAAGTTTTACGGCCTTCACGGGATCTGAAGAAGAAGCTTTTATGCTATTAAGTTATCGCATCAAGTTGTCGATCTTCGCTTGCATTTCTGTCATCTGATCGACCATCGCAACTCTTTTTTGTTCTTTGAAGGTAGTAGGTTTCCTACCCCACTTATTCGTCCATAAGCAGTTGTTGCCCACTATCTCCTCTATCAACTCTTCTGCTTCATCAACTGTCTTTCCATTAATCATCCTCCTGAAGCTATGTCAATTATGCTGCTCGTTAGTAGGTTTACTCCATTACAATAAGAATTCCTTGGGTAGGCTATAGTGTGGGCACTTTCTTTGCAAATCCTTGTATCTCTCCCACGCTTCGTAAATTGATTCCTTGTCACCTTATAGGAAATTGGTGATTTCCTTGATGATCTTCGTGGTCTTGGCCAGAGGAAAATACTTATCTAAGAAGACACGTGATCGGGGTGTTACGCTATAAAAAAGTTCTAATATTTTTAACCTCGATATTTTTACAAGCACATGGACCGTTCACTTAATACCTAAGGTATCGATCCTATGAGTAGGTTAATCTAATCCGAAAATCTAAGGATGAACTAAATCGCAACAATTCAAAATAAACAACTAATACAGGAAATCAATCAATCAAACAATCAATTACGAGAATTAAAATTCAGAAATATAACTGGATAGCTATTTGCATAACTCAAATGAAAATCAACCTAGGAACTACCAATTGAGAGAAAGGGCATTTTATGCAACCTTAATGAAACTCTAATTAATTATGCAATTATCGAATTACTGGGTCTAGACTGTCTTAGGGTGGATTACTATCTCTTGAGTTATAGTCTTTAACCCTAATTTATAATCCCTAATTCAAATTGTGCAATTGTGATCTCTCGATTCCCAATTGACCCAAAACCTAAATTAGTTCTGAAATTGTCTAAAAACCACCGATAACTCATACACAATCTCTTACTACACAATTTTAACGGTTTGATTCAATTCTTTATCTATCAAACTACTTAACTCTTGTTAGCCCAATTTGATGATATTCACTTGGTTCACCCTCTCAGTTTGTGACCGAATTATTAAGAACAGAAATTGAATCACAAATAATTCAATAAAAATACAATAAATTGAATTTTATTAATATCAAAGAAAAAATCCCAAAGGTGAGTATAGAAAAAACTCAACATTCAACACAACCTATTCTCAACAACTATCTCAACTTTATATATCAAAAAAATTGAAATAATCGAAAAATATATCGAGAATGGAATGGAGGAGGCAGTGACAGTGGGAAACCTCCTATTTCAAGAAGTACTTTACGTCAAGATTCTTCTTTGTTTCTCTCTTCCTTCATTTCCTTCCTCAATCGCTCAATAAACTCTCTAGGGTTTCAGATTTCGGTTGATGCAAAAGGCTCTTCTAAGGCTGCTTCATCTAATGGATTTATACTTTGGAGGCCCTAAGGTTGATTAGGGGTCGAAACGGTCTGAAAAGTCTTATAAAATTTGAGTTTTTGTGTCAACCCTATGCAATCGTGGCCAACGCCTAACCCTCTTTGTCACAATATAGCCCAAAGTGCATAATCGTGGCCTAGCACAGAGCTTTTTGTCACGATCGTGGCCCAAAGTGCACGATCTTGGCCTGGGTCCTGTTGGCTTACTTCTTTCTGCCACAATCATGGGCCATATTTTTGGCCCGAAACTCTTTGAAACTTCTTCGTTCTTCGCCGTTTACCCTTAAACACTAACAAACACATCAAAGTGCCTAAAAAATATAACAATTAAGCTCAAAGATTAATACTAACCTATTAACACCTAAACACATACACTAACACAATTGCAACATAAATATGTATTAAACACTCAAATTAACATTAAATACCTAAAAAATTGAACCCTAAAACATCATACAAATCACAACTATCAGCACGCACTAACTGGTCCCATATCGTGATGTTAGCTGGGCTAAAGGGATGGTCCCAAACCTTCGCTCTATCTCTAAGGGTAAAGGGGAACAACTGAATTATAACTGCATCTTTCGACATCTGATGATACCAGAAAGTATCATAGATTTCGAGCAAGTTCACAATGTGTGCGTGGCATCTTTATTAGTTAATCTACAAAACTGCACATTTTGCTGAAGCATATTGAGGAGGGCTGGTTTAATCTCAAAGGAGGCTGCTTGAACAGGCAGCCTAGCTACTCTTTGGTTCACTGCATTGAACCTCGACCTCATAAAGTCCATAAGGGTCAGCTGTTGCCATCCTTGGTTTGCTCTATGGTCCATGTTCTTCTTAAATTCCTCGACCATTGTTGATTTCTTGATCTCTTCTTTTTCTTCTCACCAAGCATTCCTAAGGGTTTGTTCTAGTCGATTGATATCTAAGTCTAACAGTTCAACTACACGACTCGAATCTCTCATGACTCTTGTGTTCATATAAGAGCACAATTTCTGAAATAAAACGAAAGAATGAAAACAAAAATCAAAAACTAAACTAAATGCCTTAAACTATATAACTAAATAAAAACTTGATCGCAGGTTTCAATATGACAAAATTTTAATATTTTTAATCTCGATATTACCGCAAACACACAGGTTGTTTGCGTAGCACCTAAGGTGTTGATCCCATGAGGAGGTCAATCTAATCCTAAAATATAAGGCTAAACTCAGTTCGCAAAATTCAGAAAGAACAAAACTAAACAAGAAAATGTTCAATCCCGTAATTAATTCCAATAATCAAATTTGAAAATATAAACATAATAGCAATTGCTTACCCAATCACAAAACCACCTAAAGACTACCAACTTAGAGAAAGGAGATTTTTATTCGGCTTTAATGAAAAACTAATCGATTATGAGTTTATCGAATTACCGGTTCTATACAGTCCTAAGGTTGATTACTCTCCCTCGAGTTATAGTCATCAACCTCCAATTATTAACCCGAATTAGATTATAAGAAATTGAAACCTCTTGATTCACAATTTATCCTAAAACTTAAATTAGATATTAAGTTATCCAATAAACCACTAAAAACCTATGCAAGATCTCTCGTTACACAAATTTACCGGTTTTGATTCAATTCTTGAACGATTAAATTACCTAACTCTCATTAGCCGGATTTAATGATTTTCACTCAGTTCACCCTCTCAGTTTGTTACCAAATTATTAAGTGCAGAAATAAAATCACAAATAATCCAATAAAAACATAATAAATCAACTTTCATTAATATCAAAGACAAAATTCCCGAATGTGAGTTTAGACAAGTGCTCAACATTCAACGAATCTATCTCTATGACTATCTCAAATTCTATGCAATCATAAAGAAATAAATAAAACCAAAAATAGTTTCAAAATGGAGTGACGGAGGTAGCAACGACAAGGAACTTCCTATTTTGGGAAGTACTTCGTGTAGCCTTCATCTCCATGTCTCTGTTCCTTCGTCTCCTTCCCCAATCTCTAAGTAAAGCTCTCTAGGGTTTCAGGATTTGGCTTATGCAAAAACTCCCATCTTATGTTCTTTAAATACCTTGGTAGCCTTAGGGTTTTTTGGGGGTCAAAACAGTCTAAAAAATTCCTCAAAACTTGATGTTTTCACCTATTTGTTTGTCTGCCCAATGCAGGCCCATCAAACCTCTCTGTCATGATCGTGGCCTTTGGCAAAGTCTTTTTGTCACGATCATGTCCCTTAGGCCACAATCGTGGGCTGGCTCACACGGTTCTGTCACAATCGTAGCCTATTATACCACAATCATGGACCGTGGTTTCAGCCTGAAAATATCTGAAACTCCTTCGTTCTTGGATATTGGCCTTGAAACACTAACAAACACATCAAGGTGCCTTAAAAACATAATATTTAAGCTCAAAGACTTATGCTAAGCCATAAAAACACTTAAACACATAAACTAACATAATCCTAAACACATACTAAACACTCAAATTAACAACTAATATACAATAAATTAAACCTTAAAACATGATGCAAATCACACCGATCAACGTCCCCACACTTAAATGTTTGCTTGTCTTTAAGTAAACAAAACAACAAACAAATAACAAAAACAAAATGCACAATGCAGTAATGAGGTAATGGCTTCAACTTTATGAAATAAATTTAATCTTAAACAAAATCATTCGAGTTATATCAAATCATTAACATGTGAAATCTGTGTCTAGGGGCTTTGAACTAAATATGCAAATTAATCGAGATCCAAGTGTTAATTTATTTACCCTTTTCAATTGCACACACACATTCATAATTCTTTGGTCATTTATACTCTATAATTGTTCCTAAGTATATTTTCCTGAGAAGTCAAGCTTATTATAAGTCTAGTAGGTTTTTATTAGAAAACACACATATTTCTTTTAATTTATTTATTAAACATGGACTTAGTCTTTTTATGTGGAGGCAAACATTGGTAATGAATGTCGATCTAGTTACTCGACTAAGTCATGTTTTTATTAAGCTACTTGGTTGGAATTTCATTATAGCTTTTTGACGCGGAGGCACATATTTGGGATGCGTGTCGTTCTAGATACTAGGCTATATCACGTTCTCAACTGATTACTAGCTTTATTCATAACCCGAAGGCCAGTGGAATATTTATTTAACTAACATTTTTTATTGCCTACCTTGTTGTTTTAGCTACTTGTTTCCATGAAAAATACTAGTAAAGACACTTAAGTTGGCCTTAAATTATAAATGAATGTGGCAATTTAAAAGGTGACAAAACTTACACTAGATCCTAATTAAGTTGTATATTTATCCAAAGACCCCAATTTACTAATTTTGTGAGCTAATGATTCTACATAACTTAATAGGCTCTGTTTAAAATTAAGTTAATTTCACTCCATCTAAGTTATTGACATATTCAAACAATTCACAAAATGTAACCTAATAGCTATTATACCATATGCAAAATTACAAACAAAGCAAAACACATAACCCTCCCCACACTTGAATTTCAAATTGTCCTCAACGTGAGAAGGGAACAAACAAGCACATAAAAGAAAAGAAAGAACATAAATTAAAGTAAATAGAAAATAAATAAAAATAAAGACAAATATAGGAATAAAAATAAAGACTAATTTGAAAAATAAAAAATGGGTTAGACAAAATCTCATGGAGATGGAGGTGGTGATGGTGTCGGAGGCAACAATTGAATACGCTGAGACTCAAAATACTAATGGATTTGACGGATATCCCAACTCTGATATCTTTATGTTTGGGCCATCTCCTTCATCATTCTGGTGTGCTCCACAAGTGTATCAGTAACTTTCATGTTATTTGCAGAGATTGCCTCCAGGACTTTCTTCTATCCTTGATCTTCTTCTTCCTCTTCCTTGGACTCTTCATTGGTTAAGTCCTCTTTTGATTACTGCGGTGGTGCTGAACTCGAGCTCTCCTGACTAGTCCTGATCTTGACATGTGTCTTTTGGCTGATATCCCTAAGTTTCATGTTGTGGGACTTAAGGATTTCAACATGTCATAAATGGTGACGGTTTAGGAAGTTAGGGAGGTAAACAGTTAACCTAATATGATCCACTTCATAATATTCAGCAATGGCAGACACTAGGTACCCCATTACTAAATTGTTGCTCCTTTTGCAATGAGTCGCAACAATAACATTTAGTATATGTGTGGATGTGCACACTGTAATGATGTGGTCTATGCACCATAACATAAAGAGTTCCTTTGTGGAACACTTGTTAGTTTCTGATTTATCAAAAACCAATTGGCACATAAATTTGTGTAGCAACAAGTGCTCGTGAGACCTTATTGTATTGTTGTGAGCATTCTTGGCATGAAATTGCTCTATTCCAGTGAATTCATTCCAATATCGAGAAGGAGAAAAATCATCATGTCGATCGATGATGGAGGATTTGGGGAATCCACACATATCGCACATGATTTCTATGTTCACTTCATAGGCTCTTCCTCTCAACCTAAACCAAAATTCCTTGGGGTTCCTAGGGTCATAGGATAGTGAAGTGAAAAATTCCAAAGTGAGTTCCTGTTAGACAGAAAATTGGAAACGTATAAATTGGACCCATTGGATCTCCCAGCTAGGTTTTCTACCCTCTCGCGCAATTCTAACCTGTCGAGCATTTCAAAATCAAAATATTTGGGAACTCCTATTTTTCTAGCATTTAGAGATTGAAAACGAGGACCTTTCTTCTTTGTATAGACCGGGAAGGGCGCTCTGAAGTCTGCTGCTCTGTTTTTTCTTCGATGTCCCGCAACTTGGTTTCATCTTAATTGCTCCCGTCTAGCTTATTGCTTAATGCGCGGTATATTTCTTATGAATAGGTAGAATTTGGAAGAAATTTAGAGGTTTGAAAATTTGTAGAGAGATGTGAGAGCTTTTGTAGGTATTAATTCTAGAGAGATAAAGTAAAAGTGAAAGTGAATGAAAAAGTGAAGTTAGAAATGAATATAAAGGTGGTTAGAGGGTACAATGGCAAAGATTTCCTTTAAAAATGCATGCTCCCCATTCTTACCCATTTGTAGGCCACGATCGTGGCATACAATTTTCCACCACTTCTTTATTTTTCTTCTTTTTCTCTTTTCGTATTCTTTTCGAATTCACTTCTTAATTCTTTTGTAACCCTTTTACCTCTCTTTTACTTGTTTGCTTAATCATCCTCTTTATCCTGAAATCTTATTCTTCTTGATTTTATTCAAAAATAAAATAATCCTAACTACGAAACTTCAAACGTTCTAACAAAAATAATTAAAGGAACTAATTTTCCATAGGTTGCCTCCCATGCAGCGCTTCTTTTAACATCGGTAGCTTGACACTCTTTTCGGGCTCATGGTGGTTGTAGTCACTAATCTCACAATTTGTACCTGAGCTACCATGCTGTAGTTTCCACCTTCGTTAAGCTTCTCCTTTCCTCGCCTTCTTCTACGGGAGTGCTTCTTCTTGAATGCATTCCTAGTCCTCGATATCTTCCCATTCTCCTCAAGGTTTGGGTTCTTTAATGTTCGTTGGGCGTAACAGAAAACTGTAGTCTTTCCTTGACACTTGGAAGGTTAATTACTCTTTTCCTACCCTCAGAGTTAGTTCTTCCCCATCAACGTTAATGATTGAACAAGCATTGTCCAAGAATGATCATCCAAGAATTGTCGGGGTTTCCACATCTTCTCTAATGTCCAATATATAGAAGTCTGTGGGAAAGGTAAATTTATCAACTTTTACATACACATCTTTAATGATCCCCTTTAGTTGATGCATTGTTCTATCGATCGTCTTTACCAACATCATTGTGGGTACTAACTCTCTTAACCCTAACTTTTGACTAAAGGTGTAGGGCATCATGTTGATACTTGCTCCCAAATTCGTGAATGTCCTGCCTATAATGACTCCATTGATACTGCAAGGAATATAAAAATCCCCTGGGTTCTCCTTCTTCTATGCTATGTTAGGGTGTTCTTTCGATATTTGCTCCTTAACCTTCTTTTTGACAGAATCCTTCATTGTGAGCTTCATTCATAGTTGTTCCATCACTTCCTCGACCCTGTTTGATTTAATCTCCTTCAAATTCCTTGCTACCCTATTTTCAATTATCTTCTGTTGAGCAAAGATAGGGTATGGGATTCCAAGTCGAGTTCCCTTAATTGACTCGATTATAGGCTCAATTGGAAGAAATTCCTCAATTACTTGACCTTATCCTTTATCTCCTTCGCGTACAAGTTATTCGTGTAGTACCTAAGGTGTCGATCCTATAAGGAGGTTAATCTAGTCCTAAAATCTAAGGCTAAACTCATTTCATAAAATTAAAAAAGAACGAAACTAAACAAGAAAATATTGAATCACGTAATTAATTACAATAATCAAATTCAAAAATATAAACAAAATAAAAATTGCTTACCCAATCACAAAACCACCTAAAAACTACCAATTGAGAGAAAGGGGACTTTTATCCGACTTTAATGAAAATCTAACTGATTATGCGTTTATTGAATTACTGTTTCTAGATAGTCTAAGGGTTAATTACTCTCTTTGAAGTTATAATCATTAACCCTAATCAGATTATGAGAAATTGCAACCTCTGGATTCATAATTTATCCCAAAACCTAAATTAGATCTTAAGATGTCCAATAAACTACTAAAAACTTATGCAAGATCTCTTGTTACACAAATTTACCGGTTTGAAACAATTCTTGATCGATTAAATCACCTAACTCTCGTTATCCTAATTTAATGATTTTTACTCGGTTCACCCTCTCAGTTTGTTACTGAATTATTAAGTGAAAATATCAAATAAAAAATCCAATAAAAACACAATAAATCAACTTTCATTAATATTAAAGATAAAATTCCTGAAGGTGAGTTTAGACAAGTACTCAACATTTAGCAAATCTATCATCTATGGCTATCTCAAATTCTATACAATCATAAAGAATGAAATAAATGAGAAATAGATTCGAAACGAAATGACAGAGGCGACAACGGCGGGAAACCTCTTACTCTGGGAAGTACTTTGCATAGGCTTTGTCTCCACGTCTCTCTTCCTTCGTTTCCTTCCTCAATCTCGCAATAAAGCTCTATAGGTTTTCGAAATTTGGCTGATGCAAAAGCTCCCATCTTCTATTTTTTATGTTCTTTAAATACCATGGCAACCCTAGGGTTTTTTGGGGTCAAAATAGCCTCAAAAATCCCTCAAAACTTAATGCTTTCTCCTAATTGCACGTCTGCCTGATGCATGCCATGATCGTGGCCCTGCATGCAATGATCGTGGCTAAGATCAAACCTCTCTATCACGGTCGTGGCCCAAATGCGACAATCATAGCCTGTGGCAAAGTCTTTTTGTCACAATCGTGTCCCTTAGGCCACGATATGGGTTGGCTCACATGGTTCTGTCACGATCGTGGCCTATTATGCCATGATCGTGGGTGGTGGTTTAAGCCCAAAAGTCTCCGAAACTCCTCCGTTCTTCAATGTTGGCCCTGAAACACTAACAAACACATCAAAGTACCTAAAAAACATAATATTTAAGCTCAAAGACTTATACTAACCTATAAAAAAACATTAAACTTATAAACTAACCACATTCTTTCCTAAACACATACTAAACACTCAAATTAACACCTAATACATAATAAATTAAACCCTAAAACATGATGCAAATCACAACTATTAATAACTAAACAATTACTTCATAATAGTGTTGTCTAGTTGAAAACTAAAAGGAGTTATCTATTATGTTTCATATATGCTTATAATACCATACAAATAAGACTATCTCTATGGTATAGATTAAGAGAAATTGCATGTAATAGTAGGAACTATAGATGATAGATAGAGATTTCGATGCTATTATCTCCTCTAAAGAAGTTGATGGAGAAAGAGCTATCAAACTGCCATACTCTGAGCTTAGAAAATGCCTCACTACTATTGAAGTGACAAATATTCCTTAGGGGGTCATTTTTTTACTTGGACCAATAACTAAGGTGGAAGCAATGTTATTAGAAAGAAACTATATCAATATCTTGCAAATGTAGAGCTCTTTTAAGCATCCTAAATTTTCATTCCTTGTTTTTCCAAATCTAGTTTGTTAGATCATAACCCTATCATTATTGATGCTGAATTGGTAAGCTGTAAAACTCCTTTTAGGTTCAATAATTTTCTCACTATCTTGGTTAGTTTTGATGAAGCAATATAGAAAGCAATTATAATAATAGTTTCAAGAACTAAGTAGTATATATATTTCTAGAAGCTGAGAGACATTAGGAATGAATTGAAGATACTACACAAAGAGAATGTTGGAAACACTAGGGATCTCCTCAACAATGCTATACAAGCCTTGTAGAACATATAAATGCTACAAATTGCCACTCATTATTTGCATAGTTATAACAAAGTGAAAAAGTAGCTAGAAAATCTATCAAAAGCTCTCATATTTGATTGCTAGCTCTTTATTGAAATAAAGATCTAGGGTTCAACGGCTAAAGGAAGGAGACAAACACATTACATTCTTTTATAAAGAAATTGTAGGAAGAAGATGTGACTATAATTTGTATCCATAAAAAATGACATAACACTAATTTTAAAGTAAGAAAATCTTTTAGAAGAAGCTAATAATTATTTTTCATATGTGGTGAATACTCCTACTAATTCCACTTCCTCTACTAAGATAATTTAATTAATAATGAAGGACAAATTAAACTTTATGGAGAAAAACATTCTCTCTGAACCTATTACAGTTTATAAGATTGAAAAAGCCCTAAGTCTGTAGAATCTATACAAATCCCCTAGCCCTGATGGGTTTAATATCCATTTATTTGAGTCTATTGAATCTATACAAATCCCTTGGCCCTGATGGGTTTAATATTAATTTACTTATTAAGACTTGGCCTCTGATCAAAGATACAATTTTGGAGGCTATAATGGAATTCTTCAAGAATAGAAATTTGCTTTAGGAAATCAACAAAACCTATATCACTTGGATTCCTAAAAATAGTGAACAAAAAGGACTAGGAGATTGCAAACCCATAGCTATTGCAATTCCATTTACAAGATCATCTCCAAAGTTCTTATAGAGAGGTTCAAAAAGGTATAAGGGGTATAATATTACTCTACTATAAGAATTCATGACAGGTTATTTAAGGAAAAGGGGTGGAAAAAATTGCATAATCAAAGTGGATATGGAAAAAGCTTATGACAATGTAGATTGGAAATTCCTATTATATTCAATGAAAGCTATGGATTTTCGTGTAAACTTTATTGAATAGATGTTCAATGCTTCACCATACCTATATTTCATATACTAATAAATAGGGAATCATCCAAAGCTTTCAAGTTCTCAAAAGGGATTAGACAAGATGATCCCACTTCACCTCATACGTTTGCTCTGGCAATGGAAGTCTTCAGCATACTTCTCACTAAAGCCATTAAGGATAGTAGATATTTTAAATTTCACTCAAAATAAAAAAGATTAAGGATTTCTAATCTTACATTTATAGATGATTCAATTCTTCTTGCTAAAGTTGATGGAAAATTTGTTAGAACTCTTATTAAGGCATTAGGTATATTCCCTAAAATGTTGGGCTTATAAGGAAATAAAAAAAAATGCCTTCTATGCTTCTTCAAAGGCTGTTAAATTGATAAAAACAATTAAAACATCACTAGATTTCAAAACAAAGAGCTTCCCTGTGTTATCTGGGTATACCCATCATTGCCACAAGAACATCCTATGGGAACTTTAAACCTCTCATTGATAAGAAACAAGAAAGAATCAATAGATGGGCTGATAGTTGTGACTTGAATCATGTTTTAGGATTTAATTTATTAGGTATTTAGTGTTAAGTTGAGTGTTTAGGGTGTGTTTAAGTTTTAATTATGTTAGTTTATGTGTTTAAGTGTGTTTTATGAGTTAGTATGAGTCTTTGACCTTAAATGTTATGTTTTTTAGGTACATTGATGTGTTTGTCAGTGTTCCAGGGCCAACGGCAAAGAATAGAGGAGTTTCGGGCTAAAACCACGGCCCATGATCATGACACAATAGGCCACAATCATGACAAAAAGATGTGAGCCTCTAGGATCATAACACTTTTGGTCATGGTCGTGACAGAGAGGCCAGAATCAGGCCACAATCTTGAAACTCCGGTCATGTTTGTGATAGAAAGGGATAAACACTAGCCACGATTATAATAGGCAGGGCCACAATCATGGCCTACAACGAGCCAACACGAAAATAGGTGAAAATGTCAAGTTTCGAGGAACTTTTGGGATCGTTTTGACCCCAAATGAATCCTAAGGCTTCGAAGGTATAAATAGAACATAAAGAATAGAGAAAGGGAGATCTTTGCATCAGTTGAATTCTAAAACCGTAGAGAGCTTATCGAGATATTTGAGGAAGGAGACGAAGGAAAAGAGACATAGAGAAGAAGCTTGACGTGAAGTACTTCCCGGAACAGGTAGTTTCCCACGACGTTGCCTCTATCATCATCCATTTTGAACTATTTCTAGTTTATTTCATTCTCAAAATTGTATAGAATTTGAGATAGCCATAGATGATAGATTGTTGAATGTTGAAGATATTGTCTAAACTGACCTTCGAGATTTGTCTTTGATATTAATGAAGTTTGATTTATTGTGTTTTTATTTGAGTTATTCATGATTTAATTTCTATTCTTAATAATTCAGTAATAAACAAAAATGGTGAACCGAGTGAAAATCATTAAATTGGGCTAACGAGAATTAGGTAGTTTAATAGATTAAGAATTGAATCAAGCGGTAAAATTGCATAACGAGAAACCGAGCATAGATTTCCGGTAGATTATTGGAAAATTTCAGAACTAATTTAGGTTTTAGGTCAATTGGTAATCGAGCGATCACAATTCTATAAGCTAAATTAGGGATTATTATTTATGGTTAAAGATTATAACTCGAGAGAGTAATCCACCTTAAGACTGTCTAGACCCAGTAATTCGATAATTTCATAATCAATTAGATTTTCATTAAAGTCAGATTAAAACCCCTTTTCTCTCAATTGGTAGTTCCTAGGTTGATTCTTGATTGGGTTATGCAACTTGCTATCTTGTTTATATTTATGAAATTTAATTCTTGAAATTGTTTGTTTAATTGATTAATTTTCTGCATTAGTTGTTTATTTCAATTATTTTCAAATTGGAATTAAGCCTTAGATTCTAGGATTAGATTAACCCTCCTTGTGGGATCGATACTTTAGGTACTATACAAATGACCCGTGCGCTTGTGGTATCATCGAGGTTATAAATATTAAAAACTTAGCATACATAAATCGTCAATTAAGTTTTTGGCACCATTGTGGGGGAAGCGATAGTTTAGTTCTATAGTTTAAAGCATTATATTAGTTTAAAATTTTTGTTTTCATTTCTTTCATTTTATTTCAGAATTTGTGCTCTTACATGAACGCAAGAGTCACGAGAGGTTTGAGTCATGTAGCGGAAATGTTAGATTTAGATATCAATTGACTAGAACAAACCCTTAGGAAAACTCAGCGAGAAGAAGAAGAAGAGATCAGAAAATCAACAATGGCTTAGGAGTTTCAACAAAATATAGATCAGGGAGTGAACCAAGGATAGCAACAGAGGACCCTAATGGACTTCATGAGGCCGAGGCTCAATGCAGTGAACTAAGGAGTGGCTAGGCCACCTGTGTAAGCAGCTTTATTTGAGATTAAACTAGCACTTCTCAATATGCTTCAGCAAAATGTGCAATTATGGATTAATTAAGGAGGATCCACATGTATAGGTAGTTAACTTCCTCAAAATCTGTGATACCTTCTGGTATCATCAGATGTCGGAGGATGCTGTTAGAATTAGGCTATTTACTTTTACTCTTAGAGATAGAGCGAAGGCTTGGTACCATTCACTAAGCTTAGACAACATTACAACATGGGAGTAGCTTGTGTGTGCTTTTTTATACAAGTATTTCCCATTGATAAAGACCACTGAGATTATAAAAGAAATCACTAATTTCCAACAAGGTGACGGGGAGTCAATCTATGAAGCGTGGGAGAGATATAAGCACTTACGATGGATATGCCCACACTATAACCTACCAAAGGAGTTTCTGTTGAAAACTTTCTACAATGGAGTGAACCCACCGATAAAAGGCACAATCGACGAAGCTTCATAAGGGTCTTTAATGTGGAAGACTGTTGATGAAGCAAAAGAGTTGATTAAGGAGATGGTGAGCAACAACTACTTATAGACTAATGAGCTAGGTAGGCAACCTGCTACCTTCAGATAGTAGAAGGGAATCGTCGCGGTTGATCAACTAACAGAGATGCAAGCAAAGATCGAAAACTTGACACGACAACTCAATAGCATAAAGGCATCGTACTTAGCTTCGGTGAGGCTGTACATTTAAAGTGTGAGCTATGTGGACAGTTAGACCATGATACCATGGATTACTGTTTGATGAAAGAAGACAATCAGGAGTAAGTGAACTACATTGGGGCACAATATGGACGAGGAGGGGGGTAACAATCCCTACTCCAACATTTACAAACCCAGGTGAAAGAATCACCCTAACTTCTCCTGATTGAACAAAACTGGTAGGTAGTTTAGGCCTCAGGGATATTTGGCTTTCAACAAGATAAAGCAAGCTCAATGGAATCGAAGTTAGATAAGATTTTGGATACAATCGGAGGCATGACCGTTCTTAGCCACTATGCGCTCAATGATTGATGTAGATGGGTGCAAACTAACTCTACGAGGAGGAAGGAGCAACTAACCTTCAAGGTGACTGGTAGGGAGTATGGAGCTCCTTTAACTCCAGTGGATCGTAACAAACCCGAACCTCAAGGAGAATGGGAAGACATTGGGAATCCTGCAAATGCTTTTTAGAAGAAGCACTCACGAAGGAGAAGGCGAGGCAAAGAAAATTCCAAGGAAGGTGGTAATTGTAATATGGTAGCAAATATTCAAACTTTGAGATTAATAACGATGCTACCATCAAATCATCCATTCTAACCACCGTGAGCTTTAAAGGAGCATCAAGCTACCGATGTTAAAAAAAGCGCTACATGGGAGGTAACCCATGGAAAAATTAGTTTGTTGTTCAATCTTGTTATATTAGTTGAATTTTGTAGTTAGGTTCATGCTTGTTTTGGTTCAATAAAAAAAAGGAGGAATAGGATTTTGGAATCATAGGGAAGAGTATGCAAACATAGTTCAAGAAGAACTATGAACTGAGAGAAAAAAGAATTAGGAGAACAAGGTCTTGGTGTTAGGATATAGGCACTAGCCACAACCGTGACCTGTTAGGTCACGATCGTGGCCTGTGATAGGGATTCCCTTTAGTGGTACATGCATGACACGATCAGGCCTACGACTACGCATAAAAAGGGGAGGATGTAGATTTTAAGTAACCATTTTAGCATTTTACCCTTTTTACCACCTATTTATTTAGTTCTTACTTAACTTTCACGTTCGCTTTCATTTTCACTTTATCTCTCTAGAATCTCAACTTCCAAACACTCTAACAACTCTTTAGATTTTTTTCAACTGTAAACCTTACAAAACCATACCAATTATGCCTCGTATTAAGCAAATCGGCCGACGGGAGCCTTACGGAGCACAAAAAGTCGCTGGACATGGGAGACAAAACCGTGCAACGGTTTTTGGAGCTTCAATTCCTATTTACACTAAGGAAGAAGGTATTTGTTTTCTTTCACTTCATTCTAGGCAAATTGTTGTGGCTAAATATTTTGATTTTGATACATTGGATAGAATAGAAGTGCATGAGTGGATAGAAAACTTAGCAAAGAGGATCTAATAGGGTTAAGTTATTAGATTCCAATTTCTTGTTTATAAAGAGATTACCCTAGAATTTTTTATGTCCTTGACCTTTGACCTGAAGAACACTAAGGAATTATAGTTTAAATTGAGGTAGCAAGCGTATGAGTTAATGGTAAAGATTATGTGTGACATATGTGGATTCCCCAAATCCACCATTCTCGAACAACATTATGACTTCTGTCCCTCCCAATACTAGCATGAGCTAACTGCCATTAAGCATTTTTATGCCAAAAATGCCCACAACAATATTATTCGGTCCCATGAACATTTGCTGCTACACAATTTATATGCCAGCTGGTCTTTAACAAATTAGAGAATAACAAGTGTTCAACCAAGGAACTTTTCATACTGTGGTGCATGGACTATAGTATTTTGGTATGCACATCCACGCATGTTCTGAATGCTCTTGCTGTAGTTCTGCGAAAGCGGACCAACCATCTTGGAATGGGGTACCTAGTTTCTGCCATCACAGAGCATTTTGGTGTGGTATGGAGGGGGTTAACAATGCATCTGCCCGAGTTCCTTGACCACCATCATTTATTTTGGGCAGAGATCATTCACAACATGAGCATGCGGGAAACAAATGAAAAGACATATGTGTGGACTAGGATGGGTCAGGCAAACTCGAGCTCTGTACCTAGGTAGGCACGGGAAGCATCAACGAGTGAGGAATCGGAAGAAGAGGACCAATGCTGGACAACAATTTTGGATGCAATCTCCAAAACCATCTGAACATTAAAGAACATTATGTGTCGTGTGTGCTCCTTCTCACATTGAGGACAATGTGTTGTTCAAGTGTGGGCTTCTCACTTTTCTATTCCACAAGGTGTTATCAAGCAAATAGATAAGCTACTAAGGAGGTTCTTGTGGTCTATTGGGAATGGAGATGGTTATAAAGAAGACATTAAATGGGTGGAAATCTTTACTCCAAAAAAGCATGAAGGACTCAAGTTAATTCCCCTTGAAATCCTTAACATGTTAATACTAACAAGGAGGTTATAGAGGTTGCTAGATGACAAACATTCATCATGAGCAAAATGGACTTATAAGTACTACATCAAAGGAAACAAAATTTGAACCTTTATACTGAAGGAATCCACCTCAACCACTTTGAAATCCATGATCAAATTAAGGGAAAACAAAAAAATGCATGTAGGTAAAGTGGTGAAGAATGACAAGGATATAAAATTATATAAAGATAGTTGGACATCAGACCCCTTTCTAATCTATCAGATCTACTATAGCTAAGGAATACAATAAAACCTAATATCTCAGTGGGAAAAGCTTTTTTCCATAAAATTGAAATCATCAATGCCATACATTAACAACAAGCAAAACTTGACATCCTAAATATAGTGCTAACTGAAGATAGAGCTTTTAGTAATATTTGGAAGCTATCTACCACTGGGAAATGCTCTAAAAAATCATACAGGGAACTCTATAGAGGCATTCATCCAACCATTAATTGTTATAACATGGTGTGGAGAAATCATATTTTGTTGAGGGCTTTAATTACACTATGAAAAGTAATCAGAAGGAAAATACCAACATTAGAAAACTTAACAAAATTCTAATGATTCCTAATATATGCTCTTTATGTAAAAAAAACATCAGATAGCACAACTCACATATTCTTCCATCCATCATAGTGTTGGAAAAATTGGTAAAAGGATGTTAAATAGGGGAACCACCTATGAATTGGATTGATGTAATCTAATGTCGTGCCATTATTAAGCATCCAGATGTGTCAGTTATTTGGTGCTTTTATTTGGCTTTGGCCTACTTTATACATAGCTTATGGGAGGAAAGAAACATGTGCATATTTAGAAATAGGGAATTGGAGATAAATTGATTCCATAATCAGGTTTATAACAAAATTAGAGAGTATAGCTTTCTCTATAAGGACAAAGTACAACTATCACATAAAATGAAAAAGTTTTGGAGAATCAATTAAGATGTTATAAGAGTTGGAAAGTACCTGGATCATATTTGCTCCTAGAGATCACCACTTCCATAATTGAAAAATCATTAAGCATCTAAGGAGAATGGGTTGATCATTATACGCCCTACATAGAGAAAATTTATTTCATCAAGCTGTAGAGAATGTTGAGATAGGGGTTGTGCTTTTTACGAAGAAACAATTAAAACAAATGTAATGGGACATTATTTTTATAATTACCTAATTCTAGTTATTTTTTTCTTATATAGGTTGAGCACCCTGACAGCGCATCATTATGCTAATCAAAATAAACTAGACTACTACTATAGCATTGGTGAGTCTAAGTCGATCCCACAGAGAGTGTATTTAAAGTTGTTGAAATGAAATTAATCGGTGTTTAGGTTTATGGGGGTTTTGGCTTTAAAAATAAGAAAATAAAATAAAGCTAAACTAACTAACAAAATCAATTTAAATAAAACATGTAAAAATGATAAAAGTGGTAAATTCGATAAGGACCTGATTTTTTGGTTCAATCTTAGCATATTAGACATATCTCTTTGATTTGTTATTCTTAAATCTCTCCTAGCAACTATTAATTGTAGGTTAATAATTAACCCGAGTTTTTCCTTAAGAAGTGTTTAATGAAGATACAATCGTTAATTAAACCTAACTACTGAATAACCTAGGATACGATATCTAGATTCAACTAGGTAGTAGCATTACGAATTAGGAAAACTGATTAAGCAAGGCAACAACCACATACAATGCATCATTTAATCTAGGTTATGTTATCCCTAGTGATTACGAATCATTAATTGCTATATGTGAATTTCAAATATAACAATTACAGATTATATCAAAATTCTAGCAATGAGTTCATACATAAACGATCTAATGAATGCCTTAAAATCATCTTTTTACGATACCCAATTCAATCAACACAAGATATCAAAATCAATTCCTAATGAGAGAAAGAAACAACAAAATAAGAAAAGGAATGCTTAACTAGGTCATCGGCATCGATATCCCCGTTGAGCCAGCGTTGGAAAGCTACCCCTCCATGGGTCTCCTCATATTGGAGAGCTTGCTTCCATCTTCGTGGTCTCCGAACACTCCCAAAGATCCCGAACTCCTTCAACCAAAAACCTCTTTTTTCTCTACTTTTCTTCAACTAAAACTAATTGCTGACACTTTCACCTTGCTCCTCTCCTATACTAATGTTATGATTTTCTAATTAATTGTTGGTCTATTTCACTATTCACCGTCTTAAAAACCTTCGCATCTCTTGAAAACATCTTTGTTTCATAGAGTTGTCTCTGTGAAACGTCTGTGAAACGCACAACGTCTACGTGTACACGTCTACATGAAACGCAGACTTGTTTGCATTAAACACAAACTCTAGCTACTGTCCTCCTATACTACATCATTTGGTGCTCTTTCCCAGCTGTGCATCATCGTGTTATTTTCTCCTTCACCCTGCGTTTTTATCCTGGCCATTTATGTGAAATGCAAATAGCATTTACTTTATTCACGTAAACAACGTTTACATGAAATGTTGTTCTCATTTCTCTTATAACACACCCATCCTCTTTTGTTTCTTTTAAAACCTAATTCTCCATTTTAAGTTATATTCCTTACTACGTCATTTTGGTCCAACTATGCCTTGTTTTTGCGTTGTGTGTTTGTGACCCATGCTTCTAGCTGCTGCACTATTTAGCTCATGTGTTGATGTTGTTTTGGTGTGCTTCTTCTCCCAGCTACCTTGTCTTCATTTAATTCCTATAAAACACGTTGCATAGGATGTTGTCCATCATCCTTAGCTTCTTGTCTTTACTTGCTTCAATATTTAACATTTTTGTTTGGTGAAGACAAGTGAATATGCCAGAAAATAGCCAAAATATAGAGCTTTTGACTCATTTTAACTTCTTTTCTTCCAAATTATGCTTAAAATTACATATTAGTCAAAGTGAGTATTTTGAGCAATTTCATGTCTTTAATCGCTAAGTGTTATGAAATAATTAACAATCAATTAAGCTCATATCAATTTCCCCCACATTTAGCTTTGGACCGTCCTCGAGCAAAACATTGAAATTAAGCTTATAGACCTATAAACATTAACTCATTTCCTATATGTTCCAAGAATATATAATCATAAACAAAGATGAATGACTTCCAAAAATCATAGCAAGAAGTCAACATTCCAAGCTTTTGCTCATTATCAATCAACATTCATCTTTTTCAAAAACTGAGCAATCTAATAGGAGACTCAAAAATGTGTTTAACTAAAATATATCCATAGATACTCTCAATACCATTCATGATCATGTCAATCCACAACTTTTGCATATCATTTCATTTTTCCACCACTAATGTTCATATGCAAAATCATGGATCAAAGGACTTTTCAAGGTTGTAATGTTGGTAAAGGTAAGGTGAGATCTATTTGGATCAAGTAGCATGAAAGCCGTTAAAGCTAGTGAAACAAAAGCAACACTCAATGTACTATCAATTGAAAAAACCAACATTCAGTCACAATTGTGTACATCAACTATGATGAATGAAAAATAAGTTTTATGACTCAAACTCGAGCTCTAATACACAAACCACATGAAGTATGTATCAATTTGAAGGGATCACTCATACAATTGATGACAACACATCGAAACCACAAAGAGTGACCCTTCCAATCCAACTTCTACCTCATATTCAACATATTCAAGTAACCATTCAATACAACTTTAAGAGGATTCATTAAGTATAAATAACCTTGCAAACCACATATGCACTTTCTCCTTGATAAATTTATTTAAACATTTTTTATTTTCTTTTTCTTTTTCTTTTTCTTTTTCTTTCTTTTCTTTTTCTTTTCTTTTCTTTTGTTTTTCTCTTTTCTTTCTTTCTTTTCCTTTCTTTTCTTTTCTGTTATAAAAATTAAAATAAACTACACCAACATGGGAATTTCAATGATAAGGTATAAAATAACATCCCAATATTATAACAACCCACACATATGCATACCCCACACTTATACTTTTGTATATCCACAAACTCAACAATCAACAAATGTTCCACTAGGATTAAGGCTTAGGAAGGACATTTGGTTAGGTTAAAGCATGTAATGTGGCTGATACACAAAGAAAAGGCAAATAAAGCTCAAGGGGGCTTATCAAAAAGTAAAATCATATAATAGGTAGGCTATTGGGCTAATGTAGTTAATCATATCCATGTTAATACATATGATTCGAATAGCAATTCAAGGCAAAATTAGGATGTACATGTCATGAAGGTCACACTTTATCAAAAGACAATGAGAATGATATGAATGTGTCAGTTAAATAAGGCTCAATATCTCATTGGTTTTGTCTACCACTAGTCACTAATCCTCTAAAGATACTGCATATCGACTAATCATAAGAGTAAAAGTACATGCTAAAGTTGCTACAAAATTCTCTATTCAATTCACACTCTAATCATGACTATATAGTCCTAGAAGCAATAGAAAATGAGAAAATGTTTGTTTCATTTGTTTTATTCTTTCTCTCATTTTGATTGAGAACTTAAAACAAGTACAACAAATGACAGGATGTCGTTTAGTCCTACAAATTAAACCTTAAAATTCTACACACATAGTATAGGTAAGTAAGGTATAGAGAACTATAAAATAAGCACTAATTTTCTTTTCAAGCAAGCAAGAGTGTTTAAAAGCAAGAATGCAAGTGGATTAACTGGATGCAAAACTAAGCTAAAAATAAGAGAACAAGTCACGAAAAGAAAACGCACACACTCACATAATTCCTGGGGGGTTTTATGTGAAATTCGAGTAAGAAAAAAATTAAAATCAAAAGCTAGATTAAAGAGAGCAATTCAACAATTTCAAAAAAATCAAGATTTATTAAGATTCAATTGCAAGACAGTTCACCAATAAACACCTAGTAAATTCAATCATAGAACACAAAGACGATTCAATTGTTATGTGTGTGATTAAGGACACAAATCTGGTTTAGTTTATCTCCAAAACTCGAATGCAAGATAACTCTTTTACTTCAAAGACTTGAAAAAAACTCGACTGCATCAAGAATCAAAGTAAAGCATTAAGATCAATGGTTTAATGTCTTAAATTCTATCAATTAAAACTCGAATGCATTGACAAAATCAAAGTTCTTAATCCAAACAAGTTGAAACCAAAACTCGAATGAATTTTAACAAGTTTAAGCTACTAGCATTAACCACATCGAAACTCGAACCTATGATGATTAATTTAGCAAATAAAACGTGCTAGCAAGAACAAATTCTAGATTAAATTCATGCAAACACAATTTGGCATTCATGCATATAAACCAAGAACACAAAATCATCACACATATACTCAACAATATTAAGCACAAATTCTCATGAATAAACTAGGGTTTAAAGGTTAATACCTCTTACAATTGAAAAGAAAAATTAGTTCTTCATCAAAAAAAGGCACAGCAAAGAAAAATAAAGTAAAACCCTAATTATTGTTTAAGTAAAGAAGATAAAAGATGAAGAGAGAGAAAAATACTATTCATATGAATAGTGAATGAATAGTAACATACAAGAGAGAGAATGAGAAGTTATCAAAATAATGAGCTAATATGTCCTATTTATATTGATCATGAGGAGGTGTAAGAGAAAGTTGAATCCTTGTAGGATTCAAAAGACGAATCCATGGAGGAGAAGGACTTCTATTCCATGTTGAATTTGATCTTTAAAAGGTGGCATCCAAGTTGGAGAAGGAAGAGGAGGTGGCGCATCCTTGCATAGGCAGGATTCCTAGCACGAATAGGATTCCTAATCCTAGTAGGAGTAGGATTACTTGCCATTATATTTTTCGTCACCGATTCCATTTTTCTCCTCGAATTACCAAAACAGGAAATCCTTGTCAGAATAGAATTCCTTGTGCAACTGGGATTCCTAATCCTACTGGGATTAGGATTTGGCAACTTTGACCATTCCTACTCATTTCGAG
>JAOQMS010000001.1:14488994-14509902 GCA_027563885.1 Erythroxylum longipes | reverse complement strand
AATTTGATTTGGAGATTAAGGACGGAAAAGGAGCGGACAATCTTGTAACAGACCATTTAAGCATAATCATAAAGAAAAAAGACTCCAAGCCAATTTTGAAAGTGTTTCCAAACAAGCAACTTGTGCTCATCCAGAGTAAGGAACTATGGTTTGTTATTTTGGTGAATTTTATAGTTGCTATTTTTCTTTTAGGATTCACTAAAGCACAAAAAGACAAACTAAGGAGTGACTCAAGATTTTACTTATGGGATGAGCCTTACTTGTGGATGATAAGGTCTGATCAAATTATTCAAAAGTGTGTAACAAAGACAGAAACCCATCTTGTTCTTACACATTGTCACAGTTATGCGTACAATGGCCACTTTGGACCAAAACGGACAGCAAGAAAAGTTTTAGACAGTGGATTTTACTGGCCCTCACTATTTAAAGATGCTTACCACTTTTGTAAAAACTATCCTAAGTGTCAAAAATCTAGCAATCTAAGTAAAAGGAATGAAATGCCTCAAGTTCCTATGTTATTCAGTGAAATATTTGATATATGGGGTATGAATTTTATGGGTCCTTTTCCTAGTTCTTTTGATAATCTTTACATTCTACTTACTCTAGATTATGTTTCAAAGTGGGTGGAAGCAAAAGCCGCTAAGAGTAACAATTCTAAGGTGGTTGCAGGTTTTTTGAAGTCTAATATTTTCAGTAGGCTTGCAATTCCAAGATCTATTATCAGTGACCAAAGAGCACATTTCTGTAATCGAACAGTTGAGGCCTTAATGCATAAATACAATGTTCACCACAAAATAGTTGAGGCCTTAATGCATAAATACAATGTTCACCACAAAATAGCAACTGTCTATTATCCACAAACAAATGGTCAAGTTGAGATTTCCAACACAGTCGTCAATCAAATTTTGTAGAAGACCATTAACCCCGGTCAAAAAGACTGGAGCATACGGCTAGATGATGTCGTATGAGCATACCGAATAGCATACAAGACACCGATTGGATGTCCCTGTACAGATTGGTATTTGAGAAACTTTGTCATTTACCAGTTGACATTAAGCATAGAGCATTTTGAGTAGTGCAACAATGCAACTTGAATTTTAACGAAGCTGGAGTGGAATGGAAGCTCCAGCTCCAAGAATTAGAGGAGATTAGGTTGGACACCTATGACAATGCCAAGACTTACAAAGATCAGACCAAGTTCATTCATGACAGACTACTCCAAAAGTCATTCATAGAAGGCCAGAAGGTTTTACTTTTCCAATCTAGGCTAAAGTTCATGCCAGGTAAACTTCCCTCTCATTGGATTGGGCCATTTATGGTGAGGAAAGTTTTTCCAAACGGATGCATTGAAATTCAAGGTATAGATTCTGGTTCTATTTTTAAAGTTAACGGTCATAGACTTAAACCCTTCTTAGAGGATATGACCCCTACCCCAACAACAGAGAAAGTTCAGTTGACCGCACCTATCTACCAAAGCCAGTAAAAAAAAAAGAGTCGTCTAGCCATAGAAACTAAAGAAAGGCCCCACAGGGAGGCAACCCATTATTATTTTTTTAACTTTTATTTCTTTTAATTTCGTTTTATTTTTGGTACCCTAGAGTTCATTCTAACTTTCTTTGTCTTTTGCTTTGTAGTTATAAATTTACACATTCTAGTTCTAGTTTATTTTACTCAGTTTGCTATTCTACCCCTCAATAGCTGCTTAAGCATGCAAATTTCCCATTTACTAATCATACCTAAGTTTCTTACTCCAGGGCAAAGAATACACATGCATCATCGAAGGCGTGCCTTATTCACTTGGAAACAATAGCAAAGTAAATGCAGTATTCACTCGGACGCAACAACAAAGTAAATGCGAGAATTAAGAAAGATGGTCCAGTGATGCACCTTAGCGGATGGTGATCCTTGTAGGGAGCATTACATCCTAATTCTATTTTATCATTACAGACCCCGAATAAATATATATAGGCATTTTTCAATTAAAACATCCTACATTCTAAGTTTGGGGTCTACCCTGCAAGACAAAAGGCTTTATGTTAGTTTTTGTAATACTTTTCCAGCTTAATTCGCAAAGCAGACTAACGATCGACTATTTACCTATAAACCTGTTCAAGCCCAGACACAATAGACATTGACTGCCTGCCTCTCCCACGCCTACCCGCACCTCAATACGGTGAACCCATCAGCCACAGCCAGATCCGACTAAGCTGCACCAGATTAACCATTCGTCGGCTTCTCCTGCACAATGACAGCCACCATTATTGTCTCCGACATCAATGGCACCCCAGGACTAGCACATCAGCAATTTTCATGTTACAAATATTTCCCTCAGATCCCTCATTAGGATTCCAAGGAATGAACAGAAAAACAAAAAAACAGAAAAAGAAAAGGAGAACAATTTTACCTCGCACACTCCACCACCGCAGCACCACTGTCGACATCATGCCTAGATTCGCTTTGGCTCGTCAGCACCCAAGAAAATCCGGCGCACCACCGTCGTTCTCACCATCCCGATCAGCCACTAGAGCCGGCTTCTCCTGCACAATGACAGCCAACATTGTTGTCTCCGACATCAATGGCACCCCAGGACTAGCACATCAGCAATTTTCATGTTACAAATATTTCCCTCAGATTCCTCACTAGGATTCCAAGGAATGAACATAAAAACAAATAAAAATAAAAATAAAAGGAGAACAATTTTACCTCCCACACTCCACCACCGCAGCAGCACTGTCGACATCATACCTAGATTTGCTTCGGCTCGTTAGCACCCAAGAAAATCCGGCATACCACCGTCGTTCTCACCGTCCCGATCAGCCACTGGAGCCACTGACCAATAAGGATTTAGCAACCAATGCACAAATCGATTCTCATACCCCTGCACCGCAAGGCTCAAAGGTATTCAGCTCTCCTCTACTCCATAGAGAAAATGACGACTTGAGAGAACAGATGGGAACAAACATAAAATTACAAAAAAACAAAAAACAAAAATGGAGAATATGAGGATGTGTGGGAGAGGTTGGGTATAGAACTTGAGACGGATAAGATGACGACTTACCTTAACATGGTTTGGATAGCTCTCTCATGGAGCAAAGAGAGAGGTGAAGAAAATAAGTGAGAATGGAATACATAGGCAGCCAAATGCCCATAGGCATTAAATGTGAAAACATCACTCTCTGCAAGGTTCATCCTCAGTGCCTCCCAGACATTAAATGTGACAACACAACTATCTGAAAAGGCATCCTCGAGCAGCACCTAGTCAGCACGCGTGTGACAACAACTCACATCTTTGACCTAATTACCAGGTATTATCGATCCTTTTCTCTTTTATGTTCAATTTATATCATGAGGACATGCTGCATTTTAAGTAGGGGGTAGAGTTTAGCATTGTTTCCTTTTAATTACTGTTAATTAAAAAAATCTGAATTTATTTTTCTTATTAGATTCCATCTAATTTTTACTTCTTAATTTATTTTATAAGCACTTTTTATGCTATATTTGAAATTCAATAGTCAAAAGCAGTTTTAAATGTTAGAGCAGAATTACATAAAAATGTGATTAATTTTATCATCAGTCTGTAACATACTCAATTATACACTTACACTTCAATATTATTGTGGGGATTAAATTTAGTTCCTAGTACATATTGTTATTACTTTAAAATTGTGGGTTATTTAACTTTTCACCTTTTAATGTTCAAAAAAAATATGAATGTCATATTTATCGGAGGTAAGTCTAAGCCCTATAAAAAAAATAGGGTGTGCATTTATTTTTTAATTCCTTAGAGACATGCTAGCCTTTCCAACTCGAGTAAGTACCTCCTTTGGGACACTTATGTCTCATGCCTTAAAATCAACTGGTTCGGGAGTCATCGAACGAAAGCTCATTACATGGGTTGGTTAGAAAGCTTGCTTGATGTTTCGAAAGAAGATACTCCATCTGTTAAAAAAAAAGGAACGTGAGGATGATAATTTGTTAAATGGTTTACAATTGAGGATTTTACTTTTAATATATGCATGGAGCTAGTTTAGTGTTAGTTTGTTAATTATTTATGTTTTAAGTGTTTTATAGATTAGTATAAGTCTTTGATCTTAAATATTATGTTTTATAGGTACTTTGATGTGTTTGCTAGTGTTTCAAGGTCAAATCAAAGAATGAAGAAGTTTTAAAGACATTCGGGTTGAAACAATGACCCATGATCGTGATAGAAGCATCAGATTTGGCCCATGATCATGACCTGTATGCCATAACGGTGATAGAAGCCTAAGAAATGGCCCATGATTGTGGCCTGCATGCCACGATTATGACAGAAGCACAAAAAGTGGTAGCTTGCATTGAGTAGATGCACAGACACTCAAGAACATCAAATTTCGATGGATTTTTTAGACCTTTCAGACCCCGAAAAGACCCTAGGATTTCCCAAAACACAAGAGGATATTTAAAGAACAAGAAAAAAATGCAGAAGGAGCTTTTGCATCAGCCACCTTGAGAAACCCTAAAGAGCAATCATCGACAGATAGAGGAAGAGAAGAAGGAAGAGAGAAGAGGAGAAGAAGCTAACTCGATGTACTTCAAGAATCAAAAGGTTCGCCAAAGTCGCTGCCTCCCATCATCCACCAATCAAGTTTTTGGCCCCATTACTGGGGAGGCGATTATTTTAATTCTTTATTTTAAGACGTTTTAGTTAGTTTTGATTTTCTTCCTTTCTATTCTGAATCTATGCTCTTGCATGAACTCAATATTCATGAATAGTTCGAGTCATACAGCTGAAACCTTAGAACTAGATATCACTCGATTAGAATGATCAATTAGGAAAGCTCAGCTTGAAGAAGAAGAAGAAATCACAAAAGCAACAATAGCTGAGGGATTTCAACAAGATTTAGATTACGAAGTGAACCAAAGATGTCAACAAATTATGGATTTCATGAAATCAGGGTTTAATGCGGCTAACCAAGGAGTAGCTAGGTCACCCGTACAAGCAGTCTCTTTTGAAATTAAACTAGCCCTCTTAAACGTGCTTCAACAGAATGTGCAATTATATGGAATAACGAATGAAAATCCTAATGCACATATAGTAAACTTCTTTGAAATTGGCGATACCTTTCAATACCATCAGATGTCGGAGGATGCGATCAAAATTTGGCTTTCCTTTTTACCTTAAGAGATAGCACAAAGGCCTGGTACCACTTTCTAAACCCAGCTAATGTCACCACTTGGGATCAACTAGTTTGTGCCTTTTTAGGCAAGTATTTTCCCCTTACCAAGATTTCGAAGATTATTAAGGAGATTACCAACTTCAAACAAAGTGACGGGGAATTGATATATAAAGCATGGGAATGATACAAGGACTTGCAATGAAAATGCCCACACCATAATTTGGCTAAGGAGTTCTTATTGCAAACATTCTACAATGGAGTAACCCCATATACAAGAGGCACGATTGATGCAGCTTCAGGAGGATCACTGATGAGAAAGGTGGTAGATTAAGTAGAAGAGATGATAGAGGAGAAGGTGAGTAATAGCTTCCTATAGATGAACGAGTGGAGTAGACAACCCACTACTTTCCGAGAACAAAAAGGAGTTATAGATGTTGATCAAATGACAGAGATGCAGGAGAAAATTGACAACTTAACTTGACAGCTCAACAACATGAAGGTTTCTCCCTTAACTCTGGTAAAAGCTGTGCAACTAAAATGTGAACTTTGTGGACAGATGGACCATGATACAGTGGATTGCTTCTTGATGAAGGATAACAATCTGGAGCAAGTTAATTATATGAGAGCTCAATTTTGACTCGGGAGGGGAAACAATCCCTACTCTAACACATACAAACTTGAGTGGAAGAATCACTCTAACTTCTCATGGACAAACAATGCTGAAGGACAGTTCATTCCTTAAGAACAGCCAGCTTTCCAACAAGATAAACCGAACTCAATAGAGTCCAAGTTGGATAGGATTTTAGATAAAATTGGAGAAATGGAGGATGCGCATAAGAGGCTTGAAAGCAATTTCAAGCAAGTCACTAAGACCACACCTCTTCAATATATAATTTGGAGGTCTAAGTAGGTCAACTAGTAGAGGGAATTTCATCTCAGAATGTAGGAACCCTCTTAAGCAATACCGAATCTAACCCAAAGGAATGGATTATGGATATTACTCATACCTAGGAAAAGAAACTTGAACATAGGAAAGAAGATGGAGACAATGGAGAAGGATAAGCATTTATGGAATTCCTTCCAAGTGAGCTCGTAAGTAAGCCAATAAAAAAACCTCGACTTAAATTTTTGTACCCTATTCTAGCTCAATAGAAGTCAGTTTCAAGTAAGGCGCTGAGGAATTCTAAGGATTTTTAATTAAACAATGTTAAAAACATAACGAAACATCTAAAAACGAGGCTCACATTAAGAGAATCAATCAAGAAGAAGGATAAAAAGCGCATAGTGGAAGAAAACCCTAATATAGAACAAAAGAAAGAGGACCTAGGGGACTTTTATATTCCTTGCAATATCAATGGAGTTAAAATAGATAGGGCATTCGCAGATTTAGGAGCGAGTATTAATATGATGCCCTATACCTTTAGTCAAACATTGGGGTTAGACGAGTTAAAACCTACTACGATGCTAGTGAAGATGGCAGATAGAACAGTTCATTGGCCGAGGAGTATTATTAAGGATGTGCAAGTACAGATATTTTTACCTTCCCCATAGGCCTTTTTATATTGGATATTGGAAAAGATGTGGAAACC
This sequence comes from Erythroxylum longipes, assembly GCA_027563885.1. NCBI lineage: Eukaryota > Viridiplantae > Streptophyta > Magnoliopsida > Malpighiales > Erythroxylaceae > Erythroxylum > Erythroxylum longipes. The sequence continues at coordinate 14,503,157 of JAOQMS010000001.1, read as the reverse complement.
CTTATGAACCTTAGACTATTTTTGGCTACTATTGACTCAATAATTGACGTTGATAAGGGTGAAATAACACTGAGGGTCAGAAAGCATAAAATAACCTTCACTGTGTCGAAAAATGACAACAATTCTCCCTTACTCCCAGTTAACATCAAAGAAACAAAATCTCGAGGACAATGGAAAGATATTGAGGATCTTGAGAATGCATTTAGAAAGAAATGATCACAGAGGAGAAAGCGAAGGAAGGTGAAGCAGAAGGAAGGTGGAACCCAAGGCATAGTAGCTCATGTGCAAATGGTAAGATCGAAGACTGCACTACCATTGCATTACTCATTTGAACCACCTTGAGCATAAAAAGGGCGTCGAGCTACCAATGTTCAAATAAGCGTTACATGGGAGGCAACCCATGGATTATTAATTTCATGTTATTTCCTTTGACATTTAGATAGTATGAATTTCATAATTAGGTTATTTCATTTCCAAATAAGGTTGGGAAGGCATAGGACTTCGCCATTAGTTAGATGATGGAGGAAGTAAGCAAAAAAAAAGGGTGAAAGAGCTATAAAGAGTTAGGAAGTGATCTCGGGAATGTGTAGAAGGACAAAAGAAGAAAAATATCAGATATTGGTGAAAATATTGCAAGCCACAATTGTGCTAAAACTATCCACGTGATTTTCAGCTAAAATTTTTACCATTTTACCCTTCCTTCACTGATATATTCATTCTATAATTTATTTTTTCCACTAAATTTCATTTTAACTTTATCTCTCTAATTTAGATCCTCCAAATACTCTCACTTCTATCTAACTAACTTTGAAATTCCCATTTTATTCCAACTTCCACCTTCTTGCAATCTAGTATATCGTGCATTAAGTAGTTAGCAAAGCGTAACCAATCATTGGGAAAAAATCAATTCTCGGGTTGAGGGCGAAGGAATAAGGCAGTGGATTTCACAGCACCCTTCCCAATCTACACAAAGGAGAAAGGTATTCATTTCCAATCCCTTAATGTTAAACAAATAGTAGTCCTAAAATATTTTGATTTTGATACTCTTGATAGGCAAGAATTGCAAGATAGGGTAGAGAATATAATAGAAAGAATTTAGTGGGCCAAGTTTATACACTTCCAATATCCTGTCTACCAGGAGCTCACTCTCGAATTCTTAACTTTCCTTTATTTCGAACTAGCAACCCCTTAGGAAATGTACTTTAGGTTACGGGGACGAACTTATGAGCTAAACATTAAAATCATGTGTGATATTTGCAGGTTCCTTAAATCTTTTGTTGTTGATCAGCACGATGATTTTGGTGCTTCTCGCTATTGGAATGAGCTCAATGGGTTAGAGCGATTCGACACTAAGAATGCCCACAATAATATTATACAAACCCGTGAGCACTTGTTATTGCATAAATTCATGTGTCAATTGGTTTTTAACAAATCAGAAACCAAAAAGTGCTCAACAAAGGAACTTTTCTGTTATGGTACATGGATCACAGCATCCCAGCGTGCACCTCCACACATATGTTAAATGCTATTGTTGCGACTCTACATAAAAGGAGCAACAATTTGGGTATAGGGTGCTTGGTTTCCGTTATTGCTAAGTACAATGGCATGGATGGTAGTGGCCCAACCGTCTACCTCCCTGATTTTCTAAATCACCATCATTTGTGGCGTGCTGAAATCCTAAAGTCCTATAACATGGAACTCTAGGACATCAGCCAAAAGATTCATGTGAAGATCAGGGCTAGTTAGGTGAGTTCTAGTATAGCTCTGCCTCAGCAACCTGAAGAGGGCTCGACTAGCGAGGAGTTTGAAAAGGAAGAAGACATAGAAGAACCTGGTTAGAAGAAAGTGCTTGATACAATCTTCGCCAACACTAAGGTAATTACAAATACACTTGTGGAGAACTCAAGAATAATAAAGGAGATGGCCCTCACACAATGACGTCAGAGCCAGGATATACACTGGATTCATCAATACTTCAAGGCTTAAGGCATCCAACTGCCACCTTCGACACCATCCTCACCTCCATCATCGTGAGGCTTTGATTCTAACCCTTTTCTTTTAAATTTAGTCTTTATTTTTATTTTTATTTATTTATTTTATGTTTTTTCCTTCCATGTGTGTTTGTTTATCTCCTTCTCACATTGAGGGCAATGTGTTATTCAAGTGTGGGAAGGGTTGTGTGTTTTTCTTTGAGTGTGAATTTTTCATATTGTTATGTTAGTGTGTTTAGGTTGCATATTATGAATGTTGTGAATGTATCGTTGGCTTAGATGGAAGGAAATTGATTTAATTTTGAATATAATCTATTACGTTGTGAAGAGTCATTAGCTCTCGAAATTAGTGATCTGGGTTCTTTGGCTAAAATATGCAAGTTGATTAGGATTCAGTGTTAGTTTATCACCCTATAAGTTGTCACATTCATTCATAATTTAGGTCTTTCAACTAAGTAGCTTTGCTATTATTTTTTCATGAAAAGGAGTAGCTAAAGCAATAAGGTAGGCATTAATAAAAAAATAAGAAAAAGTTTTTGTAAATTTTAAATAAATAATTATTTCGCTGGCCTTCGGTTTATAAATAGAGCAAGTAGCCAGTTGAGAATGTGATGTAGCTGAGTAACCGGAATAACACGCACCACAAATGTGTGCCTTTGCATCAAAAGGCTATAATGACGTTCTAACCAAGCAGCTTAATAAAAACATAACTTAATCGAGTAACCAAATTGACATTCATCACTAATGTTTGGCTCTGTGTAAAAGTCTAGGTCCATATTCACAAAAAATAAATTAATTAAAATTTTGTTTTTAATAAAAACCTACCCAACTTGTAAATAGCTTGACTTTTTATAAAAACGTACTGAGGAGTAGTTATAGAGTTTGAATGACCAAATAATTATTAATGTGTGTGTACAATTGAAAAGGGTGAATAACTTGACATTTGGGTCTTGATTAATATGTATGTTTAGTCCAGAGCTCCTAGATGTAGATTTTGCATGTTAATGATTTGTAATAACTTGAATGATTATGTTTAAAGTTAAATTTATTTCATGAAGTTGAAGACATTGTCTCATTACTTCATTGTGTGCTTCGTGATTTTTGTATATTTGTTGTTTTATTTGCTTGAGGATAAGAAAATATTTAAATTTGGGGATGTTGACAAGTGTAAATTGTATCATGTTTTAGGGCATAGTTTGATATGTGTTTAGCTATTAATTAAATCATTTAGTACGTTTTTAGGTTAGAAGTGTGTTAGTTTGTTAATTATTTATGTTTTAAGTGTTTTATGCGTTAATACAAGTCTTTGGGCTTAAATATTATGATTTTGAGGTACCTTGATGTGTTTGATAGTGTTTTAAGGTCAACATCGAAGAACGAAGAAGTTTCAGAGAGATTCAAGCTGAAACAACGGCCCATGATCGTGGCATGTCAGGCCATAATCGTGACAGAAGCATCAGATACATACCACAATCGTGACAGAAGCCCAAGAAATGGCCCATGATCATGGCACCTAGGAAATGACCCACGATCGTGGCCTGTAAGGCCACGGTCATAGCCTGCATTGGGTAGATATACAGACACTCAAGAATGTCAAGTTTTCAAGGATTTTTTGGACCTTTCAGACCCCGAAAAACCACAGGCTTACCTAAAACACAAGAGGATATTTAAAGAACAAGAAAAAAAGGCAAAGGGAGCTTTTGCATCAACCACCTTAAGAAACCTTAGAGAGAAATCGTCGAGAGATAGAGGAAGAGAAGAAGGAAGTGAGAGGAGGAGAAGAAGCTGACTCGATGTACTTCCCAGATCAGGAGGCATCCCAATGTCGCTGCCTCCCATCATCCATTTAGATTGTATTTCCTATTATTTTAGTTTTATTATTGTATAGAATTTGATTAACAGTTGATGATAGGATCTAGAATGTCAAGGATGTTCTAAGCTCACCTTCGGAATTTTATTCTTGAATTAATGGAAATTTAATTGTTTATATGTTTATTGGATTTGTTGTAGTTTGATTCTACAATTGCATAATTCGATAATAAACTGAGAGGATGAATCGAATGAAAAACAATTAAATTTGACTACCGATAGTTAGGTGATTTAATAGAAACAAGAATTGAATCAGATCGAGAAATTGTGTATAGGTTTCTGATAGTTTATTAGAGAACTTCATAACTAATTAAAGTTTTGGATAGGTTGTGAATTAAGAGATTACAACCTCCATAATCTGATTAGGGTTTATGATTTAAGGTTAATGGTTATAACTCGAGAGAGAGTAATCAACCCTAGGATAGTCTAGAACCAACAATCCGATAATTCATAATCAGTTAGGTTAGCATTAAGGATAGATAAAATTCCCTTTCTCTCAATTAGTAATTTCTTTCGGTTGATTCTTGGGTGTGTTGCAATTGTTTTGTAATTAGTATTTTCGTGTTTGATTTTTAATTTGATTGATTGAATTAAATTCTCATTTTTAGTTTCGTTGCATCTTGAATTTTTGTTATTTGTTTCTAGCCTTAGATTTTAGGATTAGATTAGTTCCCTTCTCCTGGGATCGACACCTTTGGTACTACGTTAACGAACCATATACTTGTGGATTATTTAGGGTTAATAATTAAAACTTATACACAACTAAACCACCGATCACTAGTTTGTTTGATTTAGTTTATTTTTATTTTTTATTATTTGAATTTGAGTTTTAAACAAAGCACAACCTGAATTAAGTAGTGCCTAAACACAATCTTTATGGGACGATGTCCACTTTTTACTACAAGTAACAACCCATATACATGCAGTTTTTAGCATAAAACAAGTAGTTTGTTTTTGCATTCAACATCATTATGCTACCAAAATAACTAGACTACTACTATAGTAGTGGTGAGTCTAGGTCAATCCTACAGAGAGTGTGTGTAAAGTTTATAAAATGAAATTAATCAATGTTTAGGTTTTGATGGGGTTTTGGTTTTTAAAATAAGAAAACAAAATAAAGCTAAAATAACTAACAAAAACAATTTTAAAAAAACATGTAAAAAATGATGAAAGTGGGGGAATTTGTTAGGATTCAGATTCTTTGGTTCAATCTCGACTTACACCTTATTGAACATATTTCATTGAATTTGTTGTCTTCACATCTCTCTTTCAACTATTGGTCATAGATTAACAACAAGCTCTATTAATCCCAATTTTTCCTTAGGTAATAGTTAATTAAGAAGAGCTCGTTAATTAACCCTAGCTACCGGATAACCTAGCAGATGTTCTCTAAGTTTAATCAGACAGTCTCCTTCTGAACAAGAAATACAGACCAATCTAAGCAATAATCATATAAGCTCGAATTATTTAACCTAGGTTATACTATCCTTAATGATTATGTTAGTCGCTACAAATGAATCAGAAAAACAACGATTACGTATTGTATTTGATTCTAGCAATACGTTCTTACATAAAAATAATCCAATAGAGCATTCAATCATTCTTACACAACACCTAAACATAAACATAAGATAACATAAGCAATTTCTAAAAAGAGAAAGGAACAACAAATACAAGGAGAAATACACTTAACCAGGTCATCGACGTCAATGTCACCTCCCAACTGAAGTCAAGAAGCTACCCCTATATGGGTTTCTTAAGGTTGAGAGCTTGCTCCCAAAAATAATGCTTGAAACTTGAAAGAATGTCCCCAACAAGATCCCTTCACTATTCTATCTTAAAACCTTCTGTTCTCCCCTTTTCTGAAAAACACAACCCACGCCTCTTAAAACCCTCATTCCTTTTATACTATACTACATCTCTTGCTATTGTGTGTTTTGGTCTTATACCTAACATCTGCATTTTGTTCTTGCTCTAATATTTACGCATCGTCATTTCCTACTCCTTGCTTCCTAGCTACTACGTTGTTTCTCCTGTAGTGTTTTACTCCTACCTCTGTTGTGTTTTGCTCCTGATTACTTCTTGTTTCTGTTCTGCATTTTAGCTTTGGCATGCTTCCTATCTACTACGTTGCTGGTTGCTGCATTTTGCTTTGCATGAAATACACATTGGTTGTATGAAACGCCCAACGTCTGCTACCATTTAGCTGCATTTGATTCTACGTTTTCTTTATCTTGCATTGTTGTTTTGCTCCTTTTCCAGTTGCTTCTTAGTTATCTTCTTTTGGGTTAAATTTGTTTTCTTCTTGATCTAATTTTATTCTTCTTACTCCACGAAGACAAGAAAATATTAATCTTCAAAAAATGGCCCAAATATCATGCTTTCGAGTCACTTTAACTTCTTTGCTTCTGAATTGTGCCTAAAATCACATATGAGTCAAAGTGAATATCTTAAGCATTTTTATAGCAATAATCACTAAGTGTTATAGAATAAGTTCGTAATCAATTAAGCACTTATTAATTTCTCCCACACTTAGCCTTTGGCCATCCTTGGGTAAAATATCAAAATTAAGCTCAAAGACCCAAAAATATTTACTCAATTCTCATATTTTCCAAGAATACACATTCATAAACAAAGATGAATGACATTCAAAAATCATAGCAAGAACTCAACATTCCAAGCTTTTACTCATGATCAATCAACATTCAATACCTTTAAAAACCAAGCAATCTAATAGTAGACTTGGAAAATGTGTTTAAACAAGATATGTTCATGGGTACACTCAACACCATCCATAATCATGTCATTCTACAACTTTGCATATCATTTCAGTTCTCCATCACAAAAGTTCACATGAAAACTCATGAATTAAAGAACTTTTCAAGGTTGTAATGTGGGTAAAGGTAAGGTGAGATGTATTTAGGTAAAGTAGAATGAAAGTGATTGAAGCTAGTGAAACAAAAGTAATATTCAATATACTATCAAGTGCAAAAACCAACGTTCACTCACAATTATGTACATCAACTATGATGAATGCAAAAACGATGTTTCATAACTCAAACTCAAGCTCTCATACACAAACTACCTTAAGCACAACAATCTAAAGGAATCACTCATACAATTGATAACAATACATTAAAACCACAAAGAACGAACCTTCCAAGATAACATCCACCTCATATTTAACATACTCAAATAAAACATTCATTACAACTTTAGGAGGAAAGAATAATTATGAATAACTTTGCAAACCACATATGCACTTCATCTCTAATACATTTATTTAAACATTTTTTCTTTCTTTTTCTTTTTATTTCTTTCTTTCTTTTTTCTTTTCTTTTCCTCTCTTTTCTTTCTTTTCTTTTCCATTATAAAATTAAAAGAAACTACTTCAATATGGGAATTTCAATGATAAGACATAAAATAACATTACAATATTTTAACCAACCACACATATGTACACTCTCACACTTATACTTTTTTATATCCATAAACTCAACAATCACAAATGTTTCACTAGCTTTAAAGCTTGGAAAGGACATTTGGTTAGGGTTAAAGCATGTAACTTGTTTAATACACAAAGAAAAGGCAAATAAAGCTCAAGGGGGCTTAACAAGGGAGAAATCATATCAACAGGGTAGGATATTTGGCTAATGAGTTCAAAAAAGCAAAGAATGCCTAATCATTTCCATATTAATGCATGTGATAAAAATGTGATCTCGAATAGAAATTCAAGGCAAAATCAGGATGCACATGTCATGAAGGTCACACATTATTAAAAGATAATGAGACTGATATGGATGTGTCAGTCTAATAAGACTTAAAATCTCACCGATTTTGTCTACCACTAGTCACTACTCTTCTAAAGATAATGCACATTGACCAATCACAAAAGTAAAAGTACATGATAAGTTGATATGAAATTCTCTAGTCAATTCAGCCTCTAATCACGACTATATAGTCCTAGAAGCAATAAAAATGAGAAAATGTTTGTTTTGTTTGTTTTATTCTCTCTTTCTTTTTTATTGAAAACTTAAAAACAGGTAAAAACAAACAAATCCAAAAGCATACATGCATATAAGAAACAAATGCAAAAATTTAAAGAAAAAAATTTACTTCCCTTAAGATGCTTGATCGTAGGTTTCGATATGACAAAGTTTTAATATTTTTAAACCCTGATATTCTGTAAGCGCACGGATCGTTCATGTAGTACCTAAGGTGTCGATCCCACGAGGAGGTTAATCTAATCCTAAAATCTAAGGCTTAACTTACTTTAAAATAATTCAATGAACAAAACTAAACAAGAAAATAATTCAATCACGCAAATAATTCCAATAATCAAATCTGAAAATATAAACACAATAGCAATTACTCACCCAATCACAAAACCACCAAAAAACTACCAATTGAGAGAAAGGGGATTTTTATCCGACTTTAATGAAAACTAATTGGTTGTGAATTTATCGAATTACCGGTTCTAGATTGTCCTAAGGTTGATTACTCTCTCTCAAGTTATAATCATTAACCCTAATTATTAACCCTAATTAGATTATGAGAAATTGCAATCTCTCAATTCACAATTTATCCTAAAACATAAATTAGATCTTAAGTTGTCCAATAAACTATCAAAAACCTATGTAACATCTTTCGTTACACAAATTTATCAGTTTGATTCAATTCTTGATCAATTAAATTACCTAACTCTTGTTAACCCAATTTAATGATTTTCACTCGGTTTTGTTAGAGTAGTGCCCTAAAGGCAGTCACCTTTAATGCACTTTGTACAAATTTGTATACAGACTTTATTTTCAATAATAAAGAAAAACATTTCATTAATTTGGTATTCATTATTTATGAATTGATATTAATCTATAAGCAAATTAACGAAGTCCATGATATATGACAAAACACGAAGGAAATTATGATGTGATCATACTACTAAGATTCCTATCATGTGCAATTATGTCAGTATCTAATTTATCCCTAGTCATAGGATTAATGAGACTAGACATTGTTAATCCGGATAGATTAGCACATGTCAAACTCTTTGATTTGATCAAGCAGTATATCTCAAAAACTGTAAACATGAGATGTTTAGAGTTGAGATTTGGATACTTACTAGAGGTAGTAAGTATATTGGATGACCTACCATGAGATCATCACATGGATGTCCTATTCTAATGTCAGTGATAATCTCATCATAGCAATGGTGCAAATATCCTTAGACTTAAGGTACTTAAGGATATCTTGGATATTGATTCTATGTATTGACTCCATTCCTTGTTGCCTTGCAGAGGTCGTTCATAGGATGGTGTGTGTGTGTGTGTGTGTGTGTGTGTGTGTGAAATGTGGAAGAAGAAGGGATGTTTCTTTAAAGTGATTTATTTATTGTCTTTAAATGATAAAAAGCAAAAATGATAAAAGACAAAAAAAACAAAAAGGTTAGTATGATGTTTATAATCGTTTAAATGGTTTTTAAAATCCATCTTCTTCATGATTATCATCCGTCTCTCTTCATCTTTCTCATCTTCTTCCTCTTCATTCTCTCTACACGATTTTCTCTCCATATAACAAAGAAAAGAGCTAGCACTCTTAGCCATTTTTGGATCAAAGAGTTTGGTTCAGTTAGTTTCTCTAATCTCTGCGTGGATACTGTTGGAGACAGTCTGTTTTGGTCATTATGGTTTACGATAACTCGGTGAGTAGAAGATTGAAGAATGAGGGAGACTATTCATAAGGTACATGGTTATTATATGAATGATTGATTTGTGTAAATGCCATGAATTCCTAGATATACATGTGTGCTATGAACAGTATGTGAATTGGGAATTTTCAACTAGGTTTAATGGTATTTCCTTGTATAAGCATATAGATCCTGGACTTTGGGAAAGTCCCAGAATAAATTTTTTATTTTTTCTGCATCACGTGTATATGATGCATACACCAGGTTCTTTTTACAGGTTAAAACCTCTTAGTTTGTTACTGAATTATTAAGTATAAAAATTAAATCACAAATAATCCAATAAAAACTTAATAAATCAACTTTCATTAATATCAAAGACAAAATTCCCGAAGGTGAGTTTAGACAAGTACTCAACATTCAACGAATCTATCATCTATGGCTATCTGAAATTATATACAATCATAAAGAATGAAATAAAACCATAAATAGATTCGAAACAGAATGACGGAGACAGTAAAGGCGGGAAACCTTCTGTTTTAGGAAGTACTTCACTTAGGGTTCGTCTTCATGTCTCTCTTCCTTCGTTTCCTTCCTCAATCTCTCGATAAAGCTCTCTAGGATTTTGGGATTTGGCTGATGCCAAAAGCTCTCATCTTCTATTATTTATGTTCCTTAAATACATTGGCAACCTTAGGGTTTTTCTGGGTTCGAAATAGTCCAAAAAATCCCTCAAAATTTGACGTTTCCTCTTGTTTGAGCATCTGCTCGGGCCACGATCGTGGCCAGCAACATACCTCTCTGTCACGATCGTGGCCCAAATGCTAGGATCGTGGGCTGTGGTAGAGTCTTTTTGTCAGGATCGTGCCCCTTAGGCCACGATCATGGGCTGGCTCATATGGTTCTATCACGATCGTGGCTTATCCGTGATTTTGGCCCCGAAAGTCTCCGAAACTTCTCCGTTCTTTATTGTTGGCCCACAAACACATTAAGGTACCTCAAAAACATAACATTTAAGGTGAAAGACTTATATTAACCATAAAAAAACTCAAACACATAAACTAACACAATTCTAACCTAAACACACATTAAATACTCAAATTAACGCTAAATACATAATAAATTAAACCCTAAAACATGATGCAAATCACACCTATCATTGCCTCCCAAAAAGCACCTTTGTTTAGGGTCATTGGCTCGACTCCATGCTTTCCTCACGTGATGAAATTATAATCGTCAGGTGTTACAGTTTAAGCGTCCTCCACGTGAGGTTGTTCAGGATAGGGCCTTGGTTGATAATCCTTTATATTCAGTACATGCCCTATCTTCATATTCTCAATCTCTACTAAGTCCCTACACTCTTGAAATATTTCAAATGTCTCTTCACCTTTTTCTTCCTCATTTAATTCCTTTAACCTGCTAGGTAAAGGTAAAGAGTCAGACTTAACAATAATTAGGAACTCAGCATTTACCTCTGAGCTAAAAGATGTATCTTTTTCTACTTCAAGCTCCTTCTCAACCTCTTCTTCACAAGCAATTCCTTAATTATTGCTCTCAAATTTCTCAAGCTCCTCATCACTCTTGTAAGGCCTTTACTCTAACGTCCCTTAAGTACACTTCAGTTTGATATGGTTGATTTCTTCACCTTGTGAGGCTAGGCGATCAAGAGCTTCTACTAGCTAACTCATTTGACTTGCCAATTTCTAGATTCTAAAATTTGTGTCTTGCTGGAATTGCATTTCTTTCAGTTGAAATTACAAAGCAATAGCATAAACATTGACTAATTCCTCTAGAAATGTACCTGAGTTTTGTTGGTTTTCCAAATCATGGATGCTAGACCTTGTTTCTTGCAAAAATTGCACTACATCCTGTTAGAACTATTGTACATTTTGTTGAAGTTGAATATTATTAGTAGTCATAATATTAAGCATATCTTCCATAGATGTACCTGAATCGTGATAAGAAACTTCTTATCGATATGGGAATTGTTGTGCATCATGTAAACTATCATGGAAGTAATTTTTTTAGTTATCCTATCTATAACTAAAGTTAGGCTGATCAGTCCAAACATGGTTATAAGATTGGGAATATAAGTTATAGAAAAAATTAGTTCCATCATGACAATTTTTTAAAACTTTTTAACACAATAAACACTAAAAAAAAGTGAAAAGATCAATAAATATTGAAAGAAAGATAATTACAAAAAAATATGTACAAAACACTAATTAAAATCAAGAACAAAAACTAAAGCGTTGCACTCCCCGACAATGGTGCCAAAATTAACAGCTCATCTTAACACTACACAAAATAAACTAGACCTACTACTGTAATAGTGGTGAGTCTAGGTTGATCCCCACTTTTATGTTTTAGGGGTTTTTTGGTTTAAAAGAAAAATAAAATTCAAACTAACCTAGTGAAAACAAATAAAAGAAAACATTAAAAATGATAAAAGTGGGGAATTCAGTAGAGACCTGGTTCTTTGGTTTAATCTCGACCTAAACCCTAATTAGACATATTTCATTGATTTGTTGTTCTTTTACCTCTCATTGAACTAGTGGTAGTAGATTAACTATTAAGTCAAGAGGAATTTACGATAATTAATTTTGATGAAAATCAAATAATAATAATGTTAGAAATAAATGAACTATTTTGATGAGTATGTTAAGTGTGCAGAAGTACAAAACACAGAAGAAAGGAAAACATTAAAGAAGTGGAGAGCATAGACGAAGCAAAACACAGAAGAAGCAGAAGATATAGAAGAAGTAAAAACACAGAAAAAGCACAAAGCACAGAAGAAGTAAAAACACAGAAGAAGTGCAAAGCACAGAAGAAGCAAAAATACAGAAGAAGCAAAACACAAAAGAAGCAAAACACAGAAGGAAGCAAAACACAGAAGAAGCGCAAAGCACAGAAGAAGTAAAAGTACAGAAGAAGCGCAAAGTACAGAAGAAGCAAAACACAGAAGGAAACAAAACACAGAAGAAGCAAAACACAGAAGAAAGAAAAATACAGAAGAAGCACAAAACACAGAAGAAGTAAAAACACAGAACAAGCAAAGCATAGAAGAAGCAAAACACAGAAGAAGCAGAAGATACAGAAGAAGAAAAAAACACAGACGATACAAAGCAAAAGATACGCTAGTACGTTAGACAGTTAGTGAGTTGGAGTTAGTTACAGAACTCAACTAAATAACGGTTATCAAGATTCAAGAAGCAGTTATCAAGAATCAAGAAGCAGTTGGAGACTTAGGCTATAAGTACTAGTCATAGTCGAAGATTGAACAAGCTTTTTGAAAAGATCTTACAACTTTTGAGGATTTAAGTGTTTACTTAGAAAAGAAAAATTCTGTAAAGTGATACTAAGAGAGCAAACCCTACTGTAACAAAAGCTCACAATATCTTTCTAGTGAGAGAAAGAAAAGGCTAAGAGCCTGGAAAGGCTAAGATAGCTAAAAGAATACTTAGTGTAAGAGACCTGAAAAGGCTCTAGAAGGGAAGAAAGAATACTTGGAAACTTGTTGAAGTATAGTGAAAACTCAGATGAATTTTGAGGACTGGATGTAGCCCACGGTTTGGGGTGAACCAGTATAAAATCGCAGCATCTATCTTCTATCTTTCAACTTATTCTATTTTATTTTTAAACAAGTATATAGAAGTTATTTGCGATTTAACTACATAATAATTTTCGTATAACTGTTGTGATATTCTTTTAACAAGTTAGAGAAGTTCTTAAAAAGAAATATTAAAGTTTTTTTATTCACGAAAAGAATACACAATTCAACCCCCCTTCTTGTGTATTTTGTCTATTATAAGTAATTTCTATATTAACGTGTGATTTACTTCAATTGGTATCAGAGCTTGGTTTCCAAGAGCCACCTTTACAAAATGAGGACAAAGATCCATGGCTAAATCACATGTTTTTATAGCTGAAGGTGCCTCCCTCACAAGACCTGTGTTTAATGGTGAAGATTATCATTATTGGAAAGACAGGATGCGGCTCTTCATAGAATACACACACATTGATCTTTGGGATATCATCAAGTATGGATGATGAAGGAAATACCATTACTCGTAACAGATGGTCAGCTGATCACAAAGCTAGATTTCAATTAAATTCAAAGGCCAATTTCTTTTTAAGTTATGCTTTAAGCAAAAGTGAATATGATAAAGTTCATGGATGTGAAACTGTGAAGGAGATGTGGGATACTCTATCCATCACACATGAAGGCACAAACCAGGTGAAAGAGTCCAAGGTGAGTTTTCTTGTACATCAGTATGAGTTATTTAAAATGAAAGAAGATGAGTCTATTGATCAGATGTTTAGACAATTTCAAACTATCGTTAATGGACTTAAAGCTCTTAGGAGAATCTATGATAATTAAGACCATGTGAGGAAGATTCTTGAAAGTCTGACGAAAAGATGGAGACCTAAAGTTACTGCAATACAAGAAGCCATGGACTTGAGCAAATTAAAGCTAAACAAATTGCTTGATTCTTTGAAGATACATGAAGTAGAGCTTGATGCTGAAGAAAAGCCTAAAAGAGAAAAATCTATAGCATTAAAGGCTGGTCAGAGAAATCACAAGACTCAGAGAAATAGAAGTTCTTCGACAAAAGCATTAAA
>JAOQMS010000001.1:14468213-14482189 GCA_027563885.1 Erythroxylum longipes | reverse complement strand
AAATGCATCTCTTGCCTCTCACTGAACACTCCTATTTACCATTCTAACCTTCCCATAGGTAATGGGATGTTACAGTTGGTACTTTTGAGTTTTTATCAGTGACAAGGCAAATTGGCAAGTGTTAAGGTAGCTCTTTTTGCTCCTTCAATTACCTATTTATTCTTTGCGGATGATCCATGCTTTTGTTTCAAAGCAAAGGTTACAGAAGCTAATTTGATAAAAACATTGCCTTTCCTTATGCCAAAAGGCATCTAGCCAGCTAGTTAACTACACAAAGTCTAAGATCTTATTTACAAGCAACACAAACAACAATGTTAGAGAGGCAATTTTGGGGATTTTAAATATCCAAGCGGTAGATTGGTTCTCAAAATGTTTGGGCCTTCCAGCGATAGTTGGTCACAATAAAAAAGAGCTATTTAATCATATCGTTGATAAGGTTTGGAAGTGTCTTCAAGGGTGGAAGCGTAAGTCCCTTAGTCGAGCAGGAAAAGAAATTTTGTTAAAAACAGTAGTATAGGCAATCCCCAATTTCTTAATGCAGGTCTTTATGCTGCCAATTGGAACCCTTGATTTAATTGAAAAGGTCATAAATAAGTTATGGTGGCAATCTAGTATGGAGGGTGGCGTTCATTGGGCAGCTTGGCGAAGAATGGCACACAACAAAGCAACAGAAGGGCTAGGTTTTAGGAGCTTAAAAGAATTTAATATCGCTCTTTTAGCGAAACAAGGTTGACGCTTCTTATCTAACTCCGAAGCTTTGGTTACAAAGGTTTATGGAGCAAGATACTTCAAGCAGGGTTGGTTTTTAGATGCTCCAGTAGGTTCCAATCTCAGTTACCTTTGGCAAAGTTTACGGAAAGCTCAACAACTATTACGTAATGGATGTCTGAAGCGGATTGGGGCTGGTACTGAGATTTTAGCTTTTACAGATCCGTGGGTGCCTTCATTGTTTGGATTCTGAACTTAGTCAGTTAACAATTTAGGGACTGAGTAGTTAACTGTAGCTGATTTGAAAGGAACTAATGGAATGAGGTGGGATGAACAGTTGATGGGTTTGTTATTTTCAGCCGAAGAAATTAAAGTAATCCATAGACCTACTGGGAGTTTTAGAAGCTGCAAAGATACATGGTTATGGTTATTTGAAAGACTTGGCAATTATACTGTCAAAAGTAGTTATCGATAGTTATTAAACAATAATCAGCTAAATCAAGTAATTGCGTCGGAAGTATGGCAGACCTTGTGGAAGATTTCTGTGCCAAAAAAGGTATTGAATTTTATATGGAGGGCTGTGTCTGAGCATATTCCAGTTTTAGTATATCTCTGCAGGCGAGGAATGGAGTTGGGTACTGTGTGCCTTGTTTGTAACCAAGAGGAGGAATCAATCGTTCATTGCCTCTTTAATTGTTCTTTTGCTAAAAGTGTGTGGCATAGAAGTCAGATAGGATAGATTGCGGGTATAAATTCAATGTAGGATTGGTTAGAAATTTTCCTTATGCAAACAGGTGGTAACGTGATTTAGTATGTTATATTCCATGGGAAATTTGGTCTTCGAGGAACCAAAGAATATGGAACCATAAAGTGCAATCTGTTGACAATGCATGACTTTAAGCGACACGTGGTCTTCAAGAATGGAAGGTGACTCAAGAGTCTTTACAAGTAAAAATGTTTAAGCTCTCTGTACAATATATAACAAAGTGGCAAAGGCCTTCAATGGGCTTTCTAAAAATGAATGTTGATGCGGCCTATGATAATGAGACAGGTAGAATGGGTTCTGATTGGATTATTCGTGATTTAGACGGAAGAACAATTGGAGGTGGATTCATGGAAGGTTTAGCAGTCACAGAGGCTTGTATGGCAGAAGCAGTTAGTTTGAAGGAGGCATTGAGCTGACTCAAGCGTAGGAATTTTGTGCGGCTAATGCAAATAGAAAGTGACTGTTTGGAGTTGGTGCAACAAGTTAATGGAACTGTTTAAGACTTATCCTATTGGAATTCTGTTATTTCTGATCTTAAAGATTTAATGAGTAGTTGTAACTCATTGTCTTTGTCGTTTGTAACGAAATCAGCGAATCAAATGACCCATAGCCTTGCAAGGGTAGCTTTGTTCATTGCTGGTTTGGTGGAGTGGACTACTGATCCTCCATCTTTTATCGATGATGTATTAGCTTCAGATTTATTACATTAATAAAAGCTAATTTGTTTAGTCAAAAAAAAAAAAAAGAACTGAATTAGGTACAACGAACATATAACATCTAACAGGAAGTAATAGTATGACTGACAGATGACATTGTTTTAGATATGATATGAGGAGAATGATATGTCATCACCTCTTTTATGGATAATCAAATAAAAGACTTAAGTAAAATTAGGGTTGATCAACCTCTTGCCGTTAGGATGTTCTAATCTTGTATCATTTAATCTAGTCCACACATTTGTATAGATCCCATATAAATATGGATAAGATTTAATAAAATATAATAAAAATTGGATAATTGAAATAGAGGATCGAATCTCGTAATATTGTGACATTTACATTATAGTTTGTCAAATGCCATCTTATTGTATTATGTCTCTCTATAAAGCCGCCAAATATAATTTACAATAGAAGCATTTGATTAGAAGTATAATGAATTACATGTCGTATTCTTTAAATACTTATTTTCTATCAGTTAAGAATAAGATTGAGTATCCTAGATTTCCCTAAACTCCTCACATATCAGGATTTTATTAGGTCATTATTGAATTGAATTCTATAAATACTTGTTCTTTTTAAAAGTTATGCTTCTCTTTCTTTTCTTTTTCATCTTGTCTTAATGTTCTACCATTTCTAAGACCAAGAATGAAAATTCTTTATGCTGATATTTCCTTCGAACACTTATTGTTGAACTACACCACAAAGAAATTACTTTTGTTGGAGGGGTAAAGCGGTGTACAAATAACTAAATATAATGTTATTTGTTAACATATTACGTGAAGAGCCAACTATGTGGGATTGCGTGGCCTAATGGATAAGGCGCTCGCCTCCGGAGCGGGAGATTGTGGGTTCGAGTCCCACCGTGATCGATCTTCCGCCTCTTACTAACTCTAATGACCATTTTCTCGCTTTCCCGGTGAAACTGAAACGACTGACCGTTTGGCCCGCTGCAGTATGTTAGCCTCTCATGAAAGTTATGATTAATGTAAAAATAAGAGAGAAAAGCGTGAGAAGTCATTTGGTTTAAACCGCAATGTAGTATCTGGTGAAAAAACATGGTAAGATCTGATCCAATAAATTTTTAAATCATTTTAATATATATTTTAATTAATGTAATAAAATATAATAATACTGTAAAACGTATTCTTATTTCTTTAATTTCTCTTGAATGAAATATGTTTATTTTAATCATTGTAATATGTAAGTGTTTAACCCCAACGATATCCAAACAAATTAATTGAGAAAAATCTATGAATAGTTTAGAGAAACATAACCAAAAAGATTTAACTCCTTAAAAACCTACTCCTATTTATAATATAAATTTGATTTTTTAGTAATTTACCTGAAATATAATTCTAATGTTGATTAAATTTTAGTTAGAATTATAATTAATTTTAATCAAGTATCTTTTTCATTAAATATATCATATTTGTCCTTTAATGCTCCTCAAATTTTATAATTTATAATTTTGCAAAAACTTGATTTTTTCCTTAATTTTTCTTAAATGAAATATATTTATTTCAATCGTTGTAATATACAAGTGTTCAATTTCTATTGATTCCTAGTCAAATCAGTTGAGAAAAATCTATAACCAAAAAGATAACCAAGAAGATTTAATTCCTTAAAGACCTGCATCTATTTATAATATGATTTTGATTTTTTACTAATTTAATTGAATTACAATTCTAATGTTGATTAAATTTTAATTAAAATTAAAATTAATTATACTCAGGTACCAATTAGGCCAAAAAAATCTAAAATCTAATATTAATTCTTATTTATTAAATATATCATATTTACTCTTTAAAGTTCCTCAAATTTTATAATATAATTTCATACTTTATTGTGAAACTGGATCTTTTTTCTTTAATTTCTCTTGAATGAAATATATTTATTTCAATTATTGTTATACACAGGTGTTCAAATTCTAATGTTGTCGAACAGAATTAGTTGAGAAAAATCTATAAATAGTGTAGAGAAAGGTAATAAGAAGGTTTAACTCCTTAAAAACCTACAAATATTTAATATGATTTTGACTTTTTAGTGATTTAATTTAATTCTAATTCTAATTTTGATTAATCGTTAATTAGAATTATAATTAATTTTAATCAAGTACCAATTAAGCCAAAAAACTAATATCTTATTGATTTTATTTATTAAATATTTGATATTTACCTTTTAAAGTTTATCAAATTTTATAATCAGGTCCAACTTGATTAAATTAAATTTTCTTTCTTTAACAACTTTTTGTGTGAGCAATTAAAATCCTAAATATGTTGGCAATTGATGTAAATCATAACCCTAGATTATATTTAAGACTAGATAAATTAAACTTCTTTAATTTATCTTTAATATTCTAGTTAAATAATTTAAATTTATAGATCAAGATTAGTATCTAGCAACACATCATGATAACTCAAATCTTAGGAATATCAAAATGATTTTGCCCAATATTTTTTGTACAATTTAATCATTTCATTATACAATATTTCAATTAGACAGAGTATATAATTAATATACTCTACTACATCCACAAAATATTCTCTCTAATCGCTTTAGGATGATGAATAATATACTGATCACTTAACTACTATTATATAGTTCATATTGTATTTAATGACTACCAAATAAGATATCTCTTACTAGGATTGGTATAAATATTATTAAAAATAGAACAATCCATACATGAACTATCTTAGAGATTTCAAATCAAAAGATTACTTATACAATCATCATAATGGGATTTTCTATAAATATATAAGTAATGCTTCAAATTGAGCTCTCATGATGGATCTATTTAGTAAACTTGTTCCATAACAAGTATCTACTTTTTTATTTAAGTATCTTCATACTTTAGTTTATGAGAATAACTATTTCCTTCATAAAGAAGAAACAAAAGGGGGGCTTGTCTTTCTATTTTATTAATGTCCAGTCTTAATAGAACAAAGATTGATAATAATTTAAAATAATAGTTAAATATAATATAAATCTCATAATTATGATCTTATCATAATTTTATTTATAAAAAATATTAATCCTATTCTCTTTATCTTATACCTTAATTAAATTAACATACATAAGATAAAGAATGTCTATAATTAATTATCTCACACAATATACAACCAACCAAGTAACAAGTTCACCAACGTTATTTGGAAAGCACTTATGGGAAGATCTTTGGTTTATGAAGATCTAAACAACTTAAGCAATATTAAAACTTGGTTCTTAACCAACAACCATCCTAATAAAGCTGCACAATAATGCTTTTGTCTGGTTCTATCTTCTATAGTCACTATAAGCTCATAGTTGTAATCCTTTCTATTTACTAGTACTGTTACCCTTGTAGTTTAACTTGCACACCTATAATGTCTTTTAAGGCTTAACTTAATTCTTCTTTTTTCAAAACAAGAAAAAAGTCTTTATAGGGTATAAACTAATAATTTTCCAATTGCACCAAGACAATCATTTAAATATCTTATACTGCGTCACCATATGACAATCATGCTATTTTGGGACGATGATTTAATGAGAAAAATCTAAATGATTTCTTTAGTGAGTAATTACATAAAATCTTAAAACTTTCATCTTAATTAAGAGAAATTGTCAAAATACATACTTGGATTTTTTTATGAGACCTCAGCTCCTTTTATATGTCCAGTGACTATAATATTCTAGAATGTATTACTATTTCAACAATGTAAGGAATTATAACAAGTTCATTAAAGAACTTAATGACCAAATAATTATTTTCACTAAATGAGAAACATATTGTGGCTCGATTAGTAATTGATGCTACATTGGAACTTTTTCAACTAAAAATAATATTATTGGAATTAAAATAAACCTTAAGTAGGACTTAATTATGTCAAACTAAAGTTAATATCTATGACTTTGAACTCAAATATCAACTTATACATAGAATAATGAATATCTTTAATACTTTATAAGTATTAGATATCTCAAATATTAAACACCTTTAGTATATTATCTATGTACTTAAATTAGATTATGTAAATAACTTCTGTATTTATCTTTGTTGATCTAATTCCTAAAATAAAGTTGTTACCTTTTCATATCCAATAAGATTTGTTCTTAGGCTGTCATAACTTTAATAATGAAAAAGTGAATTATTATTCTCTATGAGCAGTATGTTATTACATACTCCCACTAAAGAGGAAAACTATACTCCCACTAACTTTATTATAAATATGATAAATTCACAACCACCTCCATAACAAACTCTTTATATTTAATGTGAAAGTGAATCCTTCAATGTTTTGTAACTTTTCAATTATATATCAATTATATTACCAAAGACACTAGTTCCATTTTTAAATGTAATGTCATGAGATTTGAACCTTTTCAAATATCCTCATACTCCCACTATTTATCCTACGAATCATTTTCCTATAAGTATGCGTTGAAACAGATATTTTATTCAATGGCATTTGTAAGATCATACCCAACGTTTTATGTAGCGCCCCAATCTGGCCTGACATTTGCCTGGACGTCTATCAGATAAAGCTACTTAGTCGAAAGACATAAAATTATGAATGAATGTGAGAACTTATATGGTGATAAATTTAACACTGAATCCTAATTAACTTGCATATTTTAGCCAAAGAACCCAGATCACTAATTTCATGAGCTATTGACTCTTCACAACCTAATAGATTATGTTCAAAATTAAATTGATTTCATTCCATCTAAGCCATCGATACATTCACACAATTCACAATATTCAACCTAAACACACTAACATAAAATATGAATAATTCACATTCAAAGTAAAACATACAACCCTCGCCACACTTAAACAACACATTGTCCTCAATGTGAGAAGGGTACATAAATACACCAGCGGGAAATAAAACACAATATATGAAAACATAAAAAAGAAAATACTAACAAAAATTAAAAGAGAAGGGTTAAAACACGAACTCATCAAGGCGACTAAGGTGAGGATGGTGTCGGAGATGGAGACCCAATGAGCTTGACACCGAGTTGGGTTCCCTTTCTTATAATTAATTAAAAAAGAATAAGAGCGTTAGCAATCTAACTATTCCACATCATTACAAGCTTATTTTAGAATTTAAAGCCAACCTAACTATACAACAATCTAAATCTAACTACTAAACGTGCTAATTTAAAGTCATTACTTTGACTTTGCATTTGAAGCTTAACCCAGATCAATTATGAGTGGCTTGCTTCCACGCTTTTTGTTCAACATCAATTTTTCAGCCTATGAGTAAGCTGCAAATTGCAAAATGATCAGAAGGATAATATTGATAAAGTTGAGAAAAACAATTAACTTCAGTAATGTCTTTTTCACTAACAAACTGTTAATAAAATAGGGAATAGCAAAACTCCTTGAATCTTTTATTAAGTCTAGCAGTTTGTTTGGTAAAAGGGTGAGCTGCTCTTATTCTTCCTTAGTCACTCCCTTTTCTTTTTCTTCTTTTGCTTCACAAACATAGAATTTCATAGCTTCTTCAAACTCGATGTCTTTTGTCATTTGTTCTTCTTTCTTATGCTTCTTTGAAGATTCAAAATCATCAACTCTTATAAATGGTATTCTTAGTGGGATAGAGGAGGAACATAAGGAGGGTCCTCATTGTTTTCTTCATCCTTTTCTTTTGCTTCTCTTGGTCTTCTACAGAGTAGGTTTCAGCTAGTCTATCTGTTGGTTCTCCTAACTCTTTCCTACTCCTAAGTGTGATAGCCTTAACTTACTCTCTTGGATATGCTTTCTTATTGCTCGAAAGAATTTCCATACTTTTTTTAGATAACACATCGGCAAGCTGTTCCACTTGAACCTCCAGGCTGAGAATAGAAGATGCATGATTCCTTGTTACTTGATCAATTTGCCATTCTAACCTCTTTTGGGCCTCATCCATACTTATGATCTTGTCTATGATCTTGTCCAGTTTGGAACCATAGTCATTGTATTTATCTTATTGAAATCCATATGACCCTTGATTTTTAAACTGAATCTTAGTATTGTTAGACCAATGAAAATTTGGGTGGTTATGCCACCTCGACTAGTATATGCTGGAATAAGGATTGCTATCTCCTTGACTAACTTGTGCTCCATTAAAGTTGAATTGCTCCACATTGTTGTTTTCCTCTAAGAAGCAATCAGCTGCAATATAGCTCTCTTTTCCACATAACTCATATTCGTGTTGCTGATAGCCTGTCGTTAACTACCAAATAATAATTTCCTAATGAACTAACTACGCAGTAAATGGCGAGCTAGTGTCAAACCATAGAGAGCTGGGATGTAAATGCTATTTCAAATGTTGTAAACAAAATAAAATAAAACACCCTAAAATGATGAAATGAGATAGCTGAGCTATAAAGAAACTAAAAGACAAACACAAAGCGAATTTAGAAAATACTAAAAACAATGGTAAAGAAGTGGGTTAGACATATCTTCAGGATTCCGGGATGTTCATTGATCCTTGAATCTAAATAAAAGGTACTCTCATAATGGTATTAGCCTATGGACTCGATTAAGCTCTCGAACCCTTAATTTTCTTTAAAATAGGCAAAACAAATAAGATCTAGAAATGCCCCAATCTCCATTATAACCTAGAATAGGCTCTCTACGTTCAATAGTGAAAATGCGTTGGGTACTAAGAAACAACTAACTTAGGCCACCTACTCATAAGCTCAGAAGGTATAACCTAAAGGTATGGGATCCTAGATTAGTTGATTAAGTATCCTGACAAATTCAACTAACCTATTGCTACTTTTAGGAATCACTATGGACTATTACATATCACATGCTCATCCTTAGCCTTCAGATTAGAAAGTAACCTAAAGGGTGATCAAGCTTCTAAGCAATTCCAAATTCATGACATTTATCCTAAATCACAAAGCAGCCTAGGCCTACAAGCACTAATTTAAGACAAATTCAACTCCATTCTCACAATTTCTTTCCCTTCATCCTTATAATATCTCCAAACACCTAAGTAGTCTAGCCACACATGTTCACATTAAGCACAATAGATATTAAATAAACAAAACCCATACTAAATGTGATAAAATTTGAAATTGAACACTAACTTAATAGAAATGAAAACTCTTTATGCTAGCACATAACTAATCATAACCCAAATTACAAAATCTAAACTAATTGCATAAAAAAACTTCTAGCACACATAACTTGCACAAAAACCCAAATTAATCGATCATAAATATAAAAACATGCATAAATCCTAACTATTAAGCACAAAATAATCCAAAGCATCATAAATAAGCAAAAATATAAACCATTAAACATTCAAATACCCAACAAATTCAGATATGAAAAAGCACATAAATAAGCTCAAACAACCAAGATTAAAGTTGGAAAATTGAAGGAATAAACATACATTGATACAACATAAAGGTTTTTTACAAAATTCATAAAGTTCAACTATAAAATTCATCAAACATTCATTGTAACATTCTAGAACATGTAAAAATATGATTAGCACTAAGAAATATTTAAACTAATGGAATGAATCTAAAAATAAAGCTGTGGAAAATAACAAAAACTTCTCTGCTGATTCCTCCTCTCTTCTTGAAGTTTTCCAAAAATGGCAGATTTTGAGAGCCCTTCTTTCTTCTTGGAGTTTTCCCAAAAGAGGTAGATTGGAGACTTCTTTTATAGGTCATTTCTTTTTCTTTATATAGTATTTTCCATTTAGGGTAAACCTTAAGGTTTTACCATGCCTAAAAAGTCTAAAAAGTCCCTCGAAAACTAAAATTCGAAAGCGATCCCGCATTTGTCTGTGCGCAGGCTACGATGTGGCCTTTAGTGCATGATTGGGGCTAGCTTATATACTCTCTGTCATAATCGTGGCTAGCTCCCCATGATTGTGGCCTTATGCTTAAGCTTCTGTTACGATCATGGCCCTGGATTATTTCCCGGGTCTTTTCTGATTCTCCTCTGAATACCCTTGATAGTTTCTCCTCCATTGATGGCTCTTCAAACTTTGTCAAACTTCTTCCTTTAAGCATATATACGTAAACACAAAATGAACGCAAAT
This sequence comes from Erythroxylum longipes, assembly GCA_027563885.1. Taxonomy (NCBI): domain Eukaryota; kingdom Viridiplantae; phylum Streptophyta; class Magnoliopsida; order Malpighiales; family Erythroxylaceae; genus Erythroxylum; species Erythroxylum longipes. The sequence goes on along the minus strand of JAOQMS010000001.1, from coordinate 14,471,960 downwards.
TGAGTATTTAAAAAAAAAGGATTGAAAAGACATTGAAATGCATAAGAAAATATAAGATGATTTAATCCTATCAGCTACATTGTTGTGAATGGAGAGGAAGAGGTTGCTTTCAAGATATTCAATTGCTTGGATAGGTTATCGATCTCAGCTTGCAATGTTGTCATTAAATTTGCAACAATCATTCCTCCTGGATCCCAAAAGGTTGACTGCTGTCTACTTCATTTTGATGTCCAAAGACAACTAGTGTATGCCATGTCTTTTAATAGATCGTGTGTTGCTTCAACTATTTTCCTCATGAATGATCCTTTAGCAACTGCATGTATGGTGAGCCTAGTGGGTGGATTAACTTCAGTATAGAAGGTTTGCAATAGGAATTCATTAGGTAGGTTATAATGAGGATAGTTCCAAAACTCCTCCGTTACTCGATATTGACTTTGAAATATTAGGAAACATATCAAGGTACCTCAAAAACATAATATTTAAGCTTAAAAGCTTGTACTAACCCATAAAACACTCAAAACACAAATAATTAACAAGCTAACACAATTCTAACCTAAACACATACTAAAAGATTGAATTAATGGCTAAACATATATCAAACTATGCCCTAAAACATGGTGTAATTTACACTTATCACTGCCAAAGCATTACTCACAAAAATCTTCCTCTAGATGTACTTAAACACTCTTGGAGTTGAAGTTGTCATAGTTAGTGGCGGTGTCAGTCCAGTAATGGCCAATTGGCATAAAGTTAGCCTATTCCCATTTTTTTCTGCTGTTTTTCAAAGCCTTGCGTGCTCGAAACCTATGTTTGTGCCTTCTAGAAACCTTATCGGTACATAGCCTTGCAAAAATCTCTTTTTAATTTTTCCAAAAATATTATATACATATAGTTAATTAATAATTATTTATACTAATTGTTATGATTTTCTATTCTTTTTCCTTTTTAACATTATATTTTTAACTTTGTATCAACTAATGAATTAGCTAATCATTAAGTAATTAAATAATAAAATTTATTATTATCGAAATTAAAATTATAAAAAATTTTAATTTAATTAAAAAGAGATTATTAAATGAAAATTAATTGATTTATTTTAGTTCATAAGAACTTATTAATTTAAAAAAATTGACCGATTAATAACTAGAGTAACTAAAGAAAATAGAACTGAAAAATTAAAAATCAAACTGCAAAGTTAGATGATTTAAGATATTTACGACTGAACCGGTCAAACTAATTAGAATTTTTAATCATTGCTAAATTTATTAATTACTAATTTTTATGTTACAAAGAATTATTTTATTTAAAAAAAGATAGTGATTCTTTTCAAAAAACAATGATTTTAGTATGTCCCCATCACATAAGTTAGAGTTGCTATGTAACTTTTGCCGTGTAATCGACGCCTATGGATGACAGCCAACTTCTGGACAATTTGGCGTTGGAATCACGAGGAAACTGGAGATGGTGGTGATCCAGCATTGTTTGTGGGTTCATCGACTAGGTGGGTGGTTATCGCATTGAGCCTCTCATTTCGTTAATTTTTTTTGTTACACTTCAAAACGTATGTATGTAACGTACTTACATGATGTAATATACTATCCTTTAGTAAACTATATCAGCAATTTCAAATGTTGCATATATAAGATTTTAGTTCAACATTTTTTAATTTTGTTACCTTTTCTTATATACAAAAAAAATTATTATTTTCGTTGCTTTTTAATATTATTAAAGGCAACACTTTGAAAACTATTACGTTATGTTAACTTTTAGCAATACTTTTTAAAACTGTTACAAACATGTTGTTGCTTAATGCACTTTTTGTCGTAGTGACAATTCCAAAAAAACGTACTTCTTTATCAAAAAAGCATATTAAAAAAATATTTAGAAACGGAAACTATTGGGCATGGTTGAAAGCTTTTTCATTAGTGAAATCTCTTTCCATCAGTAATTCAAAAAGCTTTTCACAGGGATAAATAAAAGAAATCAAACGTTGAAATAATTTAACTCCCATTGAGATGTGAAAAAACTCTAATCTTTTTATTATTTCAAAATTTAGTGATTGTTTTAGATGTTTTATATTATAAATATATTTCTATAAAAATAAAATATGAATAAATTATTTTTAAATATAAATGAATTTAAATATGAATCAATATATATATATATATAGAGTTGCTATGTAACTTTTGCCGTGTAATCGACGCCTATGGATGACGGCCAGCTTCTGGACAATTTGGCGTTGGAATCGCGAGGAAACTGAAGATGGTGGTGATCTAGCGTTGGTTATGGGTTCATCGACTCGGTGGGTGGCTGTCGCATTGAGCCTCTCATTTCGTTTACACTTCAAAACGTATGTATGTAACATACTTACATGATGTAATATACTATCCTTTAGTAAACTATATCAGCAATTTCAAATGTTGCATATATAAGATTTTATTTCAACATTTTTAATTTTGTTGCCTTTTCTTATATACAACAGTAAATTATTTTTTCGTTGCTTTTTAATATTATTAAAGGCAACACTTTGAAAACTGTTATGTTATATTAACTTTTAGCAATACTTTTTAAAACTGTTACAAACATGTTGTTGCTTAATGCACTTTTTGCCGTAGTGACAATTCCAAAAAAACTTACTTCTTTATCAAAAAAGCATATTAAAAAAATATTTAGAAACAGAAACTATTGGGCATCGTTGAAAGCTTTGTCATTAGCGAAATCTCTTTCCATTAGTAATTCAAAAAGTTTTTCATAGGGATAAATAAAAGAAATCAAACTTTGAAATAATTTAAATCCATTTGAGATGTGAAAAACTCTAATCTTTTTATTATTTCAAATTTTAGTGATTGTTTTAGATGTTTTATATTATAAATATATTTCTATAAAAATAAAATATGAATAAATTATTTTTAAATATAAATGAATATATATATATATATTATGCGTTGCTATGTAACTTTTGCCGTGTAATCGACGCTTATGGATGACGTCCAGCTTTTGGACAATTTGGCATTGGAATCGCGAGGAAACTAGAGATGGTGGTGATCTAGTGTTGGTTGTGGGTTCATCGACTCGGTGGGTGGTTGTCACATTGAGCTCATTTCGTTTATTTTTTTTGTTACACTTCAAAACGTTGGTATGTAACGTACTTACATGATGTAATATACTATCCTTTAGTAAACTATATCAGCAATTTCAAATGTTGCATATATAAGATTTTATTTCAACATTTTTTAATTTTGTTGCCTTTTCTTATATGCAACAATAAATTATTTTTTCGCTGCTTTTTAAAATTATTAAAGGCAACACTTTGAAAACTATTATGTTATATTAGCTTTTAGCAATACCTTTTTAAAACTGTTACAAGCATGTTGTTGCCTAATGCATTTTTTGCCGTAGTGACAATTCCAAAAAAACGTACTTCTTTATCAGAAAAAGCATATTGAAAAAATATTTAGAAACAAAAACTATTGGGCATCGTTGAAAGCTGTTTCATTAGCGAAATCTCTTTCCATTAGTAATTCAAAAAGTTTTTCACAGGGATAAATAAAAGAAATCAAACTTTGAAATAATTTGACTCCCTTTGAGATGTGAAAAATTCTAATCTTTTTATTATTTCAAATTTTATTGATTGTTTTAGATGTTTTATATTATAAATATATTTCTAAATAAATAAAATATGAATAAATTATTTTTAAATATAAATGAATTTAAATATGAATCAATATATATATATATATAGAGTTG
>JAOQMS010000001.1:14457740-14468113 GCA_027563885.1 Erythroxylum longipes | reverse complement strand
CAAAACATTCCAAATTATTAAGAACTTATTTTGAAATTTAAAACAAATCTAACTACGTAATAATTTAAACCTAACTATTAAACGTTCTAATTTATGGTCATTAGCTTGACCTTAATCTTTTAAAACTGAGCCAGGATCAATTATAAGTGGCTTGCTTCCTCCCTTCTCATTCAACATCGGTTTTGTAGCCTGTAAGTAAGCTATAAATTACAAAATGAATAGAAGAACAATATTGATAAAGTTGAGAAAACTAATTAGTTTCATCAATGTCCTTCTTATTAACAATCTGTCAATAAAATAAGGAATAATGAAACTCCCTAAATCTTCCATCTAATCCAACAGTTTGTTCTATAAGAAGGTGAGTTTCTCTCTTTCTATGGTAATCACCATGGTCTCTTTTACTTCTTTCACTTCATAAACAAAGACTTTCATAGCTTCTTCAAACTCGATATCTACTGTCATCTGTTCTTTGTCCTTTTGTTCTTCAGAAGATTCGAACACATCAATCATCCTGAATGAGCTACTAACCATCGGATTCTTAATTACATCATTCATGTTGAATGTCATTTGATCATCATTAATCCAAAAGATAGGGTTCTTTTCATGAACATCTCACCAAGATTTCTTGATGTTCACATATGGTATATCAAGAACTGGTGAATAATAGGGATGGTTGGCATTATTTTCTTTATACTCCTTTGATTTCTTGGACTTCTATAAGGTCAAGTTTAGCTTGAATTCTCGCTGGTTCTTCTCAATCTACCTCATTCCTAAGTGTGATAGCTTAACATAGCTCTATTAAATTTACATTCATACTGCACAAATAGTTCTCCACACTTTGCTTACAAAATTCCCTAGAAAACTAACCTATTCGAACCTCTATATTGTAAATAGAAGAGGCATAATCTTTTGCTACTTGCTTAAACTTCTCTTCCAATCTCTTCTAGTTCTCTTCCATATCGGTGAGCTTATCTATGATTTTGTCTAGCTTAGAATCCTATGAACTGGATTCATCACATTGAAATTCAAATGGGTCTTGATGTTCCATATGATTACATACATTGTTGGACCAAGAGAAATCTGGGTGGTTTTGCCACCCTGAAGTGTACAGGTTCATATAAGGATGATGATTTCCCCAACTAAATTGGGGCTTATTGAAATCTGTAAGAGTCCTTTGCTCCCTATAATATACATCCTCCATAATCGTTCTTTTTATCTGCTCTTAGCATTCAACTCTTCAGATGTCTCATTCTCACTCTAAGAAGTCTTGATGTGTCTCTACTTTATGCCCCAAAATTTTTGTTAATTAAAAAAAAACCTTAAACTAAAGAACTAAATTAATCGCCTCCCTTGTAATGGTTCCAAAAACTTGATCGACGATTTACGTATGCTAAGTTTTAATATTTATAACCTCAATAATACTGCAAGTGCACAAGTCGTTCACGTAGTACCTTAGGAATCGATTCCATGAGGAGGGTTAATCTAATCCTAAAATCTAAGGTCGGAAACTATTAAGTAGATCTTTATCAGTTAATGAATTTAAACATGAGAACTAAATAAGTCAAACAAAGCAAATCAACTAACAAAATAATAATTAATAATTAACACTTAACGGAAACAATCACGATAATGATTAGCAATTTTAAATTGAAATTGAATAATATTTAAAAAAATGATTGATTTGTTGAACAATGATAGCACACCCTCAATTCAACCTAGTGAGTTTACAAAAAGAGAAAAAGAGAAAATTATCTATCCTTAATGTCAACCTAACCGATTACGATTTACCGAATTAATGGTTCTAAATGATCCTAGGGTCAATTACTCTCTCTCAAGTTATAGTTAAACCCAAAGAGTAAACCCTAATCAGATTATGGGAAGTTTTAATCTCTCAATTAACAACCTATCCAAAACCTAATCAGTTCTTAAGTTCTTTAATAAACAATTGGAAACCTATATAAGATCTCTCCACATATGATTTACCAACCTGATTTAATTCTAAACCTATTAAATTACCAAACTCTCGTTATCCCAATTTAATTATTTTCTCTCAATTCACCCTCTCAGTTTATTATCAACATATGAAGTGAAGAATTAAACCACAATTAATTCAGTAAACATATAAAACAATCATATTTCAATAAATCAAAAATAATATTCCAAAGGTGAGTATAGAACATCAATCACAATTCAATTCTATCATCAAACTATATATCCCAATTCTATCATCAAATTAAATTGAAATACATATTAAATAGAAATCGAATGGATGATGGGAGGCCACAACTTTGGAAAGCTTCTTATTCCGGGAAGCATGTCGTGTCTGCGTCATCATCCTCTTCTCTTTTCCTTTCTCTCTTTCTTGATCTCTCAAAGTTCTCTCTTTTAGGGTTTCATTTTTGGTGGCTGATCAAAGCTCTATCTTCTGTTCTTTAATGTTCCTTAAATACCTTAGAAGTCCTAGGGTTGATTCGGAGTCAAAACGGTCATAAAAGTACCTTAAAACTTGACATTTTTAGTTGTTTTTGTGCCTACCTGACGTAGGCCACGATCGTGGCCAGCACCTAACCCTCTCCTATTGGCTAGCCTCTTTCTATCACGATCGTGGCCTATTTTACCATAATCATGAATTGTGGTTTTGGCCCGAAACTCTCCAAAAATTCTCCGTTCTTTGTCGTTGACCCTAAAACACTAACAAACACGTCAAGTTACCTCAAAAACATAACATTTAAGCTCAAAGACTCATACTAACCCTTAAAAACATAAACTAACATAATTAAAACTTAAACACACGCTCAAAACTCTAATTAACACTAAATACCTAACAAATTGAACTCTAAAACATAATGCAAATCATAACTATCAATCTCCTTAAAGTCCACTCCCTTATCTTTGGACTTTTCCTCCTTCTTGGGCCAATTTGAGCCCTATGGTTAGCTAGAACTTGCCCCACTCCTTACTGTCACTTTTGATCTCAATTACCACATCCTCAATCCCCACATAGTACTAAAGCTCCACCACATTTGCGCTCAAATTATTTTTGAATGGCTCTTAAAGTGAAAGCATTCATCTCCCCTACTCATCGTTCATCTTGGTTTCCACCTTCCTATTACAGTTTATGAATGTTCTTTCCTGCAAAATCAAAGGTTAGTAAAAAACAACCTCATAATCACTCCCTTACGTGGTTCATTCGAGGATGAATTTCTTTTACTCTTCCCTTGTGTTTCACTCAACTCTCAGCTTTTACCCTCCTTTGTTCTCACACTCTCTAGCCTTTTACTACTCAATCTCCTCTTGGTTCAAGTTAAACTTCAGAACCAATCTCCAATTGATCAAGAGATTTAATAAGCGCCTTGAAATCCAAGAACTATTTCCCAACAATGAGTTCAACACAATGCACCCAAAATCGAGTTAAAATTCCAAGAATGTACAATTTGAGAATGGAAGAACAATAATTTGTGCAACAAAAATTATTGGAAGTGTCAAAATCGTAAATTACTCCACAATGTAAGTATCAAAATTTGGAGTAACAAGTAAATCCTAATTAAAAAATCCCAACTAATCATAATCAATTCAAATTCAAACCAATTTAAGCACAAAAAATAACTCCATGTAAGCTTTTAATGTAATGGAAGATTCGTAACTAGCTAGCACTTCAATTGGGGTTCAAGTTGCTAAAGAACAATTCGGAATAAGAAATAGGCCTAAACATTTTTTTTCGACATAAATAGTTCTTTCTTTTTTATTCGTTCTTTATTTTTCCTTTCTTTTTTAGGGCAAATATTCAAAGAAGAAAATCAAGAGGGATAAATAAAACTTAGCCAAAATCATACCTAAATTTTGATGAGAATTCGATGAACTTGATGGTGATGGTGGCTGCCTTGTATTTCCATTGAAGTTGAGTGGGACTTCACATCCGAACTAGTGCTCTGATACCAATATAATGCCCACCACGAAAGGGTTGAGTCAAATGGAAGAAGTTTTCGTGATTTTCCTTGGAGGATTGAATTCAGCTATGAAGGAATTAATATGAACAGAATTTTTGGAAATCCTAAGCTAATGGATATGCAAGGCTAATCTTAACGACACCTCTTGGAAACTTGTTCCAAGCAATCTCGATGATCAAAATCAACCAAGAGAAAGGAACTAAATAACACGTCACAATTTAATAATTGATAAGCGGAATTAGCTTATAGGTGAAACAAAAACAAGAGGATAGTTCCTCACCAAAGCTAATGGCAACAATAATAATAATACCAAAAATTCGTCCTATTTCTAACCCTAATGAGCCTATTTACACCTAGGTCAATTAATAAAAGGTTGGGAAAAAAATACATGGAAGCTCGAAACAAAACAAAGTTGTAAAAATAATAAAAGTAAGAAAGCCATGCGCCAAAGGTCTGATCTCCATTGCTCTTGGGCTTAAGTGAATTAAATAGCCCAAGTCCCATTTAATTAACACATGGCCAACTCCTACACTCCTTGGGCTTAAGTGATGGAACGTTAAAATCAGTCTAAGTCTTTATGTCTTCAAACCACAAGTGTGACCGGTCCAAGGATTTTAGTTAAGTGAATTAATTTGGGTTATAAACCTACTAAACTCTCCTCCAATAGGCTTGGAGCTCTCCACCCTCTCTAAATAGAAACCCACATGTGTGTAAAGAGCTTCCTTAAGTCTTTTGGCCCTAGCTTTGGTCATGGGTCCTTCTGGCATGGCAAGCTCACTCCCTAGGCCTCTGACATCCACACCTGGTCCATTTGGTGTCACCTTAGTCCTGCTCCCATCACTTTTCAAAAAAAAACTTTCTTAATAATTTGATATAACACTTTTTTAATTTTAATGAGTCAAAATAGTTAATTTTAATCTAATCGAAACTAATTAAATCCAATCTAATTGAAACTAATTAATTCTAACTTTAGAAACTAATTTCCAAAGTAAATTAGGAATCAATAAATTATTAATATTTATCATATTAAGAAAAATAATTAACATAATTTTAGAATCAATTTAATAATTAATTTAATTTGATAATTAATTTTTATTTAATAATTCAACCCCTTAAAAATTTAAACTAAATTCCAAAGTATTATTTATAAAATAACCCTTTGAAAAAAATTAGAAAATACTTTTCCAAATTTATTAGGGATTTAAACCTACTTAATATTAATCAAACCAATTTAATTAAAAGATGGCTTAAAACATGTCAAATAAATAAATAAAAGGTGGGTGAGACTATCTGCATACGCTAAAACCTTTTATGCAATGTTAACTAGCATTGCAACACATGCACTAGTAGCATCTGCTATATACGCACCCCATCATTTTTACAAAGTTAGGGTTTGTCTTTTTTCCGTCGTCAGCCAATGTTTTCTCTACTGGTCGTCCATCTATGCTTGCTTGCACCACTAGTTACTCCTCGCTTGCATTTCCAAAAACCCTCGCACCCCTCTACTTTGCTACAGCCATTGGAAGCTTTTCCTCACGTTGCCATTTGTGGACGAAGATCACCCTAGCTAATGGAGACAATTATCATTGGCTTTGTTGCTAGACGACGCTCACCGCTTCCCCGATAACCCCAACTTCTCTATCAACTCAAACCAACACTAAAAACCTAGTAACATCTCTTATACGGATCTCAAAAGATAGCAAACATAGTCCCAACTACAACAACCAGAATATCCAAAATTCCTAATTTGGTTTTTTTCAAGGTTTCTCAGTTTCTTAGTTTATTGAAATTTCCATATTGTATATAGACATATTCAAATTAATAAATTGAATTTCTTAAATTCTAAGTCTGGAATCAATGTGAAGTTTTCATATTGTTAATATTTAGGTTTCATGATCTAAATATGATTTTCGATTTGCGACTATTACAATTTCAATTCTAAAATTTAATATTAATATCAATCAAATAATTTATTCAAACTATAGAATTAAAGTCAGTTCTGATAGCATTGTTGGGAAATTAGGATGGAATCTGATCTCGTTCATAGTGGAATCTCAATTTGTGCTTTATTCTGAAGCTTGATCATATTCTTATCGTATCCTTTGAATCGTTTCTAAAATCAATCCATCTCAACCACCGTAGCCGCATATTGTCCAACCTCTAATGGTATCAATAGAACAGGTTGAGAGAACTATGTTACTCTTATGTAGAGGGTTAGGCTAGAAGTGTTAACTCCATTAGAGTTTAAACTTATTTATTTTATGTTTTGGGTATTTTAGTAATTTAATTAAAATTGAGTTCTAATTTCAGTTACACTTTAATCAGAGTTACAAATAATTAATATTAAATACCAATTATGCTAAAATAAGTTCAAATATCTCATATTGATCCTTATTTATTAAGTATCCCATATTTAATCATAAAATTTCTTAAACTTTACAATCAAGTCTAACTTTATTAAAATATCTTTACTCTTCTTAACAAATTCTTTATGTGAGACCCGTTAGGTTCCCAAATATATTAACAATGATTATAAATTATAATTCTAATTAATAATTAGAATTAGATAAATTAAAACTCTTTTTAATTTATCTTTAATTATCCATTTAAAAAATTTATAATCATAAATTAAGATTGGCATCTAGCAATACATCATAACCACATATTTAGGAATATCAAAGTCGTTTTAACTAGCCTTTTCGTACATGATTTTTCTGTATAATTAAATCATTTCATCACACAATGTTCCGATTAGAGATAAAGCATGAAATTATTGTCTACTCTATTTTTAGTCCAATCATATTAGTTCTCTGTTATTAGCTATTGATTCAATTAATGACATCTATAAACTATTTACAAAATATTAATCTATCTTGGCTAAGGATTTCTCGAATCAATATTAATGGAGAACAACAAAAATTGTCCCTAATTACTTTAGGATAATGAATCATATCTTGATCACTAAAATACGTCCATATAGCTCATACTACATCCAATGAATGTCGACTGAACTACCTATGATTATAAAATAGGTCATAAGTAGTATCAAAATATAGCAATTCCTATACAAGATAACTTTGGAGCCTCAAGTCAAAGATCATTTATACAATCATCAAAATGAGAATTTCTATAGATACGCAAGCAATGTTCCACATAGATTTCTTATATCAGGTCAGTCTAGTAAACTTGTTCTTTAATAAGTACCCACATGGTTGTTTAAATTTCTCCATAAGAAAAAAACATAACGTGTGCTAGTCTTTTACATTCTATTAATGTTTGGTTTTAATAGAACAATGACTAGGAACAATTTTTATAATACATAAATGCCATATGAATCTTATTATAATTTTATTTGCAATGTATAATTATCCCATGAACTTTATCATATACGTCTAAGCATATATAAGATAAAGAATGCCTTAAAGAATTGTTACTAAACTACAACCAAATTCATTTATTGTAGGGTATAAACCAATAGTATACATTACATGGGCAACATTGTTTTGATTCCCAACATAAAGAACAAAAGGCATTATTTCATAGCTTATGAGATTCTGTCTTTTTGGAAAAAAATGAAAATAAAGATTTAGTGTTAAGAAATGAGGAAAAACGATTGTATATGACAATTACTTTAAATAAAAAATTTGTAGCATCTCATTTTCTCATGCTAAGGGTTAGAACCCTAGAATAATTGTACATGAGAAATATTAATGAGAAATTAGGAAGTGCATTTCATGCTCATGCATAATATAAGCATACACATACGTGAATTTGATTTTATTGCAAACGTTACAATGACTGTTCATGCACTTAATTGACATTTTCTACTTATAATTGTTTTAAAATGATTATGATGTGAATTGCAGATTATATGCCCTGACAATTGATCTGGTGAGTATAATTATGGATTTAGAAATTTTTGGTGAAAATTAGGAGATTTCTAAAATTTTGGGTATTTTGGTCTAGGAAAAATGCCAAATGGCAAGAAAATTGACAAATGGTAATAAAAATCAGTGACAAATGGAAGTAAAAATTATTGATAAGTGGTATTAGAATTTAATGACAAATGTCATAGAAAATTAGGAGACAATTGAATTAGAAATTGGAGACAAATTGACTAGTGTTTAAAGAGGATCAAGTGGAGACATATAGAAAATGGACATGTGGCAAGTGACAAGTTTCACTTGCCATTCTATGTATTCACCCCATGATATTTCTCCCAAATGAAAGACCATAACTTGTTAATTGCTCTCATCTCTTCATTAATCTCTCCTCTTCACCTTCTTCATTTTTCTTCATCTATGACACTCTCTTCTCAAAACATCAATGTTGAATCTTGCTCTCACCCTTCACTTGCTACTCCTATTTTTGTTGTCTTCTTCATTTTATCACTAAAAGACCTAACCTTTCCTCCTTGAAAGATGATGATTGTATGATGCTTAGAAGCTAGGTTTAAGTGTGATTTGAAGACCTTGAAGTTAAACAAGTAAGTGTAAAGCATTATTCTTTAGGTTTTGTTAAATAGCAACTTTTATGATGATAGTAAGGGGTTAAATGATCATAAAATGGTGAAGAGTATATGCTAAAATGTGGATGAGAAACATGGGTATATTCATGTCTTTTTTTTGTACATATAATGATTAATAAATTCATAAGATGTTGTAGAAATGTTTTTGAGATAGAATGATCTTTAAAATGTTGTAGAAACCATACAAAAATTTACTAATGAGATGAGATACCCATGTTCTGTTTTTAAAGTATAATCGTGTGAGTTTTTGGTAGTTGTTATTAAGGTAAACTAAAATGAGTTTAAAGCTAAAGAAAAGGGAGTAGTGGAGTGTCTTGAAATGAGAAGAAACTAGGATGATAGCTAGAGATAAAATGAAGGTGATAATGGAGTTAAATGTGTGCAGAAATTTGATGAATGTGCATATATGGATGTTCTGTTTTTGTGTTTATGATAAACCTTAGAGCATGAATTGTTTGTGATTTATATTGAGCTAAAATGGAGGTAAGAATGAGGAGGAAATGGCGAGGAATTAACCAAGAAATGATAGACTAAGCATAATATGTTTTGTATATAACTTGAAAGAGTTGGAAAAGCTGGAAGATGGGAAGAATTTTGGCTGGAATTTTCGGATGTAAGCAACCCACGATAGTGGGAATATATCCATGACCATGGAATTGCATGGAAGGGGCTGAAACTTTCTGTAATAACCTATATGTGAATTATTCTTTTTTATGTGTGGTTTGAAACAATAAATGGTTATGTACTTTCCTATAATTCATTTAAGCTTGAATGAAGCTTGAAATAAACTTAGTTTGATGATGGATTAAGTGATTAAATGTGTGATATGCATAGGGTGACAATTGAGGTTATAACTTAAGAATGAATTGTTATATATCAAGTGTTCAAATATAGAAATTTGGAAATGTAATAAGAATGAAAGTGAACCTATGAAGTCTAATGTGATTCAAAGAAGAATAATGTGTATTGAGTAAAGAAGAATGAGAATGGATATTATATGATCTTATACTACTAGAATAACCTTAGTGAATGACTAAATGATGAAATTAAAGTAATCTTGTACAAATGAGTTGTAAACCTAAGTTCAAATTAGACATATATGAGTTTTGAAGTATGAATGATCATAAGATGTGAATTAAGAAATATACCCAAAATAGTCAAATTGAGCATGCATTATGCATAACACATATACGTATGTGTATGATTGAGTATTAATGTGATTGTACAATTTAGAATGTGTAAATGTTTATGTGTTGCATGATATAGAAGTGTAATTAGAGCGACAACATATAGACACTGCTGGGATGTCGAGGGAATAGCTATCTGAAGCATATTGTGAGTAAGCTAGATGGTCTCACACTGATTAATTATTTTTTTAAAATTTTGTATTGAATCACTACAAGAAAATAGTGAATTAGGGACGGAAATTACCGACGGAATAGAGAAATATTTTGTCGGTATACAAAATTACCGATGGAATAAACCGACGGTCAAAAACATCGGAGATTCGGCCGTAGCTAAAATCACCGACGGAAAGCCTGTCTACCGTCGGTAAAATTACCGACAGAACAAATAAACTGTCGGTAAAATCAATCGAAAAGTTACCGACCGTCTGATGTATTCCGTCGCTACATTTACCGACCGACGGCTTACCCGTATGTAAATTTACCATCGGAATGTTTCTAATACAGTCGGTAAAGTTACCGATGAAAAATTTTACCTTCGGTAAATTAGGAAAGATTACCGATGGAAAATATTTTCCGTCGGTATTGTATTTAGACAATTACCGAAGGAAATCTTGCATATTTTCGTCAATAAAAGTTTTATTAAATTTTTTTTAAAATATATATTTCCATTATATTTAAATTATAATCGTCGAACAATTTTATTAATAATAT
>JAOQMS010000001.1:14441140-14452226 GCA_027563885.1 Erythroxylum longipes | reverse complement strand
ATGAATCAAAACCAACCAACTCCACCTTTAAGAGAAAATCTCAAGATTTTTACAACCTTTTTGAAGAAGATGCAAAATAGAGCAGCCAAATCCTCTGATTCTCGACCTTTGGGGATAAATAAAAGGAGTCAATGAAAAACGCACCGTTTCACTTGCTGAAGAAGTGGGGAAATAAAAGGGACGAAAATTGGGACGGATTTAGGTACCAAAATAGGGACCGATTTATGGACGGAATTTGGAACAGACTTAGGTACGGAAATAGCGACGAAAAATTTGGTCCCAACATCGTTGTTATGATTTTAGGGACGGAAAATATTATCAAAAAAATTGGTTGCAAATTCCGTCCAATATTTGGGACCGAAAAATTCCGTCCTTAATACTCCGTCTCTAAATCCGTCCCAATGTTAACAGTCACAAATTAGTAACAGATTTGGGGACCATTTTTTTCGTTCGTAAATTTGGTTCGGAATTAGGGACGGATTCTTATGAGCTTTACTTCGCGAGTTTTGGCGCCAAACTTTGCAACCGATTTTAGGATGAAAAGTTTGGTCGGTGTAGATGTAGCGAACTTTGGCACGGATTTAGGGACGGTTTTGTTTTTTACCTCATAAATTTCATCCCTATTTTCTGTCCCTATTTGCGATTTTTCTTGTAGATATAAGGTGAGCTAGGATTTCAATTCTTTTTTTTTTTTGTTTAAATATCATTGTAAACTTAGTGAATTGAAGATAAGAACTGAGTCTACGCAAGTACTTAAGTTTTAGCTAATCTTGATGTACAATAAAAATCACTATTAACCATTTAGACACGTGATTACCCTTTAAATGCGGTCACCTAAATACTAATGAATACTTAATGTGCTGCTATTGGTATATTTTGACTGATATTAGATTCGAAAGGCAATACACTAGACACTTCCTAAAAGTTATGGTACAATAATTTACGCAAGCTGACTACAACGGCATCCTGAGATTAAGCCTCCTGAGCCACACAGAGTGCATCACCATATGCATGACATCGAAAGGCTTAGCAGGCCTGTGAAGAGTGAAATGTCGTTGAACTTGAATCACCCCTTTTTGCAGTTTCAAGTACTCATTCATGGGAATCCTTTGTAGAATTTTCTTAATTTCAGGAATCCTAGCAACCGGAATATGAACCGAAAATTGGCTCCAATCAAGAACATCGCTGAATGGCAGAACATAGTAATCCGTAATGATCACCGGAACACAGCCTGCGTGTATCGACTCTACCACTCTAGGACTCGCAACTTCATATCCACTGGGGCATAGACAAAACTTGCTTTGACCCATTAGTTCCGTGTAATTCAGGGTTTTAGGGAGGTACTCATAAACCCTAACATCATGGTCTTTGTCTTCCCAGTGTTTGAATAGAGTCTTTCTTACATCTCCATGACTACCTCCGGCGAAAAAGGCGAGGATGGGACGATTGCCAGGAGGCTGGCTATGGGTTGCTAGGACTAGCTCTCCGAACTTGACGTTGATTTCAGGCAATGAGACATCTCTTACAGGTTTGAAACCTTCAGAGGCGTTAGCATTGCAGAGAACTCTGATGAAGTGCTTATAAAACTCAGGATCTCCAGCTGAAACATCAGGTGCCTGAGACAGCAAGAAGAAGATTCATTTTATAGAAATAGAAAGTTCTCGATATACTATTGGTAATTATGAATACATGTAAAGAAAAGATTACCGCACCCAATCATGACAAGAAATAAAAAAATGATCGGCACCGCTGGTTTTATTCCAATATGGATATCTGGTAGCAATAGCCTGAATGTAGTCTCTTACAATGTTTTGCAGTCTCTTGCGAGAGAAATCGGTGTACGGCTTGTAGACGTAACGTATGATATCAACGACACTAATGGGGAGGAAATATGCAAGTGCCTCGTCTGGGTGGCGAGCTGAAAATGGGCTGTTCCTGCTATCAAGTTCATCAATGAATTGTCCTTCAATGGAATAAATGTTATTGACGGGGCCATTGTGAAACAGTGGCGGCTCTCCTTCCTTGTACGTCCACACCCTAAATCGTCTCTCCATCTCAATGTGGCTCCTGTATGAATATCATCACCAAGATATCTGGTTACAAGTAATCCTCTGACCCCAACAACTTATCGCGGCCTTTCAGAAGTTTGAGTAACTTCTAGCCTTAACAATAAATTAAAATAATCTTCAGCAATTGATTAAAGTAATAGCACAAATCAAAATATTTGATCACCAACGGATCCTTCTCAAGAAAAATCATCAAAATTGAAACTTGAAATCAACTTACTTTAGTTTGATTCTCTATCAAAGTAGATGCAACTCTAGTAGGTCAATTGATCTTTCGAGAACACAACACGAAGACAAAGTAAGAAGTACGGTATAAAGGTGATAATTTTTTTTTGACCTAATTGTCTTAAATCGCGTAATGGGTCACCATCTAAGAGTCCAACTTACAAGCCTACAAAGCGAACGGAGCTTCAAGAAGTACTTGCCAGCTAGTACAAGGACGTTTACTGATCAAGAATCTTCATTAAATAACCTTCCCTAACCGTATTGCGAATTGCACTCCGAGACTTTATACATACGAGAAAAGACACGAAAGAGGCAAAACGCGATAATGCATTTGCTGACAAACTCCATACCACCATTCCCGAACGTCACACCACCACGTGGCGACGTTGTCGCACCGAAAGTCTAACGAACTCTATAGCTATGTCCTATAACATTCTAATCTGCTCTTAGTTCTCGGTTATTCACCAAGTGAAAGGACGCACAAGTAAATGAAGTAATTAGTGGATAACGATGCACATGCGTCTAGGCAAACAAGGGTTTTAGTTTTTCAGTTTGATGGCTTTGTGAAAGACTGAGGTAAGAGGATGAGTACTAGTGATTCCACCAGCAAAAATGACACCCAGAAGGTTGTAATACATTTTCCAACAGCATTCTAAATTGCAACTCGCAACCACAAGTACAGCAAGAATACAATATTTGAGATTGTTGTGACACTTCTAGGAATATCTCCAATTACTACATATTATTTCTATTTTGTTGTATGTAATTATAGTGTCATCATCACTTCGTTACTTACAAAATTTAATATCAAATCATAAATAGACATTTATAGTTTTTGTTCGTAGCTATAATTATCACCCTAAGTCGAACAGTAGAATCCTGAATTATGATTTTAAGAAAAAGAATAATAACTTGATAAAAATTGGCAACTTGGTCAGAAGTTGCACTAATATGATCGAATCAATGCAGGAATAATGAGTCCACAAATCATAATTCAGAAGGGCGTGAGGGTGTATATGGCGCCCATAAGATAGATGATAAAACTTTTTTGTTTGGCTATGGAGATGTGAGTATTGGGCAGGCAAGTATTTATAAGGATTGCTTTGTTAAATAATTTTTTTATAATTATCTAATTAGCTTACCGTAAGCTAGCTAAAAGGGAATAAATAAATAAGAGAAAACGGCCTTACTGATATAAGGCTCCGAGGTTATGATAAATCGCCTGATTAAATCCGTTGCCTTCAAAGCCACTGACCAACCGCGAGATGTTTCCATTAAACTTAAATGAAGCTGCTTTGCGAATCGAATCTCTAGCTTGGGCTAGCCCTTGTTCCATCTTTTTGTCTCTTCTAACTGGCATCGCTTTTCTCTTCTGCAACTTGTACGTAAAGTTTTGAAAAAAATAACGTTAAATTTGCGCCCAAAAAATTAGAAAATAAACGAATGTGTGAAATTCCTTTTGCTACTAACAATAGCAGTAGTGTTTGCGGATCCGTTGATGGAAGAACCATTGCTGGATCTAGAAGAATAATAGGCCATGATTTGATGCACAGAGTCAGTGACTTTGGCTTGTAGCTCGACGACGGGAATGGGAATGGAGTGGTCCAGTTTAGAAACAGAGAAGTCAGTGAAATAACCGTCGTCAGAGACCAACGTGATTACGACAAAAACGATCATAAAAATACACGCGGACGAGAGAGCCGAGACTTTGTAGACGTTATACCCACTCTCCATTTCGGACTCTCCTATATCTTTCTGTTCTTTCCTTTCAATGTTTTGTTCAGAGATTGACGCAGTATAATTCTACTCAGTACATAAGTGATGCGAAAAGTGATTTTTTTGTTTTCTTGGGAAAACGTAGTGGGAGAGAGAGAAGGGAAGAGCGAGATGTGAGGGGAAGTGGTTGCGATAATGAAGTTAAAATGGCGGGCACAAAAGATATGGTTTGTTTTCGCTCTCTCCGTATCAAGTCTAATCTAAACCTCGATGTAAATATTAGGCTTCAAATTATACGGATTTGGCACTGTTAAATCTTCTATACATGACCCTAGTTAACAGACCTTGACTATGCATTCCTTTATATAACTATACATTAATACCGATTTCCTTTTATTTCTAATCTTCTTTGTTAACTTAAACTTGATTTCTATTTGTCCTAATATATAACCTTTAGGATATGATTAACGATTTCATCTTAGAATGGTCGTATTTGAAAAGAAATTTCCCTTGTTAATGTAGTTGATGCAAGTTGTTTGTTACACCATTACATTAATATGACTATTCTTGAAAAAAATTTGTGCTCCATTAGGGAAAATAAAATTTTGGCTGACTTCTCTCTATAAAAATTTTCTCTAACATCTCTCTACTAGATTTACCAAACTATCCCACACATTTCCTTTTTTGGAATCAACTCTTTCCCATGTCAGGTTTATTGCCTCTTCCACGCAAGCGACAGATACAATGTGACTGAGGTTTCATCCCCAATGGAAGGCCTTCCCCAAGCCTTGCTTGTGATTAGGGAAAATGGTGAATCATCCCTCTCCAAAGATGACTTCTTTGCTCTCTTTAAGGAATCACTCCTTGTAAAATCTGAAAGCAAAAATAATAACGAGATGAAAAAAAATCGATTACTGAAGCAAATTCAGAAGAAACTCAACCGGCAGGAGCTTGGAAAACAAAATTTCGAACTTGGCACAAAAAAAGGGCTCCTCAAGCACTTTCAAAATGTTATCAAAGATAGACTTAGCTCCCCTCCCATCGAGCTACTAAAGGTGGGTGCTATGGCTTGGCCCTCTATGCTAATTGGTTTTTTCTAGAGCAAAAGACCAGTATTTCCGGTAGTAAATGCTTGGACAAAAGCAAGGTGGAGTAAGAAAGGATTAGACAAAGTCATGCTTAAAGAATATGGCACAATATTATTCAAATTCTTGGATGAATCTTGTCTAAATGAAATAATAGAGCAAGGGCTATGGCATATTGGTGAGCAGCTATTATTCATTTAGAAATGGAGGCTTGTAATGGAATTGGAAAGAGGTAAGATTGATGTAATTCCAATGTAGGTACATTTTCACAATTTACCTATAGAGTTTTGGACCATTGAAGGTCTGAGTTTTCTGGTGAGCTATTTTGGGAAACCAATAGGTATAGATTCGCAAACTGCAACAATAGACAGAATATGTTATGCTAAGCTATGCATTGAAATTAAAAAAAATGCTATATTGCTAGACAATCTACCCATTTTGAGATTAGGAGAATCTGGAGAATTGGAGAAGCATGTAATCCCAATAACATATCCATAGAAGCCTAGTAACTCTACCAAAAAGAGGGTACCTAGGGGTAGAGTTTTCAAAACTGTTTGGCAAGAAGAACAAGAAGAGTTTGATCTTAACAACACACTTCTTGAAGATGAATCCAACACTCTTAAAGAAATTGATGCAAATGAAGGTGATAAAATGCATAATCCTGGTCTGGATGCTTCTCACCATTAAATGGAAAAGAATGAATTGGTTCTGAAAAAATGAAGATACAAAAGTTACAAAAGAGGAAATTTTAGAAGATAATAAAATAATTTCACTGTAAGTTGAACCATCAACACCTGTGAATAAAAACCCTAAGATTGAAGTGGAATTGTGGGAAATGGCCTTGGATCAAATTGAAGTTGTTAATAATGTTATCCCAAAAACTGTGAGCAATGATACAACCATTGAAATTACAAAGACAAGACCTATTTGGCAATCCCAAAATAGAAGCTAATATGTGCTTAATTGATTGTATATTTTTTCGTAACACTTAGCGATTAGTTTTATTAAATGTTTAAGAAACTCATTTTGGTTTATATTTAATTTTAGTTACAATTTGAAAGCATATGGCTAAAGTGAGTTTAAAGCACATTCTTTGTGCCATCCTTTTGATGTTCAAACTCAATTATCATTATGGAACAAGAAGGAGACAGACTGGGGTGAAGATGGGATAAGAAAATCTAAGGAAATGAATTTATTAAGATGATCTAAAAGGTACACGGTAGTGTATCTATTCACACAACTATGTATTCATTCAAAAGATAAATGTTTGACTTACACAACTGGTTATATGGCCGTGTAACCAACCATGTATCTTCACGATTACAAGATTTTTTTCAACTTATAATGTTTGATATATGACTGTGTATCTTTTTATAACCTTAATTTTTAATATAAAATGACATTAGATTGATTGAAGAGAGATGGATCGTTTTTGGGGAAAATGAAGGGCAGGGCATGCATTCTTTAGAGGCCCATAGAGGGCTAAGCTTCCTCAATCCATTTCGGAGGTGAAATAACATTTGGGTATAACTATATTGTGTAATGTTGAATCATTCTATCTTTAGGGATTGTTTATGTTATCTTCTGTTTATTGATTGGGTATTTGAATAAAGATGACACGAATGCGTTCATTATATTGTTTTTATGAAAACCAATTGCTAGAATCTTGAATACAATATGTAATCGTTGTGTTTATGATTCATTTGTGTTAACTAATAGTGTCGATCCATTAGGGATAATGTAGCCTTGGTTAAATGACCTGAGCTTATGTGGTTGTTACCTTGATTAATTTGTTTTCCTAACTCGTAATGCAGCTATCTTATTAAATCTAAATAACTTGTTCTAGGTTGTTCATTAACTAGGTTTGGTTAAAGATCTTGTTTTAACTAAACGTGACCTGAGGGAAAACTAGGTTAACATAGCTTATTATTAATCGATGATTAATAGTTCTAGGAGGTGGGAAAACAATAACTCAATGAAGTATGTTTAAGTGTGTGTATGCTAAGATTGAATCGATGACCGAATTCTAAACCCATTCATCACTTTTATCACTTCTTGTTTGTTTTCTTTAATTTTCTTTCTTTAGTTTAATTTTACTTTATTTTCTTGTTTGAATCAAACCAAACCCCTTTATAACCTAAACACCAATTTCTTTCATTGCAAAACCTACACAAACACTCTCTATGAGATTGACCTAGACTTATCACTAGCTATAGTTTTAAAGTTTAGTTATTTTATATAATGTTACGACGGGCTACCAATTTTCACAACGTTGACAGGGAGTGTGGTGTTTAGTTTTTGTTCTTAATTTTAATTGGTTTTTCACAAATATTTGTTTATAATTAGTTTTTTATATATTTCTTGATCTTTTCACTTTTTCTTTAGTATTTGTGTGTAAAAAGGCGACATGGAAGGGAGTATGTCATTGATGGATATTATCAATGCTATTGGTGAAACTTCTTCCCATAATTCATATTCCAATACTAAAACCAAATTTGAAGTGATCATATGAACTTTAGTTATAGAGGGTATAGCCAGCAAGACTACTTCTTAGAAGAACTGTAGGATGCAGAACAATTACTATATGGATCACAAGCCTCTTATTAGAAATCAGGTACATCTCTGGAAGATTTAGTTGATGCTATTACCACTAACACTCTACATTTCGAGTAGGATGTAAGGTAATTTTTATAACATACAAGTGAAAATTGTGATTTGCATTGTGTTTTAGGGTATAATTTGTTAGGCATTTTGTGTGAATTTGAGTGTTGAGTGTGTATTTATGGTTTAATTGTGTTAGTTTATGTGTTTAAGTGTTTTTATGGGTTAGTATGAGTCTTTAAGCTTAATTGTTATATTTTTGAGGTACCTTGATGTGTTTATTAGTGTTTTAGGGTAAACAGTAAAGAACGAAGAAGTTGTGAAGGGTTTCGGGCCAAAAACATAGCCTAAGATCGTGGCACAACAAGCCACGATCGTGAAAGAAAGGTTTAAGCACTGGCCACGTTCATGGCCATTAAACAATATGAAGGCATCATCCTCAGATCAGGTAAAGGCCGCACAGTTGAAATGTGAGCTTTGTGGACAATTAGACCATGACACTATGGAGTGTTATTTAATGAAAGAAGACAATAAAGAGCAAGTGAACTATATAGGGGCACAATATGGCCGAAGAGGGGGTAGTAACAATCCCTATTCCAATACCTACAACCCCAGATAGAAGAATCACCCAAACTTCTCCTAGTTGAACACACTGGCGGACAATTCAGGCCTCAAGGACAATTGGTCTTCCAGTAAAATAAAGTAAGCTCAATGGAATCGAAGTTGGATAGAATTTTGGATAAGATTGAAGGCATGGAGGAAGCACAGAAGAAGCTTGAGAGCGAATTTGAGCAAGTTATGAAGAACCACACCTCATCTATACACAATCTAGAAGTCCAAGTGGGGCAGCTAGCGGAGGCAATGTTGACTCGGAATGCCAGAACTCTTCCAGGCAACACCGAGTCCAATCTGAAAGAATGTATCATGGTTATCAGTAAGACCCAGGATGAGTGTTGGCCTCCGAAATATTTTGTTAAGTGTGATATTCTATGGAATTTGAATTTTTGCCTTAGAATGAATGGAGTTGTTAAGCATGATTCAAATCAATTATGAGGTCATGATAGAATTATTATTGAAGTTTAATTATTTATTCCAATGTTAGTAGGATTTTACTTCACTAGTTAGTGAAATTAATGCATTAAGAATGAATTGAGGGCATTTTTGGCATGTCATTTAAGTTTAGAGATCATAAAGCATAAAAGCTAGGGCAATGATAACTTTTAGCACTCATTAAGGGTAAAATGGGAAGAAGAAAGTGTAGTCTTGCTTTTAAGGTAGAGAA
The DNA here is from genome assembly GCA_027563885.1 of Erythroxylum longipes. Classification (NCBI taxonomy): domain Eukaryota; kingdom Viridiplantae; phylum Streptophyta; class Magnoliopsida; order Malpighiales; family Erythroxylaceae; genus Erythroxylum; species Erythroxylum longipes. The sequence goes on along the minus strand of JAOQMS010000001.1, from coordinate 14,443,251 downwards.
AAACGTGGATGAAGTGAAAAACGAAAATAAGAGAGAAGAGGGAAGAGAGTGTCGTGGGAGAAGAAGAAAAGAAGAGAAAGCTAAACTAGGTTTCCAATTTTATTAGTTCTAAAGAGTGATTTTGAAGTTGTTTAAGAAGGGAAAAAGAAAGAGGAAGAGAAGAGCTTCCATTTGAGCCAAACATATCTTTGTTTGGTGAAGATTCAAGGTAAGTCCAATTTTAACCCTTTGGATTTTTGGAAGGATTTGTTCATGAAGCTTAGAAAATGCATGTGTTTAAGTATTCTGGAATTAATTTTTAGTGAATGTGCTTTTTGAGTTCTCAATTTGGATCCCTATTGAATAGGGATTTTTACCAGTATTGAAGGAAATCAAGAGGAGTGGCAAGAGGAGCTAGAAGAGAGGTATCTTTGGGCAATTGTTCACTACAAGAAAATCACTGAATAGCGGCGGAATATTTCTGACGGAAACAATTTCGTCGCTATTTACTGACGGAACATAATATTCTGTTGGAAAATATAGCGCATTTAGCAACAAAAAATACATCCGTCGGCAATACTGGAGGAAAGAATTTCGCGCAAAATCTCCGACGGCATATAGTGACGACAAAACCTACCGACGAAAAAGTTACCGTCAGTATATATACAGATGGAAAAGTTACCGTCGGTATCGGTAAGAAATGCGGGAAGTCTTATTCCGTCGCAATAGCTGGTAACTTAAATACCGAAGGATCCAGCCTTCCGTAGGTAAATGGTTAACAAACGTCGTCGTTTCGATGAAGACGAGACGATAAGCTTTAATCACCGACGGAATCCAATTTCCGTCGGTAACTGTCAGCATCCTGGGTCGACGATTCGTTGAGATAACCCTAAAGTACCGACGGAATTTGTGTTCCGTCGGTATTTGAGTTTCCACCATATTAAATTGCCGCTCTTTTACCAATAGAATGTTATGTGTCCGTTGGTAACTATCGGCAGTTGCGTTAAATTGCTGCTCTTTTACTGACGGAATGTTGTGTGTCCGTCGGTAACTGTCGGCAGTTGCATCGTGAATACGACGGGGTAAAACTTAGATTATCGACGGAACATTATGTTCCGTCGGTAATTCGGCACCTTTAACTCGGGCGCCACCCCCCTCCCCCCGCACTCATTTCTCTTCTCTCCTCGTAATCGTCTTCTATTTTCTAACTCCTTCTCTTGCATTTTTCGATTGTTGTCTTACTCATAGTGCATTGTTTGAGGTAAACTCTCTTATGGGTGTATTATTTCTACAAAAAAATCATGTTTTTAGCATTAAACGTGAATGTTTGGTTATAAAATATTGCTTGATTATTGCTGTTGCTTGCGGTTTTTTGTGAAATTATTGGTTTGTTTGTTGTTTATATGTGTTATTATTAGTAAATAATGGAAAAATGCAATTGGTTTGTAGTTAGATTGAGATTATACATATTGCGTATGAGGTGTTCGATAAAATGCCTTTTATGATGTTTGAAATGCTTTTTGTCTCTACAAAAATTGTATACAATCCGCGACGTTTTCTGAATAAAATGTCGCGGATTGTTAACACTTTTCACATTGTTTATAAAATGTCACGAAAAGTATGCATATTCGGTGATGTTTTATACAAACGTCACGGATATGTGTAACTTTTTGCAACATTTGATCAATCAAACGTCACCAAATAGAATTCACGACGTTTTTTTGAGTAAAACGTCGCAGAAAGCCATCTGAAAACATTTTCCCCCCGTGGTCAAAACAACGTCATTTTGTTTATAATCAAATGACATCGTTTTGGCTTCGTTAAAACCGAGTGCTTTCCCTCCCCCCCCAACCTGCGTCCTGTTGCTTCTCCGCTGCTTTATCGTTCTTCCTCCTCCGTATTGCAACATCTTCCATTGTGTGCGTGTTCTCCGTCAAATTGTTGCGCCTCCGCCCATTGTGGTTGTCTTCTCCGGCGTTCTTAGTGAAGGTATTTTCATCTTCTCTGTCTCTGTTTAATGTATTTCTGTCAAACATAAATGTAGGATCATTGGAATGTTTAACACTGAAATGAGAACTCTAGGCAGTCGAATAGCTGAGTAATATTTGTCCCTTCCTATTGCTAGAGATGGG
>JAOQMS010000001.1:14426381-14440336 GCA_027563885.1 Erythroxylum longipes | reverse complement strand
CAAATACATTTATAAGAAATATTGATACAATTATTAAATAATCAATTCATTATATCTTTTCTATCATATAATACTGAAGGGCATTTTCGTTATTGATACTGTTTTTATGTTTTGTCCCCTGTAACTAAATACATTTCTGTCCTTGAGACGGGGACAATTTTTCCTGTTTTGTCCATCACAACTAAACACCTGTCTCTAATTTTTGTTCTGTTCCGTCTCCAAATTTCCGTCTCATTCCGTCTCCGCACACAAAAGACAGTAACCAAACGCAGCGTTAAATAACGAGACTTTTAACAGGTGAATATCATATGCATTTGTTTGTACATATTGCGGGTTTTCACTCAGGCCTTTAAAAGAGGATGGATGAGTTTTCCGCCTTGGGCCTAGCTTATACAAATATAATCTAAAATCATTATTGAAAGAACACATTCCCGCCAAAACTTATGCTCCATTTCATTAATCTCCAAAATTAAGCGGACAGAGAAACAAAACTTTGTAAAGGCCTACAATAAGCTTGATTAGAAGAGGATAATATCAGGCATTTGCTATTTTACCAGCTACTGGGACTATTAGCGATTTTATTATTCATGGCATTTGCTATTCTACCAATTGGACTATTAGCGATTGTGTAATTATTTCCTCTTTTTCTTTCTTCCAATGTTCCCCGTTGAGATGTCAAGGAACTCAAAAATGAACATCCCTTCACAATGAGATGTCACCTGGCTCTACTAGGCCAACAAATGCCTACATTGGTATGGTATTATGGAGCACAAAAACAATTTTAATTATGGTTAAACCACGGTCCAACTGCACCATTCATGTATCCATTGCCATGGACCCCAACAGCATTTGGGATAAGTGGAGGAGGTACGACAGCCACTTGATGGGCAGTAGGATACAACCCATGATTGTGAGGTAGAGCGTGGGGGCTAACCAGAGGACTGCCAACAGGACTTCCATTTCGCTGTTGAAGGGCATGGATCTGCCTCAGCCCTTCCTCGTGAATACGTGAAAGTGTCTCCAACTCCTTCATTGACAATGCTTCCAATCCAGCGCCATAAAGAGGAGCATGTCGTGACATCTCCTCTTGAAGAGAAGCCTCAAGAGTATGTATATATTGCTGCATAAACAAACACACAAGTATGAGAGCGAGATAGGAGAACAATGGGTTTCGTGGAAATTCATTTGCAGGAATCAGGATAAAGATGGATCATCGAGCTTTAAAAAATACTCAAAGCAATCTAATCAATCTGATATCAAATGGTGAAGTTCACAGTTGAGAACTTGTCAACAAAACTTGAGGTACTACAGTTGCACTCCATTAGAATTTACACAACTAAAAAATTGGTGTAGATCCATATGATAACTCGTAGACGTCAAGTAGTCAACAATGCAGAAGAAAATCGGTCATAATAAGAAACAAAGACAAGGCAGAAAATTAATAAGAACCTGGCACGCCTGCAATTTTGATTCCATTCCATCTATATATGCTTCGCAACGAGCTACCTGCTCTTCTTTCTCCCTCTTCTCCCCCTCAGTTTGCCCAACTGTTTCCATTAATCTCCGAACTTCATCCTCCAATGACTGTCGGACTTCCTCCCGAGTCACGTTCTCTGTGGCATACCGTTTCAGTTCTTCATCAAATCTCTTACGTGCAGCCTCAGCACCCTTGAGCCTTTCAGCAAGAGCATTTTTCTCCTTTACTACTCTCTGTTGCATACATAAAACACTTTCAAGAAGGAAACTAGGTAGGGAATCAATGTCGGTATGTCAATAACAAGAAACAAGTAAAAAAGCTAAGCAATAATCATGACAGAAATACATTTATTCATCTAAACTGATTCTGATTAACTCATCCTCATTAGCAGGTATTCACAAGCATCATTTTACTAAAATAAACCCAACCACATATGCTTAGAAAATCAATTAATAATCAGATATCAACCAAAAAGCAATACCAAAATGCAGAATAGATTGTCATTTCATGAATGAGACTGCCAAAACCAATTTCACACAAAAACCTTTACAGGGCTTGAGTAAATGTTTGTTACAATGCATAGTCATTGCAGCAAATGCAGCTATCCCAACACAGTAGGACAGCTAGCCAGATAAAGGAACAAGCCGAAGGTCAAATTCATGCCATCATCTTCAAATACCGGCAGAAAAGAGTACTGTCTTCGTTAAAAAAGTGCGTAACAAGGATATGATTACAAAGGTAGAAAGCATACATGTAAACTCAATTTATTCTCAACAGGAAAACATGCAGCAGAGAAGGTCCATGAATAAAATGATCGAAATGAAGATGATATGCTACCTTCAGTTCATCTCTTTTTCGGGATTTTAACTGGGTGAGTTGTGTTTCACAATCATGAAGACGATCCTGAATAGCTTTCTTCTCAGCTTTGAGTTTTCTGATTTCATCCTCCCGTTCTGAACGCACCCACTCAAGCTGATTTTCAACTTCTTGCTTTTGTTCAGAGAGTTCCTTCTTTTCCCGAGCAAACCCATCCATCTCAGCCCTCAACTCCAACTGTTATTTCATGACAAGAATTAATTTAGCATAAGAGCCAAAAGTTATTAGGTTTACAATTATTCTACATAAACACAATATATTACAAGTTCAGGTACCTTTAGTTGGTTGTTACTGGCTTCAAATTCACTCAACTTCTGCAACAGACTGGCCTTTTCTTGAACCATGTCAGAACTTTCTACTTTTTTCTCTTCACTTATGCGAATAATTTCATCTTCCCTAGTACATAACTGGTGCCAAAGTGCTGCCCGATCAACATTTGCAAGTTCAGCAACCTCCAACATCATGCTCAGAACAGGCTTAACTATTTCCTGCTCCTCACAGATTAAGATGACCAATACATCTAAGTATAATTCTACATCACGACCATTGTCTGTTGTACTGGTGGCACAATCAACAAGTCTCCTCACCATTCTTCCTCTGTAGGACTCATCTGGATACCATTTGAACAAGATTGTGTAAAGCATCTTGACAAACCCCTTCACACAAATATCATTAGAAAGGGCCAATGTTTCAGCAAGACCAAGAACAACAGTAAAGTCATCTGGTTGGACCCTCAATTGTTGACTGGCTTCTGCATCAATTAGTGCTTGCTGGAAATTTTCATTTACAGATCTAGCATCGAAATTCAATCTCTGAGCAAGGCGTCTTTCCAAAACAACTGCTACAGATTGAGCCACAACAGCTCCTCGAGCCACAGCTCTCTCAAATGTTTGAGAAGCTTCAACCACAAGGCAAGGTATAGACAACATCTCAAGTAAGATGTAAATATCAGAAAAATGACAACTAGCACAATTGTTCTGATTATCCACCACATGAAAACCATCAGAAGTTGGCCCAAGTTTAGGAACAAAGGAAATTCCATGGGTTAATTCTGTGCATTTATCTCCGTATTCATCATCCCTATCAATATCTCTAAGTATGGTATCAGCAACATCTCCCCAAGTATTTAGTGTCTTACTCAAAAAGTCCAGCACAACAGGAGAAACGCTGTCTCCCAAATACTTTAGCCTAACACGAACAGATTTAACCTAAAAGATATAGAAAATAAAGTTATATATTGAATAAGAATATATAGCTTAACAATAAAGAAAATTTTCATATGAAAAATGTAGATAAGAGCTTATACAGCATGAGGAAGATGATGGCATTGGGATGCAGCTTTAAATAGAAACTCAATGGTTGCAGCAAGTGGCTCATCATTGGAGTCTTCCAAAAGCTCCAAAGACTGGAAAAGAACACATTCCCATTCGTCACTGCCACATTCGAGTTGACTAATGGCACCAAGAGCCTACACAAAAACAAGTATGTTGGTGCAACCAAGTAATAGATACAAGACGAAGACAACATACAAATGACAAGGAAAAATGCCGGTTCTCTGTATAAAATTTCTCAGGTGTGGAACTTAGGAACACAATATGTTACACATGTATACCTTAAGAGCAATGAAATATGTTTCCTGAAAATAATCTTACAGGAACCCTATTACAAGTTTAATATTTTAAAGTGTAAACCTTAAAATCACAAGGAACGTGAGCATGCCAAAATCAACGAAATATATGTTTCCCAAAGGTTAATCTTACAGGAATCCTCAGTGCAGGTTCTGCATCTTGCTTTTTGAGTCTTTCAATAAGTGCACAAGCTGCCAAAGGATGCTCTGAATGCTCTACCAATTTGGGAACTAAAGCTACAAGATCAGGCTGCAGATGCTTCGGGGCCTTATCGAAGACAAGAGCAATCTTCTGTGCAGACTGGGGTCTTCGTCTTGGCTCAGAACAACCTTGAGTAACTGCTCCATCAATGGCTCTCAGTGAGTTTACAATCAATCCTAAGAGCTCCTCCGACTGCTCTGGCCATTTGGTCTAAACATTCAATTTGTTAAATGGTTAATAAAGGACAAAAACCAAGCTGTGAAGCTTATTATTAAGCAGTAAAAAAACATACCTTACAGCACAGAGAAGCATTTTCCATAGAATCTACTATTGTTGCCATTGGTGGGTAAATAGTTTGTACAGGAACAGCTTTTCCAGGAATGTAGATCCCATTTATATCAGAACTTTGTACAGCAGATGCATTTATAGAATCATCTAAACTAGAATCCAATCTCCCATAAACAGGAGATTGAGTAGATTCTGTTGCTCGACTTTCCCTCTCAGATTCCAGGGCACTTGGTGCACTGCCATATACAGAAGGCTTGGAGTTTCCATCAATTGAATCACCATTAGAATTTCCCTCTGAAGGTTGGCAGCATTCAACCATAATGTCCAAAAGCAGATCTATAATTTCGGGCTGTAAAACTTTGTCCCCCATCAACAAATTCATCACGCTTGGAGAAGATTCATCAATCTTTGTGGGTTTTTTGCCATCATTGCCACCATAAAGCTTGGTTGGAAGAAGCAAGCGCTTTACTTTAGCAGGATCATCAAGATAAACACGTAAACCAGTCAAAAAACCAGCAATGGCACCAGCATCCATTAGAAGCTTTTCTCTCAGGGTAACCTGTGGCTGTGACAGATTGTCTCCATAAGTGAGGTGAACCCCAGCTCTAGAAAGAAGATTTCTAAAGATGTCCTCTTCATCTCCACTTATTCCTTCACTATCTTCGGAATCAATGAGATCATCAGTATCTGTTGTTAAAGCATCCCGATCATCCTCAGATGCCAATACCTAACCAAATAGAGAAGAGAAAGAAACTTTTAGGAAAAATTTTAGATCCATCTCGTCCAGATTAGTTATAGTGATCCTTATTATTATACACTGAAAGAATGTCAGGTTACAAAAATTGAAGCACAACTATTACCAACCTCCAAATCTGAGAACTCAAACCATGGACAGCATTCCAATATTTCACAAACAAAGACTACAGAGTCACGCACAAGGAACCCAGCATCTGCTTCAAACATATCCGATACTTTCATAAATTGCAAAACTGAATTATTCCAGGTCTTTGTACAAATGGAAGACTCCTTCCACACAGTCCTGGCAGGATTTTTTTGATTTACCACAGCCATTTTGTATCTGACCCAAAAGTTTTTATCTGGATCATTACCAACTGATTGATCACTCTCTAAATAAATGCATATAGTTTCAAAGGACTCGTATACACCTGCACCAGAAGAATATGTACCATCAGTTGGATAGTGAAACGGGAAAATCCTAACCTCATTTCAGTGAGCATAGGATCAGAGATATGACAACCCACCAATCCGCAGCTCACATCCACCAGCTTGAAAGAACTTGCTAAAGATTTTTCGGGTCTCCATAATTTCCTTGAAGGACAAAAAGTTTTCAACTTTCCATGTAAATGAACTTCTTTTTTGAACCCTATAAATTTCGGAACCAGCATTTGCTAATTCAGTTTCCTGATCATTAAGATCTTGCATTACTGATGTCTCTTTAAGAATGAGAACCTCAGCAGAAAATACTACAGTGTCCTGTACAAGAAACCCAGAATCTTGATCAAATAAACTAGTAAGCGTTACAAATTCACGCCAACCCCAATCTTTTGCAGCTTTGGAATACCGATTCTGAGATTCCTTTGTGACAGACTTCTCCTCCATTCTTTGGTTCACAACTGACAATCTATGGCTTACAAAGCAACTCCATTCAGTAGAGGTATTTCGTGAATCTGTAACTTCAAGAAACACTGAAAGGTGGCATGGTGGCTGAGACTGCCCTGATACCGCCGAGAATACAAAAATTCCCGTCAGTGCGCTCTCTAAACACAACTAACTACTCTCAGTCTGTTCCTTTTAACTCAAGAAATCTAATATACAAAAGAAAACATGAAATCATGCAATGAGAGACCAGTTTACTTACCTAGTATGAGGTAAGAAACAACAAAAGATTGAAACACAATGATCTGAGAGAAACAATGGCAGATGGACAAAGCATGTTAAAGTGAATTTAAGACTAATAATCACCCCATCATTCATTTCTCATATGAATGTCATTCCATCTAGAAAAATATTACTTTTGGGTCAGAGAGCACAGATAGCAAGCAACAGTTTGTGGTACCCAGCAAGTCTCTGATCATATTATTTATAATTCATAATGAACTTTGGCAGTAAGTGCACTCTAAAACGGCCATGATCAAAAATAAGAAATTAGTCTTGTCTATGAAAAATGATGTCAGATATAGTCATCATTTAACCGGATTGGGAAGGAATAAACCTTGATCTCATATTGGACATCATTATTGAAAAGTTGATTGACTTAATGAAAATCAGTGCCAATAACTTAAATAAACAATATGCAAGGAAGATAAATTTGAACATGCCTCGGGGATAAACAATGAGACGACAATCCCGGTTCCCAATCTGAAATCTCCTGCTCTTGATGCATAGACCTGTAATCTTCCTTTTCTTCAAAAGATCTTTCAACTTTGTGAAGTTCTCAATCCTCCAAGTGAATTTTCCCATATGCCCATCAGACTTCCTCGCCCCACTTCCACTCCTCCCTCCAATAAAACCCCCACTCTTTGAAAAGCTACTGAACTCCTTGATTACATGGAACGAAGTACTAAAGACAGCAGTATCATCCACCAAAAACCCAGCGTCTGCCCCAACAAAATCCGCCATCTTCATGTAATCATTCCACCCCAAACTAGTGTTGTCCCCACTCTTATTATCGGCAGCAAATCTTCCATAAGAGTCCCTATGCATATGGTTCAAGCCAGGCTTTTGGTTCAACACTGACATTCTGAACAAACACCAACAACTCCTATCAGAGACAACTGTCTTCTCCGTGTCTTTACTCTCCAAACACATGGACAAGTAATCCTGCCCGTTAACAGAGCTCTGATACACACTGATTCTCAGGTTACACTCTCCAGCTGGAAACACCGGACTCATTATCTTCTGCGTTTTAATCATTTCTTTGAACAAATTAAAATTATGCACTTTCCAAGTAAATTTCCCACTTAAGACATCAGACACAGGTCCCGCAACAACAGACGACGAGATCGTGGACGAGGAAGCCGATTGCAAGTCATTATTATCACGCATAAAACTGACGGATTCATTAAGGATTAAAATATCGGCAGTGATGAGGACGGAATCAGAATTGAACAAATAACCTAATTTGGAATCAGAAACAGTAGAGGAAGGTGTGAAATCGCACCAACCGTGAGATTTCTTCTTGCTAGAGAATCGGTGCCACGAATCACGATGAATGTTCTTGGAATCGTCAGCAACGTTAACGATAGCCAAACGGTAGCTAGCGAAGCAGTCCCATTTAGAAGAGGAAGAACCGCGGGGGTCCATGATTTGAAGGTATATGGAGATATAACCAGGCAAAGCTTGAGAGTCTCCTTTTGGATAAACCAATAGTCGACAATCGTAACCGCCCACCTCGAAGTACTTGCTCCATAGTGCCCTAGCTTTTATGCGAGGAAAATTGTGAACCGTCCATCGACACAGGGCGGAATACTCGCTGTGTCGATCGACGGTAACGGTTTCCTGAGTGGCGCCGCTGCCATCTCGGGAGGAGCCAAAAGACAAGTCGTCGGCAGGGATGGAGGAGCTCGCGGGTGGTGATTCGTCGGGAGTTGCGGAGGTGACCGGATATGAAGACAGAAATGCCTCGACTGAAGTGTGCTTCATTTTAACTTCGTTATTAATTGGAAATAGTCTATATTTTAAGGTTAGGTCTCATCTCATCTGTGCTTTTTGTTGTTTCGACCGATCAAATTGGAGAAGTGGAGGATGGCGATGGTAATAATATGATATGTGGTTTGTTTAGATGGTGAAGGGAGTAGGGGCAGGCAGGACAGGAGGCTCTGGTCTGGACAATGAAATGAGCGGGCAGCATATGATGCACCAACGCCTTGTCGTTCTTTCTTGTTTTAAATATTAATGTATCCAACTTTAAAGTCGAAGTAGCAGGACAGGAGGCTCTGGTCTGGACGACGAGCGAGGCAGCATATGATACACCTACCTTCTCGTTCTTTCTTCCTCCAAATATTTTACGTATCCAACTTTAAAGTTGAACTTAAGAAAGTCTAGACAGTACAAATTTATCCGAAGTATAACAAAAATACTCAAAGTTGGTTTGATTTTACTTCTTTTTTTTTTATTGTTTCAAAAATATTTAAAGGTCATTTAGTTCTACTTCTATTTTTTGTTATTGTTTTTATTTTTATTTTTTATTTTTAATTTCTATTTTTTCTTTAAAAAAACAAAAATATGTTTGGTTGAGATTTATAATATAAAAGCAAAAAAAACATGTTTAGTTGAGATTTATAATGAAAAACTAAAAACAAAAATATGTTTGATTTTATCATTTTGTTTCTATTTTTTTAATTATGCTCTTATATGTAATAATTATAATATAATACATTATATTTTTAAATTAATTAATTATCATTATTGTTAAAATTAAAATATATGCAAATCAAATATTATTTAAAATTACAAATTAATTTATATAATAAAATTACATAAATTAGAAATTATATTAAGTCACTCTAATCAATAAAATATGTCCATCATACTATAATTCTTGAAAACATAATAGAACTATCATTTACAAAAAAGAAACATAAAACAATTAAAAACAATATAATCACTTCACATTTGTCTAGCAATTTCATCTCACTTTCAAGACATACCTCGAAATTGTGCTAGAGTGATATTATACTCCACTTGAGAACTTGCATCTTCATTTTCACTTTCCCTAATTTGTTCTTCATTTTCAGTACAATCGTCAAGTAATTCATCGCTTTATCCATACATTCTAATATAGTTGTGTATAACATAACAAGCAATAACAATGTATTTTTGTTTCTTCATATCATAACTCGGCATGTTTTTAAGCATAGAGAATCTTGCTTTTAGAACGACAAAACATTTTTCAATAACATTTCTTAATGAAGAATACCTATAGTTAAACAATTTCTGTAGACCTTGAGGTATTCCTCTACCTCAATAATCTCGCAAATGATATCTTTCACCTCGGTATGGTGAAAGAAATTTAGGCATATTAATGTAGCCCGAATGAACCAAATAGTACTTGCCTAACATATAAAGAACATTATATTAACAAAAAATATTTAAAATGAATTATAATTACTATGCTTATTTAAAACAATATATTACCTTGTGGAGACACAGGAAATTGATTCGTTAGATTTGTCACTGTTTCTAAAAGAACTCGAGAGTCATTTGCAGTACCTTCCTATCCAGCTATTACATATGTAAAGCGCATGTCAAATGAGCAACAACGCATAATATTTTGGGTTGGATTAATTCTTTTGCCCCTATATGGTATTTGTTCATTTGTCGGAACATATGCATCAATATGTGTACTATATATTGCTCCTATACAATCCAAAAAATTAAAGAATATATTAAAATAATTTTTAATCATAAGCAAATAATTAAAGTAGTAATTAAATATAAGAATGTACCTAAAAATATGAGAAGAATTACGAATTATGTTGAATCTCAGGAGGTGTATTAGTAAAAGATAGTAGAGTAATGACTCTTTTTGAAAGACCATTAACTACATATAAGACTTTTCGAAAGTACTTCGAAATTGTCCAGGTTGAATGTTGAAAGCATTCTGCGTTGACTCTAGTTGTCTCACCATACCCTATAGCCATTAAGAAAATTGTTACTTGTTCCTTCACAGTCAAATGATTTGTTGCCTTTAAGCCTCCTAAACTCTTCAACTCATCACATAAGCTCAAGAAGATTATCTTTCTTATTCTTAAGTTTTCATAAATCCTTGTAGGATTTCCATTCAAAAGTTCTAATATCCAATCATGACCTGGTAGAGTAGAAGTTCTACATGGTTGCTTTTGTAAATGAAAATATTTGTTCTCTCCCCTAGCTACAGAAATAATGATTACCTTCTTCCATTCATCATCAGAATCTGATTCAAAATCTGATAAGAAATCCATGTATCTACAATGCCAACATTAAATAATTAATCAAATATTCAATCAGGTGTATTTAATCAAATATAGAAAAATATTCATACAAAATATAGACTTAAAATTAAGTCAAATATTCATACAAAGCACAAACTTAAAATGTTCAAAATATGGAATAATGCTTAATATAAAAGTGTCAAATCAATAAGAATTCCATATACAATAACATGAAAATATAACTAAAGCGACATAATCCAATACAACTTCCTTGTTTGTGTCATCTTCAAAAAAATATCCCTATAAAGAGGAGAATCATGTAAAGCCTTCACAATTTTTCCATGTTGCACACTGTCAACACCCAATTCATCTAAAGAATTCAGACATTCTATCATACAATGTTAGAATATGTCTTCTTTGCTTTTTTGTTCTAAGGAAACTTCTTTCTCGTAGACGGAGAACTTTTATCTTGATCTTCTTTTCCATTATACGAGTAATCTTCATCAACATCATTTCCATATTCCTCTTCTGTACTATTAGATGGAGATTTAGTTTATGGATGTGTATGCACATCAGTTGCAGTAGTATCTCCAAAAATATGACACAAGTCTAAAAATTCCTTACATCCTTTTCTCTTAAATCTGTAAGCCGTTTTATGCACCTATAATGATGAAAAAGATATAAGAAAATGACTATTATATAATATGATATATTAATAAACAAAAGACATATTTTACCTTAAATAGATTTTCCCAACATTCGTTTGTAGCATTAACTTCACCAGTAAAAGAATTGTAACCGATTCCAGTTTCTTTGAGTAAGTTCTTGAAATTCTTCAATCTGGTTCTTAATCATTATACTTATTCTTTAATTGAATATCAGTATACTCCTTATTGAATTTTGTTTGAAGCTCTGCTTTAATGTTCTTTCAACCAGGTTTGAAAAAGGTAGTAATCATTCAATTTCCCTTCTTCACTTCTTCAACCATCAAGGAGATTAAATACATTTCTATAGTATCATTCCATACCCCATCTTTTTCATTTACTTCCATACAATCATTATAATCATTGATATTGTTCAAGCCTTCCATCACTAAATGTAATAGCATATAAGTGATATCAATCATAACAATTTCTATAAAGTATTAAATGCTAAATATGGTTCAAAATAAACATGTGACAACTATAACAATTTCTGAAAAATATTTGGTGTCTAAACTTGTACACAGATTAGATTTTCACTATATGTGAATTTTAAATAATATGTCACTTTAACAGGATTCATGAGCAAAAGGTTGAGAAGCGATGGTATAAATGGAAAATTATTGAACATAACACAAAATTGATAGAAAATGATGGACTTTAATGTGCTACACTAATGTCTTACACCAACGTTTTCAACTATTGTAAGAGAACTTTGTCAACATGTATATACGTGAATGTAGCCTCACATGCCACAATAAATGACTTGAAGTCCAAGATAAGAAGACAACATTGAATATAGCCTCCAGCCACAATAAATGACATGAAGGCAAGAAGAAAAGAAGCCTCACATGCCACATTAAATAACATGAAGTCCAAGAACAAATCATCTACAAAACAGCTATAGCTGTCTCAACTTTAAAATAACGTGAGGAAGAAGAAAACAGTTATAGTTGTCTCAACTTTAAAATAACGAGAGGATCAAGAAAACATAATCTTCGGTTTTAATAATGTTATTTCATGGGTTGTTCTGTGTTGGTTCTTTATAAATCTTTAGTTTGCCACAAAAAGACGAAGTTTTCGTTATGTTTAACAGGGGAGATGAAGCAAAAACTGAAGAACTGAAACACATAGAGGAAGAACGAGAGTGCAGCACCTTCTTTATCAACCTAAAAAAATGCAAAAACTTATGGTTAAAGCAGAATTTCTACATGGTTGCCTTTACTAAGTATGGTTACATTTATAGTACTGTTATTTTCTTCATATTTCTCTTCCTTTTCACATATCCGTGTTGATTCATATCACAGAGTAACACAAAGAGAAAACAAGAAAGTAGTATTGATAGTCAAAAAAAGTATGATGAGTCTGATGTTTATGGACAAGAGAGAGAAGAGAAATCACAGATGCAATAGATGGCTATGAAACACAAACCTGGAAATATTAAAGATGCAGAAATATTGAAGATGAAGAAGACGGCGCAAAGGAGAGAAAGAATATGATTTGTTTTTGTGAAAAAACCGTTTAAAAATAGATGAAAACTTGTTTTCAAAAATCACGAAAATGTTATTTTTACGTTTTCGTAAAATAGCTACCATTTTTTAATTTTTAGAAAAGAAATATACAAACATGTTTAACTAAACACGCTTTTAAGAGTCATTTTTTAATTTACAAAAACCACAATAAGAAACCTTAAAAAAACGAAAACAAACAGCCTCCTAAATTTTTATTATCATAATGAACAAAAAGAACAAAACTGGAGCAACTACATTTGTCTTTTATTTTTCTTTATAGTTCATTTATCTATTTCTCTACTAATATATCGTATATGAGTGGTTTTTACACATAAAAAATAAGAATTATTTTAAGAAAAACATGTCTATATAATGAAACATGGTAAGTTGATTTTGAATTTTTTTCAAGAATAGTTTTATCTATCATGAATTTTTATGTTATTATTATTATTATTATCTTAAATTATAAAAAGTATTTGAATAAATGGCTCAAGTTCTGCATTTAATAATGTAAACTAAATTGATTTTTGGTGCAAATAAAAAATGTCATTTAACATTTAACTTTTTTAAAACATTTGAGTTGCATTTTATCTAAATATTATTTTACACACCTTTAGTCACAATGAAAAATAAAAAAATTATTTTCATTTATGCCAATTAAAATTACCATAGTCACTTGATATTCTAGAGGCAATGGAATTTACAATTTGAAATTATGGTAGGTCTAGGTCATCATTTTGACTTATATTCTTACTTGCAAATAATTTGAGTTAATTTTTCATTTATATTATATTCTTTTTTGGTTATATCAGTTATTATGTTAAGAAAACTAGTTACTTTTTAAGATTCTGGTTGCTTCTGTTTCTATTTCAGATTTTATTTTATTTTATATTTTTATTTGTTAAATTCAGCAAAAATTTTATTTATTTTAGTTTGTGGTTTTTGTTTTTTGATTTTAGTTTCTTCCAGTTTTCATAAATTATGCAAATTATAAAAAGTAGCTTTTATTTTCTGCATATGTTGTTTATAATATGATTTACTATCAATTAAATATATATTAATTTAATATTATATATTTAAATATTTGATATTAATTATTATTAAGAATTATGAATAATTTATTTTAATAACTTAATTTAAAATTTAAATTTAATGATTTTAATTTAATAATTCTTGATAAATATAATTTAAATTTAAAATATATAAATTTTTGATAATTTTCTCTAAAAAATTTAATTATTAATAAATATTAATTTATAAATAAAATTTATTTATTTATTTTAATGAAATATAATAATTTTTAATGACAATTCTCAATAACTATTACACGAGAGATTAAA
>JAOQMS010000001.1:14398982-14426281 GCA_027563885.1 Erythroxylum longipes | reverse complement strand
CTGAGTTGAGCCTAGAAACAAAAAGGGGAGTTATGAGAAGATAATCCGATAAGGGTCAAGGTGTTCTCCTTGGGAGAAAACTCACGTATTAAGATATTCTACATGCGAGTTGGACTTCGAGAACGGGGTCTGACAGTTATGTTATCAGGGAAAGTAGGAGTTAGACTCCGGAAATGGGGCCTAACAGCTATGGTATCAGAGCAAGTAGGAGTTAGACTCCGAATAAGGGATGTGACATCAAAAGTAATCCCTAAAAATAAATCAGCCACTAATGGTATCTATAGTATCACAAACATTCAAATATTTCCATCTTACAATGACTAGAAGAGATAAAAAAAGATAGAAAATTAAATAAAGAAAACCCCTTCTCTTCTTTGCCTGAATCTGGAAATTCCGATGCTGATGTGCTATTTTCTCAATTGTGATTGTTGATCTTTGAATCTCCACCTTCCTCAAGACTCTAAATTTAGATTTTTTACTTAAGGAAGCTCTTCTACACAGACGGTTCACGTCCTCATTCTTCCACAGGAGTTTAATATCTTATATAGTACAAAAAAACCTAAAATTTAATTAAACCCCACATATGTTCTCATATTAAACATCCCACAATCGTGGGAATTACGAGAACATATGTGGGATTCAATTAAATTTTACAATCGTGGGTTTTTGCACCAGAATGCTTCCTCTTCTCTTCTCCTCTTTCAGTCTCTAGCTCAATTCCAAATTTGCTCAATCTCTAATTGTATATAAAAATAATCAATTCTTACTCTAAATTAACATCAAACATAAAAGGACAACAATGAGTATCAAACTAAATGGAAACATACAAAATGAATCTTAAAATACAACAATAATAAACTATTATGCAAGAAACACATTCCAAATACCTAGAAAAACACGCATTAATGCACAACTATCAATGAGCATATCATAAAGCACAAAAAGGAAGTTTACTGATCATTAAAAGGGAATTAAGCATGCATATGAGTGAGGATGATGCTAACGAGCAATAGGAAAATCTAGGAAAATCTCTTTCATGCTAAATGTACAATCAATGATCAAATATGCAACATGATCATAGATGGAGGAAATTGTTCTAATATGCCTAGTAAGGAGATGGTAGAGAATTTAAGGCCAATAACCACAAAACACCCTAAACCATACAACCTAAAATGGTTGAATGAGAGTGGGAAGGTTAGGGTCATAATATATGTGATGTTTTCTTTCTCAATTAGGAGGTGTTAGGATGAAGTATTGTATAATATGGTACCTATGTAAGCGATACACATTCTTTTAGCCATCTATAGCAATTTGATAGGAGATTCATACATCATGAGTATAGGAACAAATATTCTTTTTACATGAATGGAAATTTTTTAATAATTTCTCTACTGACATCTATGTAGGTTTGTTAAGATCAAGTCTATATTTTTTAAGGTGAGCATAAGAGATTAAGGAAAAAGAAATGAGAGAAAACACTTCAGGCTAATTTAAACACCTTGATCAAAGTGAAAATAAGAGATAAACATAAAGGAAAAGGACTGAGTTTGGTGGCAAGAGTAAGGGATATAAGGAATGCACCCTTAGGTAAGTGCTAAATGCTTTAAGATTTTGTAGATGAAGTTGCTAATATGAGGAAATATAGTTTTGAGAAAAGGGGAAATTATGGGAGTCAAGCACTAACTTGAGCTATACAGGATGCTATATAAGGAGGCATGAATAAAGACTTGGAAAACTTGGCAAAAGGTTCGATTTAAATGCCTAATAGGATTATATAATGTAATCAGCACTAGACTTAGATGAAAATTAACAGTGGTCTTTTACTAGATCTTGCAAATTGGAGAAACAAAAGAATGTTGGTGCTTAATTCATCTTGTAATAAGTGCCATACTCATATTTTCATATGTAATAAATTTCTATAAAAAAATTAGTATTGGCATTATATAAGATAGGCACTAGACACACATTTTAATTAGTTAGGTTTTTTTATTTCAATATGTTATTTCATTTTAGAACTTTATTTTTAGTGTTATATAACTACAAGAGGCTTTATTATGATTTTAATGGAAAAATATCATAGCTATTGTTGAATAAATAAACCATATTTTTTTAGTATTCCTATTTTATGTTCTTAAAAAACTTCAATCTTATTTAGCTTATTAACGGTGATCAAACTATAGGATCTTATCACTCCTAATCCTTTCTTTTTTTAAGAATGGTGATTCATACCCTTCTCATTATGTTTTTCTTTTCGAATTCTTAACAAAACCTATTTCAATAAAAACCCATTTTTATTGATATCAAATCTCACTAGACCTATTAGTGAGGGTAGTATTAGGAAAAGTGTCAGTTTATGGTGCAAAAAAACATTAAATTATAAGAATTTAACACATATGATTAAAGTGGACAAAGTGAAGACAAAAGTAATAGATAGGATGTCACCTCCTATCATTATCAAAGATGTCACCTCCTATCATTATCAAAGGAATAAAAAGTTATGCGGACATGTAAACTTTAATAGGAGGCTCTTTAAAGATTTCTCAAAAATCTCTCATCTGCTATGACACCTGTTAAATAATGATGTAACATTTAATTTTGGTGTAGATTGCGTAGATTCATTTAATAAGTTGAAAGATTAATTTTTATTAGCATTAACTATATCCACATTATATTAAAATTTACCATTTAAATGTATGTGTGATGCTAATGACCTTATAATAGGAGCAATTTTTAGGCAAATAAGGGATAAAATTTTCATATTATTTTTTATATTAGCAGGACTTTTACAAATGCTCAATTGAATTATGCAAGCAAAAAGAGAAAAATAACTACTTGCTATTATTTTTGCTCTTAAAAAGTTTAGATCATATTTGGTAGGGTCTAAAGTGATAATTTATATAGATTATGTGGCTATTAAATATTTGTTGCAAAGAAGAATGCTAAACCACATTTAAAATATGATGGATATTTTTGTTACAAGAATTTGATCAAGAGACTAGATATAAGAAAGGACAAAAAATATAGTTATTGACCATCTATCCCAATTGGAGAGACTAGTGAGCGTAGAAGTAATATCAATAAGTAAAGGCTTCACTGATGAATAGTTATTAGCAATTATAACCATTCTTTAGCATGCAAAATTTTTCAACTATTTGGTTAAAGGTACTATTTCACCCAATCTTAACTATCAGTAGAGGAAGAAATTTATGTTATAATTTAAACACTACTTTTAAGAAGAACTACAACAATTTAAGCATTATACAGATGGAGAAATCAAGAGGAGTGTCCATATAAAGAAGTTATGGACATCCTAAATATCCATTATATAAAGTGTGGTGACCATTTTAGTACAACCAAACTATTCCTAAGTTGAGTCGATATGACTTTTATTATCCTCCTATGTATAGTAGTGCTAGACATTACATTACTAGGTGTGATAGATATGATTGGTAATATCTCCAAGAGACATGAAATGCCTTTGACTATAGTCATGGAAGTTGAATCGTTTGATGCTTAGGGCATCAATTTTATGTGACTATTTCCTACTTCTTGCAATAATCAATATATATTGGTTTCTGTTGATTATATATATAAATACATTGAAATTATGATTATATCTATAAATGCATTGACATTATAACATCAATAAGTAATGAATATAAGGTAGTGTTGAAGTTTGTAAAGAAAAACATTTTCCTAAGTTTGGTGTACCTAAAACTATCAATAACGATGAAGGATCCCATTTTGCAATCGTTATTTCTATTCATTATTAAAAAGGTATGTAGTGATTCACAAAACAACAACTTATCATCCTCAATGGAATGCCCAAATAGAACTTACAAATCAAGAATCAAAAGGAATATTGGAAAAAATTGGTGAGTAGTTCAAGTAAACGTAAGAGACTTTGATATGATGATGCACTCTTAGCCTAATAACATCTTTTAAAATGTTATTACATATATATATATATATACACTTGCATTTGGAAAACCTTATAACTTACTTATTGAATTGGAGCATAAGGTTTATTAGGCCATAAAGGCATTAAATGTAGATTTAAAAGCTATTGGAGATAAGAAAAGATTGCAATATAGTGAATTGGAGGAACCTAAACCAAACTCTATGGAAAATGTTTGGATTTATAAATAAAAGACTAAAGAATGGTATGATAAGAACATCTTAAGAGAGAATATGATATTGGTTAGTAAGTCCTCCTTTTTAATTCCAAACTCAAATTGTTTCTAGATACGCTTACATCCAGATGATCTAGTCGTTTCACTATAGTGAAAGTATACCCTTTTGGTGCTATAAGTGTCAAGACTGAAACAACTAGAATATTAAAGGTTAATGGATAGAGTTTGAAGCCCCATTTAGCTAGTGAGAAGGTACCCAGGGGGTTCACATTCTCCTTTGGTGCCCCTTTTCATATGTGATATGCAAAAAAAATCTTTTTAATTATTTGTTTATTTTCTTTTTAGATATTTTTATATTGTTTAGTTTCCTATCCTTATGTGACGTTTGATTCTTTTAGTAGGTTCTCACATTTTGATGTATCTATTAGGTGTAAGCAACATTGTTGCTAAGGCTCAAAGAAGTTTCTTGAACCTTAAATTTTCTTTTTTCTTCATATTTTATTTTATATTAATCTTGTAGTAGCTATTCTTTTTGTTTGTCCATTAGGAACAATGAACTATATAAGTGTGGGGTAGGTTTATATTAAGCCTTCAACATGAGAATTTAAATGCATTTAGCTTATTAGGTCACCATTTTCCTAGAACTGGAACATGTTAGGCTACTTGTTTTCTAGATTGATTTACTTAAGGACAAGGAAAATTCTACTTGTGGGATATCTGATTTTCATGGAAAATTTACATATTTTCTTTAGAATTTTATTCTATTTTATATTTAAATTACTTTGTTTTAATTATGTTTTATTTTTAGGTATTTGAGAAGATGTTAGTTTTGGATGAGATATGTAAACAATTTAGAGAGGATTGTAAGGAAAAGTTTAAGGAAATAACAATTCTTGGTTGAAGTAGGTTTAAACAATGCCCAAGTGGTAGCCCATATCCAATATGGATCAAGTATCAGAAGAGACATAACCTAGAATATAGTTCAATGAGAGACGTATTGAAGAAATCTGAAGAGTAACACAACCTGTCACAATTGCATCATAAATAGTATGTAATTCATAAGATAAATAGGAAGGTCCAAAGTGTATGTACAAGGGCATGTCAAAGTTAGTGTCCTATCCTTAGAGTAACTAGACATCTACGGTCTAAAGTACAGGTGTGCTAGAGCTCGTGTCCCTCTCTAGAAAAGTTTGTAAGACAACTTCTGCACCACTTCATAAATTGGTTATAACTTTCTCATCCTAAATTTGATTTAAATGATTCAAATGGCTGTAGAAAGCTAATATAGAAATATTCAACCTTTTAATTTTAAGTTTTGTGATTTTTTTAGAGCTCCATAGTTTGGTATAAAATTATGACCTAGATCGTGTTTCCTAATATACATAACTATAATAGATATGAGAAACCATAATTCTGGGATCTTTTCAATATTCTTTCATTCTCAACTCAGGTTGATTATCAAAGACGAAAAGAAAACTTTGGAACGAAGTTAAAAATTCATCTTCAATAAGAAAAGAGATATGTAATTGTCAATTTATAATAGAGAAGATCAATAGATTGGGATCTATATAAGAAAAACACTATTATGAGTAAATTTTAATTTATATTTATTATTTTGAATATGATTCTTAAATAAAATTTATCTATATCTAGATAGGAAAAAGCTTAGTTATTGTTTTTTATAGATTGATTTCAATTATTCTATGAAATATTTTGATAATAATGGGTATATTATAATTGTTCTTAATGTGTTTTTGGAAATTAAAATTGTATTCCAAAAATAAGGCTAGGCGTTAGAAAATGTACAAGGAGTGATAATGTTGAGCCATTTCATTAGACATCATTACAATAGAAGGATTGTAATACTCTAATTTTCCAATTTAAAGTTGGGGAATTGCCCATATTTGAGCCACTTCTCTTGTAACTTAAACCTTGGTTTTAGATAGTATGAAATACTCTTTAATCTTACTCAAGGTAAACCTTTGAAACTTAAGACATCCATTTGCTTATATATGAATTTTCTCCTGTTCCTTTCCTACTAAACCTCATATAAGCTTGCGCAAAAAGCTACCATTAGGAGTTAGGTAAAACCCTTTTTCTTTTTTTATATTCAGAAGCTAGTTCACCATCTGATCCCAAAAGTTTTCTAGTCCTTCAACATTGTATGCAGATTTGATTTTGTCTATAAGGTAACTGTAAAATGGAATTGGAAGAATAAATAGTCTCTTGTTTCTTACACATTATAACATAGTATAAATAGTCTCTTGTTTGCAAGAGAGGAGCATTTGACTCCATTGTTGGTAATTTATTTTTAAGAGCTAACCAAGCTATGATTGCATATTTGGGGCAACATTCTAGGTACCATATAAGCTTTTGCCAATCTACATTTAGCCTAGACTGCATGAAGAGATTTCTAGCTAGAATATTTTTTAATTTGCCTATATTATGGAGAGTCTATATGGCTCTATCTTCAATGTTAGCTATTAACCTGTATCTTGGTGCAACTTCTGCTCTAACTTCTTAAATTCCCTTTACCTAATAAACCATTGTTGATCAGTTATTAATTCACTAACCTTTTCTCCTTACTTTAGCATATACCTCAAGTGAAACAAATCATGATGTAAGTATAAAGGACCCTTTGTAGACCAATTTTCAAACCATATTGTGGTGTTTCTTCCATCACATATGATGCATCTGAAAAGTGGAGCTAGAATCTCTCTCATTTTCAGTATATTTTTCCAGGTCTAGGAAGACTTAAAACTACCTTTTACTTCCAAACTTTTTTCCTTATAAATGTTCATTATGAACCTATTGCACCCACACGTTTGCCTTATCAATTAAAAACTTCCATATCTTTTTGGCTAAAGGAACTTTAAAGATTAAATATACAAAGTTTAGTCAAACTTCCATATCTTTTTGGCTAAAGGAACTTTAAAGATTAAATATACAAAGTTTAGTCCTAATCCTTATTGTTCTTTTGTGCAATACAATTCCTTTTAGGCTATTTTGGCCCCATTTACTTATAAGGATCCCCATTCCATAGAAAGTTCCTCAACATCTTTTTTATGTCCTTGGTCATTTTTTTTTTGGAAGAATTAAATGAGATATCCAATATTTGTAGAGGTTACACAAGGTTGTTTTAATCAACTGAACTCTATCTACATAACTTAGCTTTTTATTATACCATTTTCTATGTTTCTTCTCAATCTACTCAAAGAGAGGCTTGTATGGCCTTAAGATAGTGATAAGGAAAGTAAAATGGGGATTAGCTACTTTCATATGACAAATGTTTATAAGCTCCTGCTTTAGAGATTCAACATCCCTCAAACACATTATTATAAAGCTCTTTTCAAAATTGATGTCAATCCCTAACACATTGTTTGAACTACTTGATGGACTTCATTAAGATTAAAACAAAGGGAACATCTACCTTGCAAAACAACAATAGGTCATCTGAAAATGTCAAATTGAATAGCTTCAAATTATTACACTTCTTGTGACACTTAAAATCTGAGCTTTGTGCAATATTGTAAGCAATGATTTGGATTAGAGCCTCCTTGCAAAATAGGAATAGATAAGGGGATAAAGGATCTCCTTGTCTAAGTCCTCTTTCACCTTTGAACCATTGAGTAGGTTCACCATTTACAAGGATGTTATAAGTGGCGGTAGATATACATCTTTGATCCAATATGTGAATTGTCCTAGGAATCCCACAACTTCTATAGCTTCGATTAGAAAAATGTAATTAAAATAATCAAAAGATTTTTAAAATACACTTTTAATGCACACATTTTTCCTGCTTCCTTCCTTATGTAGCCTTTGAAAATGTTTTATGATATCAAAATGTCATCTCCCACATTCTTCCTTGGACAAATGCACCTTGTGATACAGAGGTCAAGTAACTCAAGACAGGTTGCAATCTGGTTACTAATGTCTTGGACATTAGTTTGTATATTGAATTGTAACAAGATATTAGTTTGAAATCCCATGTTTTGCTTGGATTAGGAAATATAGGAATAAGGCAGATGCAAGTGAGGTTGACTGCTTTTAGCAGAGTTCCCTTGGTAAAGAATTTTAGGATTGTTTTTGATACTAGCAATTAGATTTGATTATAATTTGCATATTGATGAATTAATAGAACCTACATATGAGTGGATTATGGTATAGATACTGAGGTTAGAAATAAACTTACATAATTCGAAAGAACTTATACTGGGTTCTCTAATAGCTAAACCTAATTAAAGAGTTTATTTTAGTTAAATACAACACAATGAAAAACTGAGATTAAATGAATTTATTGTTAATTTATAGTTAATAGTTTCAAAGAAAGGTATAAGAACAACATGACAATTAATAATGAAAACTCATAGGAAGGTCAAGATTGAACGTTGAACTGGACTAAAACCCATCGATTAACCCTTTCAATTTTGTACCATTTGATTAAATTTGTCTTCCAAGTTTAGTTTTATTTTATTGCATCAATTGAATCAACTAAATTTCCCCAATCCTATACACTGAATCATTCATTTTAAAAGCTTGTCATACTTTTTATAGATACAATCCTTTCTAAACACAGCTACAAATTTAGTTGTACAGAGTTAGAGCATTAAATTTCTAGTGTATTCTACATGTAATCACAAAGCCTTGTTCAATTTCCTTCTTATGTACCACATGCCCTACTATTTATTATTCCAAGTGAAATGATTTCCTTCTTAGTTGACATCTATAAGCTCTGTGTTACTTATATAAGTTCTCAGGTCCTTACAAGTAGCTTTGGAGCCCAGTTCATTTTACCATTTAGAAGCATAAAGAGTACAGATGAAATCAAAGGTTTCTTGAAATATGACATTTTCAAAAGGTTTATCCACTAAAAATACCAGAATTCCCGAGACTTTTATTCTGCTATTCTTTTATTCAGCGTAAAAGCTCTACTATTAATTCTCAACTATTGTAATAGCGAGACTTCTAATCCTCACTTCCCCAAACTTATTAAGTTCAATGGTGAATTCCCATGAAAATTTGTCTCCTATTTCTTTATACTTTGCAATAGGCTCAATTCAATTAAGATGCTCATTAATATGTTCATAACTGCGGAATAAAGGTTTGTGGGATGAAAACCATAGTTGTAACATAAATGTTGAACATAGACCATCTACATTCTTTTACACCAAAAATGAGTTTTTACGATCATTGTACGGTTTTATGAAGCCAATATACAATCATATATTAGCTGAAAGAACAAGATGAGAAACGTCCAATGTGGACACTACAATCTAAAAATAATATAAACAAATATACACTAAATCATACGAGCAAATAACATTCCTCTGTCATGTCTTTATTCAGAAACAGAAAGAAATAGCACAGCCTACAAATGATTCACATATCTTACAGGGAAAATGATTTTAGCAAAGAGACTGTTAAGGCAATGGAAAACTACACTCCTGTCATGACTTACCGGTCAATTATCATTCTTCAGCCACTTAGCCCAAGCATAGATCTGCAAGTGAAATGAATCAAGAACTGTGGTGCTTAAAGAGTTATAATGGCAATTACCAGAACAATAAGAACGGTCATCACATGCCGGTCTATTGGATTGGAAAATAAATTCATTATATTGGTACAACTGTCCTAGTTGTTTATATGTCTATGCCAGCAATAACATAAGGAGCTCAGCAGCTTATTTTCGAAGAAAGGTTTAACAACTAAGCACCCTTTAAATACTTTGCAGTATAACCAACTTTTCAGAGCAAACAAAACAGGAGTGGCTCTAGACAACACATTGACTACAAGATCATAGCAAAACAGAAGCAATTATACCTCCAATCAATCCCACGAGGCTCCACAAGAATGTAAAGTGGCTTCCCATTTAGCCTGCACTGCCCCTGAAAGTATATGAATTTCAAAGAGAAAAAGATACAATGAGTGATTCAAACGAGTTTGTAGTAAAGTACATGCACAGCAAAATAACAGTATGCAAATCAACTAGTTTAACGGTTGAATTAATGTAGAAATCAAGAAGGCAGTTAGGTCTGCCAATGTCTCATCAGAAACACAAGAGAGCATCAACAACCTGTTGTGGAACATTTAACTCGTCATGCAAAAAAACTTTGAAAAAGCCACTAACAAACATACTGGAAATTCAAACATTACCTTGACCTCAGGCAGCCCAACTACACATGCACATTCAACTACTTCGGCACCTGCTCGTTCTAAGAAAATATGACAAGAATAAGTACACAAGTAATACAAGAATAAGATACAATACTCAGATTCTAGGCTAAAAGTTGAAAATTAACTGAATCTGGATTCAACATATATCATGGTATACCCAAGAGTCGTATAGCTGCTGACATTGTCCCACCAGTAGCTACCAAATCATCAATTATCAATGCACGTTCACCAGGTTCTACAGCATTTACATGCATCTCTAAACAATCAGTTCCATACTCCAGAACGTATGTTTCAGAAATCACTTCACCTGCACGTTCAATGGAATACTCAGTACTTCAAAGTTCAACTTGAGAATGAACATTTAAGACTAGAACCACAGAACCAAATGGCTTTTAGATCTTGAAGACTCCTAATGAGATCCTTTTTATACGAAATACATCAAGAGAACTAGATAAGTTTATACAATAAAACAGTTTGCCTTCTTTACTGTTCCCACAAGAGAGAGAGAGAGAGGAGCATTGACTATATATATGATAGTTAAAACTTTTTCCTTCTATCTTCTTAAAAGCACTGTCACAGTACTTTCTTCCAGCAATTTTTAAACTCCATAAATTTAAATAGCGAGCAAATCCATGGTTGAATGGAAAACAAGACTATAAGTCCATCTGAATTCGATTTGACTGAGAAAATAAGGTCTCACCAGATCTGGCTGTCCCTGACCAAGCAGGAAAACCTAATATCTGGAGCAGCATACTATGCTATGACATTAATTGCAGAATTGCAATTACAATAAATGCCTTTCTGACTTTGTCAACACGCTCTATGTAACAGCTTCACATGCTCTCAAACTACACAGAATTTTATGAATCTAGAGCGTAGATCAATCCCTAAGATAACACAATTGGGAGCGTCATCCCGTTATTCTAGCAAAAGGTACCTGGAAGCTTTCTGGGCTTTCTCAAAGGAACAAACTTTGCACCAATAGCTAAGGCAATCGATGGACCAAACATAAATCCTCTGGCTTCAACTCCTACAAAAGAATTTTCTAGAATGAGAACCAACGAAAGAAAACATAAAGTACGTATGGAACGAATCACGACTTCCGTAACAACATTAACTTATTCCCAATTCCTATTCAGTGTTCAGTAGGACGCTGGTCAATACTTGAATATATTACAAATGAAAATCGTTACTGCAGTGCCCTCATGTGCTGAGATGCTTATCTGTTCTCATCAAGTTATAACTTTCAAAAGGAGGATATTCACTAACTATTGATTCAAGGATAAGCATATTGAATTTCCGTTGTGGATGCTCAACAAAATAGTTGTTCTCTTTTTGAGAACTTAGTACACTATTGAAGAAGCAAAAGACATAAAAATGACAGACCAGCATACCAACTCCAAGTCTTAACATTAACTTTTAAATCAAACATTCTAAAACAACGGGATTGCACCTATGCACAATATGCCGGTCCTACAGCCATTCCTTCGCAAGCCAGGCCTTTTAGAACTGGCATTGAGGCTTGAAGAAACACCACTGAGTTTATAAATGATTAACAGCTGTATAAGTTTTCTTCTCTGAAAATACATTGGTCAAACTTGAAAAGCTCAAAAGAGTGGCACCATAATTGTCGCAAAGGGGGGATTAAAAATTTGAGACGTTCTCAACATCTCTTCTTTGAATCCCGAAGTAGAAGAAAATTAAGAAAGACCAAAGCCAAGGAATTCAATGAAAAAGGGGACAAAAGTGGAGAGAAAAGATAACGAAAGGAAAATATAACCAAAATTCAGGGCACTAAAGGAACCATAACTACCAAAACACGCACATATCCATCTTATTAGCCATAAACGTTAACCAGGGAAAGCGAAATGCAAGCGTAGGAAGAAATATATACTACGGTGATATTTTAAGTATACCAGCAACCACAGAAATGCCCATGTCCCTGTAACGATCAACGAAGATGTCCACCGTGTCCTGAAATGCCTTGTGATTCAACAACAACGTTGTTATATCTTGGAACATTATCCCTGCAAATACTTCACCAGTTCCCAGTAAGCCCAAAAAAAAGAAAAAACTTGCATAAACCTAAGAAACAAGCAAGTACCTGGTTTAGGGAAGTCAGGCACGACCCTAATGGCCTCCGATATACCCTTTAGTCTCGGGTCTCCTTTAAGCCCGTTCTGTGCCGCAAACATCCTCTCTCGCTCTCTCGATGTCTCTGAGTCTCACACTCTGCCTTGCTGTTGCAGGTATATAATCTTAATAAGAAGTGAATAGGCTGTCAAGTAAGAGTATCCAAGGTCATTATTTATATATGTTTCTCTTTCTGTGGAATCCTAACAAATCAGGGTAAAACGAAGCGTCAGTAATCAGTATCCCTGAGAGATGGATCAATAATTTTACTAAACAATATTTAATTTAGCTTTTGAGGGTGTTGAATATAGTAATGAGTTGGTTGTTCTGTAAAAGTAATACATTACAATGATGACGATGATGATGATTTTATAAACCTATATTTGGTTTGTTTTGACTTTCATTTTAACTGAAAATGCATTTTCCTTGTCCATCGTATATGGTAAGTAACATGCATGTATTTGTCATCCATTTCAAACCTTACATGTTACGATCTCGGTGCAGAAAATTATTTTACAATGAAATATAGAATTTAAATGCGATTTTTTTTATTGAATTTATATGCTCGTAGATTTATTAAGGAACTCTTTAGTTTAAATAGAAAATTCTATTGCACAAAGAAAATAATTTTCACACCTCCTCCCAATTACCGTACCTTGTCTTAGTTTAAGATAATTATCATGACCAACTTATTTAGTCATATTGTATCTTTATAATGTTTCTATCTGTTTTTTCTCTCAACTTTTAATCAATAATAATTTGTGGACTTTCCAAGAAGTCAAGAACCAATGTAGTTTGGCAAAATTCTGCCCCCTTTCCCTTTTCCATCGTCTCCTTCTCCGTCTGTCTTTGCTGTAGTCTCAGCTCCCTCGCCTCACTTGTGGCTCGTCATGCTCTATTCCTTTCCTACCCTCTGGTGGCCTCTTTGTCTCTTTTGAATCTCTAACGTGTGTCATCTCATCCCTTCTTCAATTTCTCCTTGAGTTTTTGGTTCAGACATATTACCTAAGGCGACTTGTCCTACTCCTATACTTGAGGTCAAAATGACTACAACTAATTATTTTAATAATTACCTTATCATCTATAAATCCTTTATCACACATATCTCCTCACTTTCTGCCTCCCCTCCTTCCCTATTCAGAAAAGTTGAAGAATTTTAAAGAATGAAAGCCTATAAAGTTAAGGAAGGCAAAAGCTTTTGAAAATAATATAAATAAATTTGAAGAGTCTTAAATGTATAGAATTTGAACAATCTATTATGTAAAAAAGTTCAAGGGTTTTAAATGCATGAAATTCTATGAATTGAGTGAATAAAGAAGATGAAAATTTCTTAACAAGAGTAGCGGAGACGTGGTAAATTTATAAGAGATAAAAGTAATAAACCAAAACAAGGGTAAAAGATAGAATATTACTGATAATTTCACTTTTTTTAAAAAATACATGTATTATTGAAAGTTATTTAAACTACATCGTAATATTAAAAATAAATTTTTATTTAATTTCTTTTAAATTATTTTTATATTGTCAAATTCATGATAAAGTTTATATAATTATTTTGATATAATTTTAACTATAAATTATATTTAAATAATTCCATAAAAACTTAACAATAGATATTTTAGTGTTTTAATATTACAAAATATTTTTAAAAAATGATTTCAAACGATAAAGATTTTTATGAATAAGTAAAATAAAAATTTGTATATTTATCCACTAAAAAATATTTTAGTTTCATATCATGCATGCCATGAACACTATGAAGAATATCATGTTAAATCTTAAATGAGAGCAAAAAAAGATTTACCGCATTATGAAGAATAATTTCTTTCAAAAAATGTCAAAAGATGAAAATGATTACACAATACACATAAATAAGCCGATTGTGCCTCTAAGTAAGGGGGAAACAATGAAAGGAGCGTGTGAAAAGAAATAATAAATAGAGGCTCAACAAAGAGGTCAAAAAAGGGCAGGTCATTTCAGCCGGGCGTATCAACAAAATATGATGAGAAGGAACGGCGTCAACGACAAACAACACGCGCAGCAGACAAACAGATCAGTCGAATTAAAGATGAGCGCACACACATGTTTCATATATCTAAAGAAAACGTTTCTCATGTATGTCCACGTAGATACTATTAATATATTTTGATTTTCGTTATTTCCAAACCTACCGGCTTACGTTTACTCCTTAAAACTCACAATTCTTTACCAATAATTCAATATCTTATAAAAATTTTAAGTTGAACAATTTTTATTTTTTAATTTAATTTATTTTAATAATTTTTATTAAAAATCAATCAATTAAACCTGATAATTAATTGATTGATTTCTATAAATTAATTAATTAATTTTATTTAATAATTTTAATTCATATTTATTCAGCCTTAAATTTTTTAAAACATTTGTCTTTCTTGTATGCGTCTCTTCTCAATGACCTGATCTTCCCCCCAACCCTAAGTCTAAGTACCTAACGCCCCACCTCCTAAGTCTTATCTAGATTTTCCCATATCTAATCATAATCTCATTTTCTACGATTGCTTCTTATTCTTATGTGTATGTAGAATTCACATCCATTTAAATTTCAGTTAGTTTACTTTAGACCTCGATTTTGTTTATTATTAGAGAAACCAATCCCTTTCGTTTTTAGCCAAAGATTCAAATATAAATTTCCCTTTTCTCAATATAGTCAAAAATGAAATTCTTCTATTAATCTCTCGTAAAGAAAGTTTAGGTGTAAGTACTAAATTGACAACTAATAATCTAAAACATTTATACTTATAATTATAGAATTGTAAATTTTTCGTTTGATATATGGGATAAACCTTTTCTTAATTGTTTCATTAATAATTTTTTTATAAAGAATTTAATCTTTATTGACTCTGAGTAGTCCTTCAAGTAACAAACAAAAAAGATTTAAAAACTCCATTCTCTTCCTATACCTTTCTGCATATTCCAAATCCTTAAGAGAACAGAGAAGAAAATACCATTTGCAGCTGATGCTTATAAATCCAGCTTGAAGGATCCAAAGAACATTCGACGCCCTCATTCAGTATACAGGAAGCTACATATAGCAATGGATATCGTTTTTATTTACAATATGAGGACAGTAACACTACTTGCAACGGTTGGAGAGGGCGGAGGCAACTCTTTCGGGGACGAGAACTTCTGTTTCGATTATAGCCTATGCTTTATTAAATCTTATATTATTGAGATTTAATGAAAGAATATAACATAGAATTTGATGGGACTCTCTTGTGCGTTTCGTAAAAAACTAGGTAAGGGGCGTATTCGACATTTCGAAACTAATTTGAGATCCAGACGCAGGCAGGCAGGATTAGGATAATCAAGTTTACCTGTTGGATTCAAGATTTGTTGACGTGGTCCCGGAGAGAGCAGAAGTAAGCAAGTTGCTTCGCTTTACTGACCCATGTCAACTGGTTTTGCCCCTACACGTTGATTGATGGAATAATTTTTTCCATTAGATCAGGCGTTTCAACGAAAGTTTGATACAACCAGCAGCACAGGATATTGGTTATACATATATATATAATTGTCTTATCCTATGTTGACCAAATATTTTTACATTATTTCCTGGACCCCACTGGTCGATACGAATGACGTCAGCCCACAAAGCCCAGACAAACTCCATGTCACTTTCTGCCACTGAGCGTAAGAGCCACACGTCTTTGGACCAAATCCAGGGCTGATTTGATTTTGTTTGAAACCCAGTAATCAGAGGAGATGTTACTTTCACGCGCTTATAGAAAAATAAATAACAAATAACAAGTTCCATTACCTATAAATTCCGGTTATTGGAGTGAAAGAATTTATCTGAGTTGCTTTACAATTTTCTTAAATGTGTGTAAATTTCTTTTCAAATATTTCACTTAGCCTTAGATTTGAACAAAAGGAGACTGTAGCTGCAAAGGATAAGTTTGATGGTAAGAATAAATGAGGAAATGATAAGTACTGACTGAAACTATTTGGGATTCAGAGACGCGCTTGCGATTGGAGAGCACGAAGTTTATTAGAAGTGATGTGGTCCCGTGAAATGAAATCAAATGTACAGAGACTACTACTGTTCACAAGCACGCGAGAAGTACTATGAGAAAACATAATAATATGATCATTTATAAGGAGAACCTTTGGACTGCTTAACCTTTTCTTGAGTTTTTGCTCCTTTTCAATGCACACGATGCACGGTCCACATCCCTCTTTTGGATCTCCACCGTTCAAGTATACGTTCCCAAAAGATCATGCTAGATCTTAGGCCTTTATAAAGGATCTATACACAGAGTGAAAGACAATGCTCGAGAGTAGCCATCCCGTGTGTTGTGCCCACGAGTAAGATTATAACATACTAAAGAACCGTTTGCTTGTTTGTAGTTTTTATATTTACATTTTGTTTTTGTTTTAAATAAAATAATAATTTGTTTAAATATTAATGTTAATATAAATATCTTATTAATAATTAATATATTAAATAATTGCATAATATATATTTAAATGAAAGTAAATAAGGTTATGAAACAACTAAGAAAAAGCACATTTTGTAATTTTTATAAAATTTGATAATCGAAACAAATTAAAAATAAAACAAAAATTAAAACAAATAAATTTTTTTACTAAATTTGAAAACAAAATAAAAAAAGAAACAAAAAGTTGGTTAATTCATTAATTTTTATTCTCATTTGATTTGATTTTTATTTTTGTTGTTTTTAATTTTTAATTAGTAGTTTGAATAAAAATTTGTTTAACTATTAATGTTAATATAATTATATTCTTATTATTAATAATAATTTTATATTGTATAAAACTTAAAAATAATTTAATTTTATGAATTAATCAAATTTAAATTTACTTTAATCTCTTGCTTAATATTTATTAGTAAATTGTTAGTAAAAGTATTATATTTTATTAATTAATTTTATTTATTTTTGACAAAATATGTGTGCTCTTTAATCTTATAATATTCCTATCCTAGGTTTAATAATGATTAGGATCGTTTCTGATATTTTATAGGCCCTAGTAAAGTAAAAAAAAAAGTTCCTATTTTTGTTTATTTTTGGGCCTACACAAAGAATAAAAATAAACAAAATATAAACCCTTTCTGTTGTTATTTATGAAGTCAAGAATAGGCCCTACTTTGTTTCATTTTATTTTTTATGAAGATAAAAATAAGCCCTATTTTATTATTTATAAAAATGGATCCTAGACAGTTGCCCGTCCGACCCATGCCTAAGGCTAGCCCTAGTAATGATGTAAATATATACATATACATTAAGAGTGCAGCTAGTATGGTGGTATATGATGTTTAGTTTTAGTTGTGGAAGTAGACGGTTTGCCTAAAATTAAAATTTTAATATTACCAAATTTGGATGAAAAGTAATTCACGTACAAGTGAACGCTTTTGGATTACCAAATGGCAAAAGCGGAAGGCTTTGGTTTGGTTTAATCGAAATAATCAATGTACGACCGCAATTTCGTTGAATAGGAAAAGCACAAGGCTTTTGGATTAGTTTGAGCCATTCAGAATTATTCTAGTAAGCAACTAGCGGCTTTAGGTTTAAATTACCTGAGTCGTTTTTTTCAGTAACCTCTGATCCAACAATATTTAACCTATTTAATTTTCTCTCCCCTAATTATGATTAGATATTGCTTAGGACATGTGAGCGCAGGACAGATGATTTGAATCGCAACTTGTTGGGAGAATGCTCTTTAAATTTTCTACTCCTAATATCGTAACTGAAACCAAAAATCTGATCAGGTACGACGAAGTGATCATGAGACGGATCTGCGCAGTGGTCACATCTAACTCGAGCCTAACCTCGACTATGCCTCTATCCACACTTTGCAGCTTATGATATATGACCAGTAGACAAGTACTTTTGCCTATTCTTTTCACTAATTACTATATTAGTATAATTATCATTTCTCACAAATCCATTATGAGATTTATAAAACAAAAAAGAAATCATCTTCGGCCCACCTCTCTCTTAGTAGTAGGCAGGTAGATAGATACAAAGGCTACTTGTTTCTCTTGGGAGCCACTGGCAAAAGACACTGAAGACGTATAATCAAGATCCTCCGTCCTTGCTATTTCTTCTGGATCATCCAATGCTTTTGACGTTTGATCTTTTCTTTAAAGCATCACTAGAATGGTTCCTAATTACAAGTTTTTGAACATTAGAATCACGTGTATTAAGGTGACCAGTTGCGTCGTACATGTGACGCGCTTCTCAGCAAAAGTTTATTGTTATCCAGCAATAAAATGTTCAGTAATCAATGTCCCTGCGTGAGCTTGTTCTTTTGAAGACAATAAATGTAATTATTACTGTTTTTGTCATATTCTGGGAAACTAGAGTAGGTAATTTGATATAGGGAATGAAAAAGAATGAAGATCTATATGGGGTTTTTTCTTTTAGAAGTAGGATGACCTTTTTGTCCTTGGATACGATTGTTTCAAATACTAAAGGTGAGTCGAAGCCTACTCAGGCTTGGTGGGCCTTCATCTACATTTCTATACCCGGAGTCTTTATAATAATTTCCTTTCAAATCTGTCTCGGTATTTTCTTTACCAGGATTTGTGCGAGGTTAATGCATAATATTTTAAAAATCGAAACAAATTAAATCGATATAATAAGATACTTGAGGATTAAAAGTTTAATTATTATCAAATCATTATAAAATTGATATATATTAAAAATTAAATAAATTTAAAGAATTTAAAATAAGATTAAAGAAAAATACTATAATTGTTAATAAAAAATGTTGAAATTTAATTAAATTTAGTTAAATAAAAACAAACCAGTTTATTTTATTTTTAAATGTTAGATAGTTTGTAAAACTTGAACGATTAATTAATAAACTGACCGATTTTTAATAACAAAGATTATCAAAATAAATCAAATAGAAAAGTTAATCGATAAAAAAATAATATCAAAAAATTTTCCAATACTTTTACTTTATATTTATATTCACATCGTAATCATTTCAAAGTTTTGATTGCTTATGTTTTGCTACAAATACTTACCCACAAAAGCATAAGCTTAGCACCATAGCTTATAACTCCTTATTTTTATGATATGGAGTAAATCATAAAGGGTTTAAAGTTATGAACTTGTGTATACTTTTTCTCAGAAGGGATGTATTTTTCTTAATGTTTTAAAGACTTGTGCTAACCCATAAAACACTTAAAACATAAATTAGTAACAAACTAACACAATTCTAACCTAAACATATACTAAAAGATCGAATAACAATTAATTACATATCAAACTAAGCCCTAAAACACGATGCAATTTGTACTTATCAACTTCCCCACACTTAAATGTTTGCTTGTCCTTAAGCAAACAAAACAACAAATACACAAAATCACATAACACACAATACAGTAACGAGACAATAGTTTTAACTTTATGAAATAAATTTAACTTAAAACAAAATCATTCAAGTCATTTCAAATAATTAACAAGCAAAATCTACGCTGGGGGCTTTGAACTAAATATACATATTAATCCAGATCCAAGTGTTAAATTATTTACCCGTTTTAATTGCACACACACATTAATAATTCTTTGTTCATTCAAACTCTGTAACTACTCCTAAGTACGTTTTCATGAAAAGTCAAGCTATTACAAGTTTGGAAGGTTTTTATTACAAAACATATATTTTTTATTTACTTTTTGTGAACATGGACCTAGTCTTTTACTTGGAGGTAAACATTGATGATGAATGTCGATCTGGTTACTCGAATAAGTCATTTTTTTTATTAAGCTGCTTGGTTAAAATGTCATTATAGCCTTTTGACGCAGAGGCACACATTTGTAATGCGTGTCGATCTAGTTATTTAGTCACATCACGTTCTCAACTTGCTACTAACTCTATTCATAACCTGAAGGCCAACAAAATAGTAACTTATTTAAAATTAAGAAACAATTTTTTTTATATTGCCTACCTTGTTGCTTAAGCTACTCGTTTTCATGAAAAATACTAGCAGCTACTTTAGTCGAAAGACCTAAAATTATGAATGAATGTGACAATTTAAAGGGTGAAAAATTAAACTTAATCCTGATTACACTACATATTTAGCTAAAGAACCCAATTCACTCATTTTGTGAGCTAATGATTCTTCACAATCTAATAGAATATGTTCAAAATTAAATCAATTTCAATCCATCTAAGCCATTGACACATTCACAAAATTCACAATATGCAACCCAATAAACTATCATACAATATGCAAAATTCGCATTCAAAGCAAAACACATAACCCTCCCCACACTTGAACAACACATTATCCTCAATATGAGAAGGGGACAAACAAACACACATGGAAAGAAGAGATATGAAATAAAGTAAAACCAAACAAAAAATAAAATAAAGACTAAATTTAAAGAAAAAAGGTTAGAAACGAAGCCTCGTGGTGATGGAGGTGGGGATAATGTTAGAGGTAGCAGTTGGACATCCTGAGCCTCGAAATAATGATGGATACGACGTATATCTTGGCTTTGATGTTGTTGAGTTCGGGCCATCTCCTTCATTCTTCTAGAGTTCTCTGAAAGTGTATCTATAATTACCTTGGAGTTTGTG
The DNA here is from genome assembly GCA_027563885.1 of Erythroxylum longipes. Taxonomy (NCBI): domain Eukaryota; kingdom Viridiplantae; phylum Streptophyta; class Magnoliopsida; order Malpighiales; family Erythroxylaceae; genus Erythroxylum; species Erythroxylum longipes. Next base: position 14,405,249 of record JAOQMS010000001.1, on the reverse strand, counting down.
GAGATTGTATCAAGCACTTTCTTCCATCCGGTCTCTTCTATTTATTATTCCTCTTTAGATTCCTCGTTGGTCGAATCCTCTTCTTGTTGTTGCTGAGCACTTGAACTTGCTTGACTAGTCCTTACCTAGACGTGTTTCTTGGCACTAATATCCCGAAGTTCCATAATATGGGACTTCAGGATTTCAACTTGCCACAAATATGATGGTTCATGAATTTAGGATAGGAGATCGTGAGTTCGTTGCACTAAACTCTATAGTATTCAGCTATGGTCGAAACTAAGTAACTCATTCCTAAGTTATTGCTCCTCTTACGTCGAGTAGCAATAATTGCGTTAAAGATGTGGGTGGTGGTGCAAAATGGGATGTCGTGGTCCATGCACCACAATATGAATCGAGCACTTGTTGGTTTCCATTTTATCGAAAACTGTTTGACACATGAATTTGTGCAGCAATAAGTGTTCGTGGCTCCTGATGTTATTGCGTGTGCATTCTTAGCATCAAAATGCTCTAACCTAGTTATTTCAGTCAATTAGGGGTGACACGGAAATCATCGTGCTGATCCACAACGGATGATTAATTTCATACAAAGTCTCGTAATTAAGCTCATAAGGTTGTCCCTGCGACCCAAACCATAATTCCCTAGGTTTCTTAGATTCGTACTGAAGGGATGTACATAATTCTAAGGTAAGTTCTTCATAAACTAGGTATTGAAATTGAATAAACTCTTCCTATTGAATTCTCTCTACTAAATTTTTGACCTTGTCTTGCAATTCTAATCTATTTAAAGTCTCAAAATAAAAATACTTTGGAACTATAATTTGCTTATTGCAAAAAGAGTGAAAATAGGTACCTTCTTCATTTGAGAAGATCGGGAAAGGTGCTCCATAATCAGTTGCCCTGTTTCTTCTCTCTCATCTCGAGACTTGGTTTCGTCCCGATGATTGATTGCACTTTGCTGACTGCTTAATGCTTGGCATACTGGCTTGCGACTAGTTAGAAGTTGAAAGAGACTAGAAGTTAGGAATTTAGGTAGAGAGAAGTGAGAGTGTTTGGAGGTTCTAAACTTAAAAAGATAAAGTTAAAATGAAAGTGAGTAAAAAAGTGAAGTAAGAAATGAATATATAGGTGATTGAAGGGTAAAATGGTAAAAAATTAAACTAAAATTTGCGTGTTCAAGTTATACCTGCCGCAGGCCACGATTTATAATTTTTCTCTTCTTTTGTCCTTCTCCACTTTTCCGAAATCACTTCTTAACTCTTTATGGCCCTTTCACCTCTCTTTTGCTTACTTCCTCAATCGTCAAATTTATGTCAAAGTCCTATGCCTTCCCCATTTTATTTGGAAACAAAATGACCTAACTATGGAATTCAACTATCTAAAAAATAAGGAAAATAACATCAAATTAACAGTTCATAGGTTGCCTCCCATGTAGCTCTTCTTTAACGTATGTAGCTCGACGCTCTTCTTGTGCTTAAGGTGGTTCGAATGAATTGTGCAATGGTAGCGCAGTCATCGATCTTACAATTTTCACATGAGCTACCATGCCCTAGATTCCACTCTCCCTTTGATTCTCCTTCCTTTGCCTTCTTCTTTGCAATTTTTTCTTTCTAGATGCATTCCTGGGATCCTCAATATCTTCCCATTTTCCTCAAGGTTCAGTTTCCTTGATATTAGTTGGAGGTAAGGAAAAACTGTTGTCTTTCTTAGACACTTTGAAGGTTATTTGATACTTGCCAACCCTCAGAGTTAATTCGCCCCCATTATTGGCAATTATTGAGCGAGCAGTGGTTAAGAAATGTAGTCCAAGGACCATAGGGGTCCACATCTTCTCAAATATCTAATACATAAAAGTCTATAGGGAAGGAAAATATATTAATCTGCACTTAGAAATCCTTAATAATCCCCTTCAGCCTATAAATTATTCTGTTCACTGTCTTCACTAGCATTTTTGTGGGTTCTAACTCTCCTAACCTCAATTTTTGACTAAAGGTATTGGGCATCATATTAATAATCGCTCCCAAATTTGCAAAAGCCCTGTATATGTTAACTCTATTGCTACTCCAAGGAATATAAAAATCCCCTGGGTCCTTTTTATTCTATGCTATGTGAGGATTTTCTTTCACTATGCACTCCTTAACCTTCTTCTTGTTTGATTCCTTTAGTGTGAGCTTCATTTGTAGATGTTTAGTTATGTCTTCAACCTTGTTTAATTTAACCTACTTAAAATTCCTCGTCGTCCTACTTGAAATTGACTCCCGATAAGTTAGAATAGGGTACGAAAATTTAAGTTAAGGTTCCTCGATTAGCTCAATTACAAGCTCACTTGGAAGGAATTCCATAATTGTTTGTCCTTCTCCATTAGCTCCGTCTTCCTTCGCATGTTTGATTTTCTTTTCTTGAGTTTGAGTAATGACCATGATCTGTTCCTTTGGCTTAGACTCGATATTGCTCAGAAGGGTTCCTACATTCCGAGTAGAAATTGCCTCCATTAGTTGACCTACTTGGACCTTCAGATTATGTATTAAAGAGGCATGGTTTTTAGTGACTTGCTCGAACTTGCACTTAAGCCTCTTATGTGCATCTTCCATGCCTCCAATTTTATCCAAAATCTAACTTGGATTCCATTGAACTTGATTTATCTTGTTAGAAGCCTGGTTGTCCTTGAGGTCTGTACTATCCTTTAGCATTGTTCATCCAAGAGAAGTTAGGGTGATTCTTCCACCCATGGTTATAAGTGTTGGAGTAGGGATTGTTTCCCCCTCCTAGTCCATATTGAGTGCCCATATAACTCATTTGCTCTGGATCGCTTTCCTTTATCAAGAAATAGTCCACCATATCATAGTCCATTTGTCTACAAAGTTCACACTTAAGTTGCACAGCTTTTACCGAAGTTGAGGACAAAGCCTTCATATTGTTAAGCTATCGATTTAAGTTGTCAATTTTACCTTGCATCTTCATCATTTGATCGACATCCACAATTCCTTTTTGTTCTCAGAAAGTGGTGGTTTGTTTACTCCACTCATTCGTCCATTGGCAGCTATTACTCACCATCTCCTTTATCAACTCTTCCACTTCATTTACTGCCTTTCTCATCAGTGATCCTCTTGAAGCTGTATCAATCGTGCCTCTCATATATGGGGTTACTCCGTTATAGAATGTCTATAATAAGAATTCCTTAGGTAAGTTATGGTGTGGGCATTTCCGTTGCAAATCCTTGTATCTTGCCCACACTTCATAAATCGATTCCCCGTCATCTTGCTAGAAGTTGGTAATTTTGTTAATAATCTTTGTGGTCTTGGTAAGGGGAAAATGCTTATCTAAAAAGGCACGAACTAGCTAATCCCAAGTTGTGACATTGGCTGGGTTAAAGGAATAATACCAAGCCTTTGCTCTATCCCTAAGGGTAAAAGGAAAGAGCCTAATTCTGACTGTATCTTCCGACATCTGATGGTACCAAAAGGTATCACAGATTTCACTACATGTGCGTTAGGATCTTCATTTGTTAGTCCATAGAACTGCACGTTCTATTGAAGCATGTTTAGGAGGACTGGTTTAATTTCAAAAGATGTTGCTTGTACGCGTGACCTAACTACTCCTTGGTTAGTCGCATTGAACGCTGGTCTCATTAAGTCCATAAGGGTCCATTGTTGACATCCTTGGTTTGTTCTATGGTCCAAATCTTGTTGAAATTTCTCAGCCGTTGTTGCTTTTGCAATTTCCTCTTCTTTTTCATGCCGAGCTTTCCTAAGGGATCGTTATAGTCTAGTGATGTCTAAATCTAAGGTTTCCACTGCGCGACTCAAACTTCTTATGACTCTTGTGTTCATACAAGAGCACGATTTTAGAAATAGAAAGAAAGAACAAAACAGAAAACAAAAACTAACTAAAACTCCCTAAAATATATAATTAAACTAATCACTTCCTAGACAACGATGCCAAAAACTTGATCGAATTGTTTGATATGTGTAAGTTTTACTTAATTAACCTCGATAATCTGTAAGCACACGGTTCATTCGCGTATTACCTAAAGTGTTGATTCTACGAGGAGGGATAATCCAATACTAAAATCTAAGGTCAGAAAAATTCGCAAAAATTCAAAATGTAATGGAACTAACATGAAAAAGCAAATCAATTCAAGAATCAATCACGAAAATATTAATAATTTAGCAATTGCAACACACATTCAAGAATAACCTAACTCTCATTAGCCTAACTTAATTATTTTTCATTCGATTCACCTTCTCAGTTTATTATCAAATTATGTACGTCCATAATTATATCCCGATAAGTCCAAATAACACACAAATAATCAAATTTCATTAAATCAAAGATAAAACCTCAAAGGTGAGTTTAGAACATCATCAACATCCAAAAATCCTATCATCAACTGTTATTACAATTCTAAATAATAATAAAACTGAAAATAGCAGGAAATATGAATTCAAACGGAAGACGGAAGGCAGCGACATTGGGAAACTCCTAATCCGGGAAGTACGTCGAGTCGACTTCTTCTTCTCTTCTCTCTTCCTTCTTCTCTTTCTCTATCTCTCAATAATTCTCTCTAGGATTTCTCTAAAAGTGGCTGATGCAAAGGTTTCTTATACCTCTTTGTTTTATTCTTTAAATACCCTTTGTGTTCTAAGCAGTTGTAGGATTTTTTTGGGGTCTAAAAGGTATGAAAAATTCCTCAAAACTTGACGTTTTTGAGTGTCTATGCATCTGCCCGCCTTCTGTCATGATTGTGGTAAACAGGCCACGATCGTGAGCCATGTCACTATTTTAGGCCGTTGTTTCGGCCTGAGTGTCTCCGAAACTTCTCTGTTCTTTGATGTTGACCCTGAAACACTAACAAACACGTAAAGGTATCTCAAAAACATAATAATTAAGCTCAAAGAATTGTACTAACCCATAAACCCTTAAAACATAAATAATTAACAAACTAACATAATTGTAACCTAAACACATACTAAACGATTGAATAAAAAATTAATTACATATCAAACTAAGCCCTAAAACACGATGCAATTTACACTTATCACTCTTTATTGGATCTTATGATGTAATCTTTATATTTTCCTTGTCCTGTATTTATAACTACCTCTTCTTTATGTTTCTTATGACTCAAAGATGCTTCTAAACTCCCTCCTTCTCACCTGCCTTTAATAACGTCCTTTGATAGTAAAAATTAGAGTTTTTAGGATATGCACGGTCATGTAAGTGACGGTGTATCTCCAAAAATACCTAAATTTGTGATTTTATATAGGCATAACGACTTACATAGGTAACATACACGGTCGTACAAGATACACGGGTTTGTAACTCTATACAGGCAAGAATTGTGTTTTTAAAGCTCCACATATTTATAGAAACTTACACTATCATTGTACATTATCGTGTAAGTCCATAATTGCTTCAATTCTTCGTTCTATGCCATGATTTCATCTGAATTCTTCTCCTTTTAGTTCATAGAGGCAATTATCACTTATAAACTAACTTGAAGCAAAATTAGGTACCAAAAACACTATAAAACTCTTAATAATAAGCAAAACACATTAAATATGGGTGTATAAATATAGTCAAATAATCATTCATTAGTTGTTTAAGTCCGTAAATAGAATTTTGCAACTTGCATACTTGATTAAGAAATCTTATGGATTCAAAACCTTTAGGTTATGTCATACACATATCCTAAATTTTATAATCATGATTTATGACTATAGTTAATAAGATCTTTGTAGGTTTAAGTATAACTACTAGTAAAAATGTTTCATCAAAATCAACTACTTATTTTTATTCGTAACCTTTGATCGCTAACCTTCCTTTAAACATGTGTAAATTACCATCAATATCATTTTTTCTCTTAAAAACCCTCTTGCATTTAATAAGTACAATACCATCATGAAGATTTACCAAATTTCATAATTGGTTAGTATACATAGATTCCATTTAAAGTCTTATGGCTTCTTTTCCTTTTAAGTAATCAAAGTCAAACATTACATCCTTAAAAGTAGTAGGCTCATCATCTATGAGTGATGTATTAACTTTCCTCTTTAATGTAGATCTAATCTGATGGGAGATGACATATCTTACTAGTATGAAACGAATTATGTGTCTTTTGAACCTTTAGTTGTACATCATATGTATCAACTTGAGGTTCCTATTCTATGTAATTGTAACATCCCGTTTCCAGAGAACGGGTCGGACCAGAGAAACGGGTCCAAGTGAGGTAAGTAAGAGAAATTAGGAAAACACATCTCATGCTCATGC
>JAOQMS010000001.1:14385385-14398882 GCA_027563885.1 Erythroxylum longipes | reverse complement strand
AATTTGATTAATTTGATTAATTAAATTAAAACAAAGTTATTTAAGATAAATGGAGGTAGAATTTCGTTTTTAATGGAATAAATGTGTAGATAATTCTACCTCCATTTATCTTAAATAACTTTGTTTTAATTTAATTAATCTAATTAATCTAATTAAACCAAAGCCTAACACATTTAGTATTGATTTTCTATATTAAAGATGGTTTTAACATGTTTTATTATCATTAAATGGAGTAATGACCTTATTATTAAATGGAGTAATGACCTTATCATTAGTAAAGTATTAAGTAAAACATTAGTTAGGATTGTGTGAAATTTTTACTGAGATGAGTTGAATATATTTCTTCCTATGGACTACATTGTATATAGTGCTAGTTTTGACTCAAAGTTCTTCCATGTATAAAGAAAAAGAAAAAAACGAAAAAAGAAAGAAGAAAAGAAAAAGGAAAAACAACTGAGTAGCATCAATAAGAGCAGAATATTAGTTATATTTGTATGTCTCATAGTTATGTTTTATTATCCTATTTTATTCGCTGTTTACTTTACTTATGTTTGTGCTTAACCCTCTCCTTCTTCTAACCCACCTAAACCCTTACCACATTACAACCCTAAACAAGTCCTTTTGATCTATTTATGCATGCAATCATTGTAGACAAGAATTGGTGTGTTAGCAAGTCTATAGTAGTGTAGTTTCCTATAAGAAGTTTGAGCGAAACACTAACCCTTAAACACTTGAGAGAAATGAGTGAAATGAAGTAAATCACATGTTAGTAAAGTCTTTGAGTTCAAGAAACTAGATACACAAGAAGGGGGGTTGAATCGTATATCTTCCTTTTTTACTATAAAATCTCTAAAAGAAAACTTTTCTTTTTTATTAGAAGAATATGAAAACTTATTACGTAGAAAAATCACGAATTATTTCTCTAAGAGTTTTAACAACAAAGTAAATTAAAGTTAAAGAGTAGAGAATAGACGATGCGATTTTTACTAGTTCACCCCAAACCGTGGGCTATGTCCAATCCTCAGAGTTCATCTGAGTGTTTCACTATTCTTCAAATGTTTACAAGTATTCTTTCCTTCTAGAGCCTATTCATGTCTCTTACAGAGTATTCTTTTACTATCTTAGCCTCTCCAGGTTGTCAGCCTTTTCTTTCTCTCACTAGAAAAAGATTGTGAGCTTTTGTTATAGTAATGTGAGCTCTATTTTAAGTAATCACAGTAAAACTTTTCTCTCAGATTATCTAGTCTTTTTTTATCATCATCTCTTTTTTTCATCTTCGACTGTGACTAATATTTATCGCCTTCGTCTCTAACTGCTTCTTTGTTCTTGATAACGGCTTCTTGATTCTTGATAACCACTTCTAGATAACCGCTTCTTTAGTTGAGTTCTGTAACTAACTCTGACTAAATAACTCTCTGACATGCTAGTGTATCTTTATGGTATCATCTATGTCTTCTTTGCTTCTATTTTGCCTTCACATTTGCATCTGTATCTGTGCCCGCGTCTGCGTCTACATCTGTGTCTGCTTAGTCTTTACGTCTGTGTCTATGTCTGCGTCTGCATCTGCATCTGCGTCTGCGTCTACGTCTATGTCTACGTCTGTGTCTATATTGTCTTTGCGTCTGCGCACTTAACACTCTAGTCAAAGAAGTTCTTTTATTTCTAACATTATTATTTGATTGTCATCAAAATTATTCATCGTAAAGTCCTCTTGACTTAGCAATCTCCCCCTTTTTGATGATAACAAATAATATGAATTTTTATTCACTTGATGAACAACAAAAGAAAAAGACAACAACATATAAGAAATAAGAAGACAACAACAAGAAATATATCAAAGGATTGCAGTATAGAATGCAACCTCGAGTTGTTTCACTTAATCGAAACCAGATTAATGGAATTAAGCTAGCCTATATGTCATGATCTGCAAACAAAATTAGTAAGGAAGAAGGGGTTTTCAATCTTTGGACATTTGGAAAAAAATAAGCGAATTGTAAGAAAATGTAATGTAAATTGTTTTTGGATTTTTGGGAATAGAAAAGCGATAAAATGAAAACAACGATTGAATGATAATAGGATCCTCTTGAAAACAAGCTCTAGCTATCATCATTTAAAATGAACTTTTATGAAAGTGAATCATTAAGTTTCAAATGGTAAACCATAAAGTACTCTTTAAGTCTAAGGTTTCAATCAATGAACTCCATTTATTAAAACCTTGTTGAATGCTCTTAGTGTGTGCAATGGGTAAGCTAATGTAATAAGTCATTTGGGATCTAGAATCATCTCCATATCAAACACAACTAGGCAGATAAAAGAGAATTAACCAAATCACAAATAAACATATATGAGACTTCATATATTCAAGCTCCAAGTTTTACATCAACAAATCCCAATAACACATTAAATATCCAATACTTGATTAAACTCTAATCAAGAATATTCAACTACAAATTACAAATCCTAAACCTACGAGTTCATAATAATGTAGCTAAATATGGAATGAACTACTCCCCTTTGAAGCCCATTGAACTCTAGCCATTGCTACATTTTCAAGAGGAAAGAGGTGCCTAGCCAATAATTACTCCAGGAAGAATCACAAATAAGAAACCATTGGAAGCATCCATGGTAGCATCTGTCGGTGAAGGAGTTGATGGTGAAGTGGAGAGGAGTGGATGATGGAAGTGTTGGAAGGTTTAGAGAGAATGAGAGTGTAGTTTTTTTTCTTTAATACTGTGCCGCCTCTTTAACCTAAAATGGTAGGTTTTTAAAGAAAATGGTTTATGGATCGGGTTGCACAGTGGGTAACTTTCCAAAAATGGTTCAGGAATTCAAAGGTTCGCCACGGCGACAGATAAGTTCGCCACGAAGAAATTTTCCCAAAAGTTTTATTGTATTATTGGCTGCTTTCATCGCGGCGATAGAATAAATCTTCGTTGCGGCTAACTTTTTGTGAAAGTTTTGCTTGGAACTCTTCATTCTTCGCGACAGTGACACATCCTTTTCTCCACAGCAAACTTCCTGTTGCACCTGTTCACTTGTTGACTTGAATTCAGCTCTTTCCTTGACTCTACATCTTCTTCTTAAGTCTGTTCTCCTTGAGTCTCCTACAATGAACAAATGGTAGTTTGTAGTATCAATTGTTCTCAGAAAATTAATTAGTGCAATTAATACTGATTTCTGACAATTTTTACTCTCAAACAACATAAAATAAAAGTAGACACTCAAGAGTCAAATTAAGCATAAAATCTGGAAATAGGATCCAAGAAGTGTAGTAAAGATCATGAAAATGTTGCAAATGTATATAATAAACTTGGGCTCAATCAAAAGGCAATTTCTCATGACATCCCTCTTCGACCCTAAGGATTTGTGCCCTTATATAATTACAAGAACCTAAAAATAAGTGAAACCCATGTGTCTCTTCAGCTTAAGGATCCCACAATCATGGGATTTAGCACAAATCCCACGATCATGGGTTCTTATCTTATAACTCCTCCACTCCTCTTCTCCTCTCTTGGTCTCTAGCTCAATCAAAAAGGTGGCCACCCTACATTCCTATATCAAAATGAGCAATTCTTACCTTAAATCAACATCAAACATAAAAGAACAACTATAGAGATCAAACTAAATAAAAACCTACAAAATAAGTCCTAAAACACAACAATAATAACCTATTATGTAAGCCTCCTAGGGTGATGGACAAGCAATTCATGTTGAGAGCCTTCCTGTTCTCACTCAAAGATGCAGCGAGATTAGTTGTTTGATTTACTAGCAGGAAGCATAAATACTTGGTTATAGATTAAGAGATCGTTCTTAGAGAAATATTTTTTGGCCTTAAAGATGGCAAGTATTGGAAAGGAGATATGTGGCAACAAGCAGCATAATGGAGAATCTTTTTACAAATATTGGAAGTAGTTCAAAAATTTATATGCCAGTTGTCCACACCATAACATAACGAAGCAACTTCTCATCCAATATTTTCTTAGATCGAAAACGAAAGCATGCAAGATTTGGTTAAATAGTAGATTTCAAAAAAATTTCGAAATAAAAAATGTAGCGAAAATGACATAACCAAATCAGCATGTTTCAGTTATAGATGATATGATATAAGGAAAATAATTTACAATAAGAACAAGGTGGTAGAAATATACTGACTCCTTGCTACAGCTTTGACTCCACGCTTTTGTATCCTCTCCTTTGGCATTATATCCTCTCTTTGTTATTGCATCCCAACCAATCCAATCTACCACTTGTTCCTTTTAGACAACTTGGTTAACAAGATCCTTAGGGGGGAAAGGAGAAGAAATATTTTTTGGGAGATTTTTTTTAATAGAAAGAAGACAAAAATGAGCCTCTTCTCATTCAAGTTTCGCCTATACATGCATGACAGGAGGAGTGAGTCAAAAAAAATGCAAGAACACTTCTTCCTCTCATTGTCAATTTCGGTTGTCATGAAAGAAAGATGTGATGTGCATCCAATGCATCACTTCGTTCTTTAATCAGTCATAAAGAAGCTGAGACTCTTCTCCTTTGTTTAAGATGGCCATATGAAAAGATCAACAACCTCAATGAGACCTTCTTATTTTTGGTAATGGATGAAAGAAGGAAGAAAAAAGACATCAAATGAACCTCTTCCTTTATTTAATGAAACAAATGCTAAAAGGTTACATTACATACCATCATAAAAAGACAACGATTAAACCATTTAATGATAAGATCATTACTCTATTTAATGATGATAAAGCATGATAAAAACCATCTTTAATTTAGCAATTCAATGCTAAATTGCAGCTGCACATTTCGGTATAAAAAATCAAAATATGCCCTCCTTCTTTCTCTAAAAACATTGTTTTAATTTAATTAATCTAATTAATCAAATCAAACCAAGGTCAGTCCTAATATGAAATGTTCATTTGGGCTTCTAATTAAAGTAAGCCCAACATTCAATCATTGGTTTTAAAACCTCTATTTATATTTCTTAGTTTGCTTGATAACCTTTCTAGAAGCCAAATGGGGAATCTAATTGGACTTATATAATTCAAGCTTCAATAAACCCGTAATTAATTTAATCTCATTAGAATTAATTCCGACTTATTAATCAAATGTCATTCCATTAAAGACAATTGGTTGAACTTTTGAATTACTAAGTATTATGAGAATACATGTTTCAAATAAGATGCCAATTGCAAACTTTATTATGAACCATATTACAGCCATCCACTTAATAAAGGGTAAAATTACCATTTTACCCGTATATTGGCTTTTCCTTCTAGATCTCCCGTTTTACTCTATATGGTGATTAACACAAAAGATCTCATCTTGATGTTAAGACTTGATGGACAGCTATTCCATCAAACTCCTAGCGCCAGTTTAATCACCAATCTCCATAAAACATCTAGTAGTGATGATATCACTATAAACTCTTTATTTTAGTGGATGCTAACTGATACATGTTTCAATTAATAAGTCCAACATGCAGACACTAGATTATATAACTCCAGTTACATAACTCCAACATATTTCTATAAAGGACTATTAATGATCAAGAGGAGTTTGGTTTATGTAGCAAGTAGTAAGGCACTTTGAGAGAAGACTCCTACTTGAGTGGATGGCCACTAATATGCAACAATTTGGCACTCACAATAATGTTTGATGAGCAAACAAGGTATGTACTTCATTTATCAAACATCGTTTAAATGAATTAACATCTTTTTTGAGACTAAAGTGAAAGTATACAGAATATGTTCAAACACGAGCCACCCAACTGATGAGTGCCCAACATTACAATAGGGAAGTATGGACTATGTGAAGGCTGCAGGAGGGAACTTCCCGAACTAATACAACCCGTACTTGCAGACATATAACCCAGGTTAGAGAGATCACCCTAAGTTGAGTTATGGAGGGAACAGGCAGCAAAATTACTTGCAAAATTGGTCGCAAAAAGACATCAATTTCAACCAAGGGCACAAAGAGCTCATTCTTCCAGATCAGGTAATTCTATAGAGGAATTAATAAAAACTCTTACTACTAACAATCTCAAATTTCAACAGAACCTACAGCAGTAGCTGCAATAGTTCCAAAAAGAGACAAAATCAAGCGTATAGAATTTGGAAAATCAAATAGGATAGATGGCAACGAGGATAACCATATTGAATTAAAAAATGGAGGAAAGCTATCATCCCAACCCGAGGTGAACCCGAAGAATGTTGGTTCCATAACCCTAAAGAGCAAAAAGGAGACTAAGGATCCCAAAAGAACTCCACCAAAGACTATTACCGAGGAAGAGAATGAAAAGGAATTAGGAAAGGAAGAAAATCTGTCATCGAGTATAAAGGTAAATTTTGAAAGCCCCGATATTATTAAAACTAACCCTCCACTTTTTTCAAGTAGATTGACAAGACTAAACAAGGAGGAAAAGGACAAGGGGATATTGGAGACTTTCTAAAAGGTAAAAGTCAATATAGCTTTTTGTGAAGGCAATTAAGTAAGTACCAAGGTATGCCAAATTCCTTAAAAATCTGTGTACACATAAGAGGAAACTGAGGGGTAATGAGAAAGTGATGATCGGTGAGAATGTGTCGGAAGTATTCAGAAAGAAGATGCCTCCAAAATATCAGGATCTAGGTATGTTTACAATTTCTTCCAAAATTGGTAATACTGTGATCAATAAAACTATGCTAGATTTGTGTGATTCTATTAATGTGATACCTCATTCGATTTATGCTTATTTGAATTTGGATCCGTTGAAAGAAAGGAGTGTAATCATACAATTGGATAACTATACTAATGCTTATCCTGATAGTACAGTTGAGGATGTTTTGGTGCAGGTGAATAAGTTAGTGTTTCTTGCATATTTCTATGTTATGGATATGAATGATGACACCTCATGTAATATAATACCTATCTTATTGGGGAGATTGTTTCTTAATATGACTCAAACTAAGATAGATATTTGTGAGGAACCCTCACAATGGAATTTGTTAGGGAAGTGATTCATTTTAATATTTTTGATGCTATAAAACATTCTCTTGATGATCATTGTGTTTTTTGGTTGTTGATGTAATTGATCCTTTGGTGCAGGAAATGTTTAAATTAAGTTATAGGGATCATTTGGAAACGATTTTAACTGAGGATATGGAAGTAGAAACTAACACTAATGTTGAGATGGGAAAAGAGCTTATGGAAATGACCGACACCTTGGATTCATTGAAAAGCTCTCCAAAAAGGTATGATTTGGCTTTTATACAACTACCTAAAGCTTACCACAAGTTGTTACCTCCTGATGTGTAGCCACTATAATTGGAATTGAATCCACTCCCTACACATCTGAAGTATGTGTATTTAGGAGATAAGCATACTCTCTCAGTTATCATTTCTGTAGAGTTGACTTCAAATAAAATGGAGAGGCTGGTTAGAATGCCGAGAGAGCATAAGAAGTCCATCGGTTAGACTATCGTAGATATCTAAGGGATAAGTCCTTCTATATACATACACCACATTTTTTTAGAGGAGGATGAAAAATCAACAAGGCAAGCTCAATATAGACTAAATCATCTAATGATGGATGTTGTGAAGAAGGATGTGCTGAAGCTTCTCGATGCTGGGGTTATCTACCCAATTTTTGACAGTCCTATTCAAATGGTTCCAAAGAAGTCTGGAATCACCGTTGTGACAAACCAGGAAGGTGAGTTGGTTCCCACCTAAGTGCAAACTGAGTGACGAGTATGTATTGATTAAATTTTGCTACTGGTAAAGATCACTTTCCCGTTCCTTTTATTGATTAGATGGTTAAGAGATTGGTTGGTTATGACTATTATTACTTTTTAGATGGCTTTTAAAGTTATCTTAAGATCCCGATCCCATTCACTACGTTTGCCTATCGAATTGCCATTCGGATTATATAATGAAGCCACCACGTTCCAAAGGTGTATAGTAAGCATTTTTTTAATATGTTGAGAACATTATCGAGGTATTCATGGATGATTTTAGTGTTTATGGATCTTCTTTTGATGAATGTCTTCAGAGTCTTGCCATTATCTTAGAATGGTGTATAGAAACTAACCTTGTGTTGAACAACAAAAGTCATTTTACGGTGGACTAAGCTATAGTTTTAAGCCATATAATATCTGCTAAGCATATTGAAGTAGACAAGTCCAAAGTTGATCTTATTTCTTCTTTACCTTACTCCTTTACTATAAAGGACTTTTCGAAGATAGCCGCACCATTATACAAGCTTCTTCAACAAGATGTCTCCTTTAAGTTCAACAAGAAGTGCAAGGAAGCATTCGACAAACTTAAGAACCTTTTGACATTCCCACTTGTGATTCAACCGCCAGATTGGAGCCTTACGTTTGAGATCATGTACGATGTGAGTGATTATGATATAAGGGTAGTTTTAGGAAAAAGAGTGGGAAAAGCTTTGCAAGCTATCTACTATGCTTCAAAGACTCTAAACTCAGCTCAATTTAATTATTCCATTGCTGAAAAAGAACTATTATCTGTGCTTTTTACTTTGGAAAAATTTCGATCGTATTTGTTTGGTGCTAAAGTGGTTGTTTAATCTTACTATGCGGCTTTATGACACTTGCTCACAAAGAAAGAAGCAAAACTAAGGCTGATCAGATGGATTCTCTTCCTTCAGGAATTCAACTTGGAGATGAGAGATAAGAAGGGTGCAGAAAATGTGGTGGCAGACCATCTCATCCATTTTATAAAGGAAGAAGATGATATCCTTCTATGAGAAACCTTTCTAGATGAGCAACTATTTTTTGCTAATGCGAAACCACCATGGTATACAGACATTGTCAATTTTTTAGTTACTAACGAATTGCCTGTTGGTTTGTCAAAGGCTCAAAGGAATACGCTACAAATTGGAATGAAGTATTACGTACAAGATGACGCATATCATTGAAGGTGCTGCATAGATCAAGTTATCAGAAGGTGTGTATTGAAAAATGAATCATCATCAATTTTAGCCTTCTCCCATTCGTACACTTGCAGAGGACTTTTTGGAGTGAAAAGGACAACTCATAAAGTTTTGGAGAGTGGCTGTTACTAGACAATATTATTCAAAGATGCATATACTTTCTGCAAATCTTATGATAGATGCCAACGGTCAGGTAACCTATCCTGTAAGGATCAATTGACACAAACTCCTTTTATTTTCTTTGAAATTTTTGCTAACTGGGCATTCATTTTATAGGATCTTTCCCTCCATCTTTTGGCTTTACTTATATATTGCTTGTGGTTAATTATATTTCTAAATGGGTGGACTTGTAGAGCCAAAGCCACTAGGACTAACAATGCAAAGGTTCTTGTGGATTTTGTTAAGGCTAACATTCTTTCTAGGTTTTAGATACTGACAGCCATTGTTAGCGAAAGAGGAACCCACTCCTGCAACAGGGTTATGGAAGAATTGTTCTGAATATATCACATCACACACAAGGTATCTACTATTTACCATTCCCAATCCAACAGGAAGGCTGAAGTCTCAAATCAGGAAATCAAGTTAATCCTAAAAAAAACCGTGCAGCCCAATAAGAATGATTAAAGTGTAAGGCTAGAAGACACACTATAGACCTACAGGATGGCTTACAAAACACAAATTAGGATATCTCCGTATAGGCTAGTGTTTGGGAAGCCATGTCATCTTCCAGTGGAATTACAACATAAGGCATATTGGGCTATCAGAAGATGCAACATGAACTTGGATGATGCAGGAGTGCATAGGAAGTTACAATTTCAAGAGTTATAAGAGATGAGCAATGAGTCATGTCAAAATGTAGTAGTGATATATAACGAGAGGAAGTAAGCTTTTCAGGATAAGATGATTTCGAGGAAAAGCATCTCAGTGGGCCAGAAAGTGTTACTATATCATTCCAAACTCAAACTCTTTCTATGTAAGTTGCATTCCTATTGGATTGGTTT
This sequence comes from Erythroxylum longipes, assembly GCA_027563885.1. Taxonomy (NCBI): domain Eukaryota; kingdom Viridiplantae; phylum Streptophyta; class Magnoliopsida; order Malpighiales; family Erythroxylaceae; genus Erythroxylum; species Erythroxylum longipes. The sequence continues at coordinate 14,388,958 of JAOQMS010000001.1, read as the reverse complement.
GTTTGTTATCAGTCATATCTTTCCTTTTCGTGCGGTAGAGATAGGAAGCCTCAAAACTGAAAAAACATTTAGAGTGAATGGTCATCACTTAAAGTCGTATTATAAGGGCTTCCAAACATAGGATTTAGAGGTGTTGATGTTAGAGGGTGTGAATGATGTCACTTGATGCAAGCTACTGGAGGTCGAGCCAAAGACGATAAACAAAGGCACTGTTTGGGAGGAAACCCAAAGGGAGTTAATTTTTGTCTTTTACATTTTTTCATTTGCTATTTTTGTTAAATGCTCCATTTTTTTCATTTGATTTTACATTACGGACAACATAAGTTTTAAGTCTGGGAGTGGGGTACATTAGTTTTTATGCATGTTTTTTAGCTTAATTGTAGCTTATGTGACTTCTTAGGCAATTTTCAAAATCAAACGAACTAAATAAAAAAATTTCTTATTTTCTATTACTTTTAAGATTATTTTGTCATAATTAGAGTGTGAATTGATTAGGAAAATTCATAGCAAAATTTGGCATGTATTTTTGCTCTTGTGGTTTATTAATAGACATTATTCATAAAAGAGTGGTGACTAGTGGTAGAGAAAAACCAATAAGGTTTTAAGCTATATTAGACTGACACATCTGTATCAGTTTCACTATTTTGTTTGTTATGTGTGACCTTCATGACATATACATCCTTACTTTGCATTGATTTTCTATTGGAGACCATATTTTTATCTCATGCATTTTTATGAAAATTATTTGGCATTCTTTGTTGATTACGAGCTACATTAGGCAAATAGCTTACCTAATTATGTGAATTTTCCTTTGCTAACCACATTTGAGCCTTATTATCCTTTTCTTTTGTATAAAACACATTACATGCACCTAACTAAATGCCCTACCCAAGTCATAAAGCTATTGGAGCATTTGTTAGTTCTTGATGAATGAGATTGCACAAAAGCCGAAGGGTGGGGGTATGCGTACATGTGGGTTGGTTATATTCGTTAAAATTCCATGTTATGAATCCTATCTTGATGCAACTTCCATCACTTTTATTTTTGAAAAAAAAGGAAAGAAAGAAAGTAAGAAAAGAAAAGAAAAAAATGTGAGTTTGAATAAAAGTATCAAAGAGGAAATACAATTGTTGTGAAAAGTTGTTAATTAATATTTTATCCTCCTTAAGTTATATTGACTAAGTGTTCGAATATATTGCATATGAGGTAGATGTTGTTTTTGATGGAGCACTTTTTTTGTTATGTTAATGTGTCTTATGGTGCGAGAGCTAAAGTGAGTTGTGAAACATATATAGTTGTTGCATTCTTTATGGTTGATGGTACCTAGTATTGAATGAATGTTAACTTGTGCGATTGATATCTCAATGAGTGTTACTTTTGCTTCACTAGCTTGTTAGCTTTTATGCTACATTACCCAAAATGCATCCCACCTTACCCTTACCCACATTACAATCTTATAAAAGTCCTATGATTTATGATTATGTTTGTAACTTTTAGTAGTGGAGAAATGAAATGATATGCAAAGTTATGAATTGTTGTGATTATGAATGGTGATTGAGTGTACCCAATGAAATATCTTATTAAGCACCTTTTGTCTAAGTCTACGTTTAGGTCACTCAGCTTCTAAGGGTAATGAATTTTTATTGATCAAGAGTAGAAGCTTTAAATGTTGATTTTTTACTATAGGTTTTGAAAGTCATTCATCTTTACTTATGGTTATCTATTCTTAAGAAATGTGGAAAATGGGTAAAAGTTTTGGTTTGTGATTTGGATTTTGATGATTTGCCCAAGGACAGTCAAAGGCTTAGCATGGAGGAAATTGATATAGGCTTAATTGATTGTTTAATTATTTCATAACACTTAGCGATTATTGAAATGAAATTACTTAAGATACTAACTTTGACTCATATATGATTTTAGGCATAATTTGGAAACAAAGAAGTTAAAGTGAGTCGAGGGAAAAATGTTTACACAAGAAGAAAAAAATGATAAGAAGATGACAAAAAGATGAAAAAGCAAACACAAAGAAGATTTAAAGTTGCTTATGACACGTGCATAAAATTTGCATGCAATTATGTGACTTAACAATAGATCATGCAACGTGATTTTTGGGATTTAAATGAAGACAAGAGACTGCTGGAAAAACAAGTATGAAATGATAGTAATTTGGAAACAATATGTGCCAGCCACATTGTGCGTCACATGTGCATTTCACGCAGAAAGCATCTGCAAAATGTAGACATTATGCATAGCATTTGTGAAACGCAAACATTAATGCATGAAGAGCTTTATCTAAAACACACAATAATGAGGTAGGTTTTAAATGAAAATGAACAGTACTTGTGGACCAGAAATTAAATCACAAAATAGAGAGAGGAGCACAGGAGAGTGGGTGGACGTGTTAGGTTTTTTTCTTCATTTTTTCACCACCAAAGTTGCTATGGAGATAATGGTTCACACTTGGAGCATAAAATAGAGATGGAAGGCTAGCTTCCTGATGTCAATTCAATAAGAATATAGACACCAAGTTATGATTAAGCTATTTTTATCATTTTAAAGTTGTAATTTCTTTTCAGATTATTGTGTTGTTATTGTTGATTTGATCGGGTTATAGGATGAATGAGCTTAATACTTTATTTTGATTGTTCTATTTTGAACCTATTTCTAAAACATTAAATGTAATGTGTAATCATTACTTTTGATGTTTGTTAGTAGCATCTAATGATCCTCTATCATTAGGAATAACATAACTTAGGTTAGATAACCCGAACGTGGGAGGTTACCATTTATATTGATTGTTTTTCATTTCGTAATGCAGCTACCAAATTAAATCTAGAGATCATATCCTAGGTTATTCGGTAGTTAGGTTTAATTAATGATCGTATCTTGTTTAAACAAAATTTAAGGGGAAACCAAGATCAGGAGAGCATTCTATTAGTCTTAGATTGATAGTCCGAAGAGAGTTGTAAAGAGATTAAGATGATAAAATATGCTTGATTTTGTTTAGGTCAAGATTGAACCTTAAATCATACTTTTGTATATTTGACAGTTTAATCATTTTCAATCACTCGTTTTATTTTTTTTGATAGTTTGTTTTTATTTCATTTTTCAAATTGCTAAAAATCCAAAAATATCCCTTTTTATATTTTCCTTGCATCAATTAATTTCGTTATGTAAATTAACCGAACATTCCTTGTGGATTTGATCCTAATTGACCATAACTACAAATTTTAGTGTATAGAGTTAGGTAAATTTTACAGTGCACTTGTCCCATGAAATAAATCACACGTTAGTAAAGACTTTAAGTTTAAGAAACTAGATACACAAGAAGGGGGGTTGAATCTTGTATCTTCCTTTTTTACTATAAAATCTCTAAAAGAAAACTTTTCTTTCTTATTAGAAGAATATCATAACTTATTACATAGAAAAATCACAAATTATTTCTTTAAGAGTTTTAACAACAAAGTAAACTAAAGTTAAAGAGTAGAGAATAGATGATGCGATTTTTATACTGGTTCACCCCAAACCGTGGGCTACGTCCAGTCCTCAGAGTTCGTCTGAGTGTTCCACTAT
>JAOQMS010000001.1:14344832-14373005 GCA_027563885.1 Erythroxylum longipes | reverse complement strand
ATTAGCCTAACATAGTCTCCATAACACTATCAACATTCAAATAATCCATCTTTACAAAGAAAGGAAGAGATTAAAATAATAGAAAGTGAATAAGAAAACTCCTTCTCTTCTTTGCCAAAATCTAGAATTTCGGTGTTAATGTGTTATTTTGCCCAATCTTAATGATCATCCTTGTTTTTAATCCTTCCTTGCTGCTCCAAACATGTGTTCATCACCTAAGGATGGTCTTTCTACAAGTACGTGTCGTCCCTCCTGAAGATGGAGGCTTCCTTCTCTTTATATAGTCCAAAAACCCTAGGTTTAATGAAGCCTTACATATAATTTCGGGTTTCAATTCCCACGTTCGTGGGAATCTACATGATTCCCATGAGTGTGGGAATTACAAGCAAAAACATTATGTCGTGATTTCCCACGTCTGTGGGAATTTTCCTAATTCCCACGAATGTGGGAATTGGTCCCAGATGAAATCTTCTTGTCTTCTCTTCTATACTCTCTTGTTCATCCTCCAACTTGCTTCCTCTCCTTTCCTACACAAAATAAGCAATTCTTACCCTCAATTAGCATCCAACACATAAGAACACAGCAGAAATCAAACTTAATGAAAACATGCAAACTAAATCCTAAAATAGAGCGATAAGCAACCATTATGCAAGAAAACATATGCTAATTACCTATAAAAAACATATCCTAATGCACACCTATCAATCACCATGTTGTTTGGTTTTATTTTTATTCATTTCTTTTTAAACATTCTTTTTTATGTTTTATAGTTATATTTTAGGTTTAATTTTTTGTTTATCACTTGATGTAATCTTGAAGGCTTATTAGATCCTGAACCAAGACCGAAAAGAAATATACTCTTAAACTTAAGGGAAAATGTTTTTTCATTTAGAACAAGAATTAGATCTTAATTATGTTTCGTAAGGTGTTTGATGAGTTTATGAGTGTTGGAGATCAGGTAATTAAAGAATGAAGAAGATAGAGGAAGATTAAAGATGTGACGATCGTGACAGAGATGAAAATACCAAGAGCACTATCGTGACAAAGAGTTTCCAAGTGATGTGTGTTAAATGTACCAAAAAAATAAAACCTAACTTTGGATAACCAAAATTATAGTAGTGGTGAGTAGGGATCGTATGCACAAAGAGTGTATGTGTAGCTTTTGTAATGAAAAGAATCAATGTTTAGGATCTGAGGGGTTTTGGTTGGAATTGAAAGGAAAAATAAAGTAAAATTGAAATAACAAAATTAATTCAAATTAAACAATATAAAAGTGAGAAAATTGATGAATGAGTTTGGAATCTGGTTCTTGGTTTTATCTCAGCCTATATATAAATAAACATACTTCATCATATTATTGATTTCATACCTCTCTTAGAAATTATTAATCTTAGGTTAACAATAAGCTCTGTCAACCCCAATTCTCCCTTAGGTTGTGTTTAATCAAAATAAGCTCTTTAACTAAACCTAGCTATCAAACAACCTAGAATAAGCTCTCTAGATTTGTTAGGACAACCACATTATGAACTAGGAAAATAGATTAATATAGGAAACAACCACACAAACTCGAGTTACTTAACCTTTGTATTGTTATCCCTAATGATTCATCACCATTAGTTTGCCATAAATGAATTGAAACTATGACTATTATGTATTGTATTCCATATTATGACAATGGGTTCATACATAAACAATCTATTGAGAATGAGAATATTAATCATTCATATATGAAAACCCAAAAATAGAGCAAAGAATAACATAAAATAGAGCTAATAATAATAATAATAAATTCTCTACAGAAAGATAGAATCAACAATATACAATGAAGAGATGTCCAAATGTGTTCTTCAACTTCGATTTTTCCTACAAACTGGAAGAAGGAAGATTAACCCTCCATAGATCCCAAAGAAGTGAGGTTTCTGCCTCCTTTCGTGTTCCAAAATGATTCATCCCTTTTTTGTCCACTTAAATGTCTATGTATATGAAAATAAGGTTTTGGGGAGATGGACGATTGGATGCACAACTATGTAACCAACCATGCATCACAAAAATTATTACACGGCCATGCAAGTAGATACATGATCATGCATCTTTTAGTTCATGATGAAATCTTCATTTTCTTGTATTTTCTTGTCCCATCTTCATCTTAACCCATCTTTTTCTTGTTCCACAGATATATGAGTTCTAATAAAAAGAGGATGGCTTAAAAAATGTGCTTTTAACTCATTTTAGCTCTTTTGATTCCAACTTGTACCTAATACCAAATATAAATTAAAATAAGTATGTTAAACATTTCATAACAATAATCACTAAGTGTGAGGAGTGAATGGATAAGCAATTAAGCACACATCACCATGCACGACTTTTTTCATCTGTTTTAGGATTTAAAAGTGTTTTTGGAACAAATCAAAGTGGGAAAAACCTAGTTACACCCCAAGATCCTAATAAACTATTTGAGAATGTGAAACACACCAAAAAATGCAACAACCATTGAATCAAAGTGGAGAGATCAAGAAAGCTTTAAAAATTAGACTAAGTTAGGTTCCAACTGTATCTCTTATATAATCCTTGTAGGAACAATAACCTCTTATACTACAAGATACAATTCGTATGCTTATGGTTTATTGAGAGTTTTATTAGATATAAAACTTGCTTAACAAGTTTTTGATGCCAATGCCGAGGATTTTAGCATTAATACCATTTGAATTTCTTTGATTTAAGGAGTTAGTACCCTTTCTAGAGTGATTGAGGTACCCAATCCTAAGAAATTTTTTAAAAATAAAGAGAGAAGAAAGTTTGAATGAGGAATTTGAAGAGTTAAATGCCAAGAAGAGATAGAAAGAACTATGGTGGAGGAAATACATCATAGAGAGCAAAGGACCTTTATGGAGTTCATAAGGCCAGAGTTCAACACCTATCATCAAGGTATAACACGACCACTAGTGCAAACGATACACGATCTATAAGAAGTATACAATAGTCAACCTTCTAGGATCTAAAAGGAATGATTGCTTTAGATTTAGTGACAACATTGTAGGATAAAATTGACAACCTCTCTAAGCAATTAAACAGCCTAACAAGCACCTCTTTCTATCTATTAAAAGTAATTCAAAATAGATGCAAACTATGCTGACAAGAGAGTTGTATCGCAAATGATTACTTCCTAATGGAAAACAACAATGTGTCGCAATAATTCCACTTCAACAGAGCACAATGTGGTCAAGGAGGTATCAATCCTTATTCAAACTCATATAGTACTAGGTTGTAAAACCACATAAATTTATTTTGGTTTAACAATTCAGGGAATCAAATGAGAACTTAAGGCCTACTGGTATTTTAGAAAGACGAGTCCAATTTATGAGATTTAAAATTGGATGAGTTAATAAACAAAATTAAGAGGATGGAAGGGAAATTCGAGCAAGTAGTGAAGACTCAAGCCTCTTCCATTCACAATCTAAAGGTTTAAATGGGCCAGTTACTAATGACTTCTCTATGAGAAGTGTGGGAAGCCTTCTGAGTAATACCAAAGCGAATCCAAGAAAGCAATTTAAGGCTATCACACTTAGGATTGGGAAAGAGCTAGAAGAACTAGTGGAAAAACTATATGAAACCTATCTTGTAGAAAACCAAGAGAAGTAGAAGAAAGTTAAAGAAAAGAATAAGGGCCCTCTATGTTCCTCCTCTGCCTTACATACCAAAAATACCATTCCCACAAAGAATTCAGAAGAATAAATTGGATAAACAATTTATAATGTTTATGGAAACGTTAAAGATATTGCAAATTACATTGCCCTTTATAGAAGCTTTAAAGATCACACCCACGTACGTGAAGTTTCTCAAGGACATATTATCAAGCAAGAAGTGAACTTAGGATGATAACCAAATGGTAGCCATGACATAAAGTTGCAGCTCCTTAATTACCAACCACATGCCCTCACAGTTGAAAGATCCAGGGAGTTTTACTATACCCTATTTAGTTAGTAATTTAGAGTTCTATAAATGTTTATATGACTTAGGTATAAGTATTAATCTTATGCCTTTGACAATTTTCAGGAAATTGGGCCTAGGTGATGTGAAGCCAACTTTTATGCTTATTTAGTTAGCGAATCAATCAGTAAAGAAATTGTTTGGCGTGGCGGAGGATATGCCTATAAAAGTGGACAATTTTATAATTCCTGTGGATTTTATTGTACCAGACTTTAAAAAGGATCCAAACTGTTCACTAATTCTTGGTATACCATTTGTTAACATTGGTTGAGCTTTAGTTGATGTCAATGAAGACAACCTCATTGTTTGGATTGCTGATGAACAAGTGGAATTCAATATGAATAAGATATTAAAAAATCTAAATGAGAGAAGATCATTTATAAGAATTGCTGTAGTCGAATCCTTAAAGGAAGAAGAAAAGAACAAAGAACAGTTGATAAAGGATATAAAGCTAGAAGAATATCAGGAACTTTTGTTCAAGAAGTGGATGAAGAAGAGAAGATGAGGGTGATTGTAGCAGATGAAGAGCAACTCACCTTCTTATAGAAGAAACTGTTGGATTTTATCAAAGATTTAAGGAGTTTCATCATTCCCTATTTTATTGACAATTTGTTATAAAAAAAAGACATTACTAAACTTACTAGGTTCTTTTAATTTTATTTATATCCATCTGATTATCTAGCAACTAATAGCTTATTTATAGTCTACTAAACTAAAATTGGGCAACACCGGTGGGAGTAAGTCACTCATAATGATCCAAGTTGAGCGTAAACTTGAAGAGCATGTCAAGCTAATGACGTTAAATAAGCACTACATGGGAGGCAACCTACGAAATAGGATAGGATTTACTTTTACATTTATTTTATTTTTATTTTCATTTCATTTTATTTGTACTTTGTTATTTTTAATTATCATTTTCATGGTTATTTTGTAAGGAGTGAATTGCTAGAATTTTATGGCATAAAGTATCTCCAAATTCCATCATCACCCACACTGTCACCGTTGAAACACTATAAGTATTCTTGCTCTAAATTTTTCTTTGCTGTTTTTTTTTGTATTGTTCATTTTCAAACATTGAGTACAATGTGTTGTTTAAGAGTGGTGAAGTATATGCAATTACATATCATGTATGTATGAATTTTGCATTTCTATATATCAATTATGTTTGAATTTTATAATCATATAGTTTTCTTATTCGGTTGGCATTATGATGTGTGCATTGTGTGAATGTGTCAAATGGAAAGATGGCTTATTTTGAACATGGTCATTTAAATTATAAACACATAGTAACTTATGAATTTTGTGTTTTAAGTATCTTTAGGATGAATATGTATGTTAATGAGGATATAACACTTATTCTTTCACTTTGTGAATTTTTGTTTGTATACATTTATAATTATAAGTCAATTGAATTGGTTAACATAATTAGTACCCTTTCATGAGAATTATTAACTAAAAAGAAATGAGGTAGGCTAAAAATTAAATAAAATAACTATTTTACTAGCCCTTTTTAAGGAAATTGGGCTAAGAATAGAGTCGGTAGCTAGTTGAGGTTGTGATAAAATTTTTATCTTCATGTCAAAAGGATAGAATGACACTCCAACCAAGCTAAACAAAAAAATGTGACATAGTTGAATAACCAAGGGAAATTCATGATAAGATGTTTATCTTCACTTCAAAAGATTAGGTTATCGTAAAACAAAATCTGAAAAAAAAAATGGTGTTACAATAAATACACCTATTGATCTTTTAGAAATAGCAAGAACTTTCATGAAAGGTTTCTTAGTGATATTTTTCCTTTTAATTGATTATTAATAATAAATGCATGCTTACAAATTTCATAGGTGTATGAATAGGATGTTAATATTTGATTAATATGTATATTAAAATCAAAGAATGTAACCATAAAAGGAATAAGTTAGTATGTTGGCACATTTTGAGTGATTGGTGTTTGAGGATAAGTTAATTCCGTGAGATTTGATGCCATTTTACCATTATTGTATTGTTGTATGATTGGGTCTTTATGTAATTATGTGTTTTTATGTTTATGTTTTGAGTTTTGCTTGAGGACAAGAAAAGGCTTAAATATGGAGATGTTGATAGGTGTAAATCATACTACTTTTTTTTCTAGATGTTTGAGCTTGTTTTTAAGTGTTTTTTAGATGATTATCATGTATATAGGCTTAGAAATATGTTATTGTTAACGTTGTATATATTATAAGTGTTTGTTTGGTTCAGAGCAAGAACTAGATCTTAATTTTATATTTCATGAGGTATGTAGTGTCTAATTTTTATTGATTTTAGTTGCATTCATATCTTGATTTTGGGTACAAATTCTTGTGTTTTAATTCAAATTTTAAATGAATTAAGTGAAAATGGCATGGATGTTGCATGAATGTTGAATGAAGTGTCTTATGAATGTTACATGAAAACAAGAAAATTTATGCATAAAAGAAGGAATGTTAGACGTGAATTATGCATGGTGTAACATTAATTAATTAATGCATGCATTTTAATGGAGTCACACCCATGTCTTGGAGTCACACCTGTCACACCAGACACACCCTTGACTACTAATTCACAAATGTGAATAGTCACAGATGTGACAGGGAGTCACATCCGTTACCCCTATAGTCATGAGTGCGACAGAAATTTTCTCTTATTTGTTTAATATTACGTGCCATCTGATGCAGGTTTTGACGATGTAAAACCTAAATCTAAACTCACACTACAAATGGAAACAAGAATAAAGGATGGAGACAGATAAACCGAGACTATAGAAAAAAACCGAGACTAAGAAAAAAGAGAAAAGAACAAAGTTGGAGGTGAAGAAAATAAAAGACCAGTTGGTGGTGAGGAAGAAGAGAAAACAATAGATAGAGAGAAAGTAGAGCTGAAGCCAAGGGTAGCATCTGATCGTCTAAGCAAATACAGAGAGCTTGAGATTGGCAGGAGTCCCACCGCTAACTCCCTTATCCAAACAATCTTTGTTTGCTCGTTTTATTTCTGAACATATTACTCTATTAGTTCTTTCATAGTTCATTTTGGTTTGTTCACGCTGTTTATTGCTTCAATACTTCTTTGTTACTGATAATGGTGGGATTGAAGTATATGAAGATGATGAACCTTGTTTATTCTATAATGGGCTGATTTCTTTTCTTGAGAATTAATGAAACTATTTTAGTTGACTATGCATGATTGAGTTACTGTTTTGTTGTCTTATTATTTTCTATAGTTTCTAAGCTTATTGGATGTAATAGTGTGATCAAACTTTACATCATTTTGATATTAAATGAAGGATCGAGAGAAGTTTAATTTTAGAATGAGAAGCTATAGACGCTTAAGTTATAAATTAAAAATATATTAACGTAAGTGGATAATTATTAGTTGTTACATGATTGGTTTGGATGATAAACTTGTTGAACACAAAAGTTAAATTTAGTTTATTATTTGAATTATTAAAATCCAATTGGTAATTTTAGCAAGACAATTATCCAATTAATTCACCTTAGTCATGCATAAGAGATTAAATTAGTAAAGTTAATTTCTCAAGAGTTTTCCATACCGGTCGATCAAATCCTTTATGCTTCTAGTTAAATCAGTTTACTTTTTAGTCTAATTGCATAATTTCCTTTAAAATCTGAACTCAAAAAATCATAATAGAATGTTTAGGATTGTATTTTTTTTATTTTTATTTAAGATTAATTTGAGTGAACCAATTTCACCTCCTTGAGAAGACGACCTTGGGTATTCAACTACAATTACCTCATATACTTATGAGTAGGATAGCCTGGGTTTTTACAACTTATTTTGGCATAACAAGGTTTGGCGTTGTTGCCGAGGATGTGTTTAGTGTTTACACTTATTTTAATTTTGATTTTTTATCTATTTATACATATATTTTTATTGTGTAATTTCATTGAATTATTTTAGTAGTTTTTTTACTAATTCAATTTTGTCTTTTTTTTTGTTTACGAGAGGAAGGAGGTCACGGGAAAGTGAACTTATTCCCTTTATTGATAACGTGCATTGGATAAGAGGACCTTAAAGGGACTTTGAAGACAATCTTGAGGAACCCAAGCTTGAAGATCAAGAGATGGGTGAAAGGTAGTCAGTAATGAAGGAGTATGCTAGATAAGTAATTGATACTGACACTTTATGCATACGTTTGGGAGAGGTAGCTAGAAACTATGAATTTAAGAGCATCCACTACAACATGCTGCCATCTTTCTATGGGGTTCCCAACGAAGACCTTTTAAACTTCATTCAGGAGTTGTATACCACTCTCTAGACATTTCCTTTGGATGGCTTAAATTAAGATCAATTCAGAATGAGATGCTTCCCATACACATTGAAAGATCAGGCCAAGACATGTTTGATGACCCTTCATTCTGATTCATTGACTACATGGGAGGAGGTGTACAACAAATTCATGGAAAAATTCTATTTTTATCAAATAACATCTAAGTTGCGGATGAAAATAGCTACCTTCACTCAGCTGGAGGAAGACTCATTCTATAAAGCATGGGAATGCTTCAAACTCTTGCTAATACAGTTTCCACACCACCATTTTCCACTTCATATGTAGAACCAATTCTTCTATGATGGATTAACACAACAATGTCAGTATACAGTGGATAATGCATCAGGAGGAGCTGTAGGAGAGAAGACAGCTAAAGAAACATATGAAATCTTTAAAATGTTGAGGACCAATTCTCAACAAAAGAGCGTGAGGGGGAGAAGAGCTGGACTTCATAAAGTGAACTCGAGCTAAGAAATGGTTATTCAATTGGCTGGGCTAACAAAGCATATGAAAATGCTAACTATGATACTACCCCAAAATGTTCCAAATCAAGAGGTATGTTATATATGGAACTTATGGCCATAGAGCTAATGTTTGTTCGTATTCTTTTGAATCTTTTTTAAGTAAGGAAGAACATACGAACACACTTAATATTTTTCAACAGAGGGTGTAAAATGATCCATACTCGAACACCTACAACACTGGTTAGATAAATGATAGTAGTAGATTGCATAATATTTTAGTGGATAGTTTAGTATGTTTTTAGTTATTAAATTGAATTTTTAATGCATGTTGAGGATAAGATTTTATTATTTAGTTAAATATTTCTGTTTTATGCATTTTTTGGATTAGAGCATGTGATTATGCTTGAATTATATGTATTTGAGGTGCCTTGATGTGTTTGCTTGTGTTTCAAGGCAAATATCAAAGAACGGAGGAGAATTGAAGGAAGACTGAGGCAAAACCCATGGCCACGATCGTAACAAAAGCGAGTATGCCATGATTGTGACAGAAGGTTAAATTAAGTGTCACGATTGTGGCACTATGGGCTAAGATCGTGGCTTGTGCGATAATAGACACGGACAATCTTAAAGATTCAAGTTTTCAAAGGACTTTTTGGACCCAGAAAAACCTTGTGGTTGCCTAGAATAGAAAAGAGTATATAAAGAAAATAAAGGAACCATAAGAAAGCTCTCCATTCTACCACTTTGAGAAAAGCTTCAAGAGGGGAGAAGAAGAAGAGAGAGAAGAGGAAGAAGAAGAGAGGGCTTCTGACGCTGTTGCCTTCCAGAGTCATTCGGGTCCTTTTTAAAGTGACAATTTCATTCATCTTATTATTTCCTTAGCGAATGCGTAAGATGGATTTGAATATGTTTATAGATTTGGATTTAATGTTGATGTTCTAACTTTCTATAGGGATTTTGACTTGATTTAATGTTAATCTAATCATTTTTGTGTTATTGCAATTGGGTGTTGTGATTGATTGCTGTAGCTTCACGTTTTGGTAATAAATCGAGAGAGTGAACTAAATACAAAATGATTAGGTTGTTTAATGAGAGTTAAATAATCAAATAGATCACGCAATTAATTAAATCGGTAATTTCATAGAGAGAGATCCCTTGTGAGACTCATTTGTTTATTAGAAAGTGTAAGAACTAATTAGGGTTAGGGTTGAACGTAATTGAGAGATTATATGTTCGACACTAAACTTAATTAGGGTTTGTGATTATAACTTGAGAGAGAGTAATCCTCCCTTTGATAGTCTAAAACTAACACCACAATAACACATAAATGGTTAGATTAGTAATAATGATAGGAAAAATCCCAACTCTTATAATTTGGTAAATTCTCTTGTCTGTTTTCCCATTGTCCATTTGGTGTTGCTCAAGTTGATTTCTTTTCGTGTTAATTTTACGAATTAATTTTCTATCAATCATATTCTTATGTTTACTTTTCTGTTCTATTTTTATTTTAATTTATTAATTCCTTAAGCCTTAGATAACTTAGAATTAGATTAGTTCACAACTCCTTGTGGGATCGAAACCTCACGTACTACAATTCATAACCTATGCACTTGTAGTATTCTGAGGGCTTTAATTAGGTAAAACTTACCACTCAACAAGTTTTTGTCCCAGTTTCTGGGGAGTAGTAGGATTAGTTTAATTCCTTTAGTCTAAGGCATTTTTCCCACTCTTGTGTCTGAGCACTTGTATAATTTCCTTTAAAGCCTTCACTCAACAAATCAGGATATAATGTTTAGGATTGCATTTTTTTAAATTTTCATCAAGATTCATTTGACTGAACCAATTTCACCTCCTTGAGAAGACGACCCTAGGTATTCAACTATAATTACCTCGTATACTTACAAGTAGGATAACCTAGATTTTTAGAACTTATTATGGCACAACAAGGTGTTTAATGTGTTTGTGAGTGTTGGAAATCAGGTAATTGAAGAATGAAGAAGATGGAGGAAGATTGAAGATGTCACGATCATGCAAAATTTTTCACAATTGTGACAGAGATTAAAAATCCTAAAAGCACGATTGTGACTCCTATGTTTTTAGGCAAAAAATTTTTCATTAGTTTTAGGGTTTAAGGGTAGTTTTTGAGGCGATCAAAGTTGGAAATCCTACCAAAGCCCTAATACACTATTTAAGAACATGAAACACACGAAAAAACACAGCAGCTATTGAATCAAAGTGGAGAGATCAAGAAAGCATACGAAAATTCCAACTCTCTAGATCAAAGAGCAAATAGAGTTTTTATTCTTTTTCCTTGTTTCTTTCATTATCCTTGATGTGTAATCTAATTTCCAAAATGTTTATCATGTTTATGGGTTTTAAGCTTAGATTAGGAATTATTTTGGATTTAATTTGTTACCTTATTTATTATTGAATTCAATATATCCCTGAATGTTTATGATAATTGTTTATGTTTAAACTTGACAACAAATCGAGAGAGTGAGTCAAAAGTCATTAGTGTTAGGTTATACAATGAGAGTTAGCAATTTAATAGACCTACAATTATCAAATTAATGATCAACCAAAGAGAGATCTTGTTTGAGAAATTAATTATCTATTAGATAGCTTTAGATCTAATTGAAAATGTTAGGGATAATTTCATAAATCGAGAGGTTGCAAATATGAAATTTTCGAATTCAATTAGGGTTAACTGATTAGATCTTGAGAGAGAGTAATCAATACCTTAGGAAATCTATGATCAAACACATTAAATCAACAAAATTAAAGGAAAAAATAAGGAAAAAATAAGTCCTAAGTATTCAATCTTAGTTAAAACCTTAATTTTACACGCAACTCAGTGTTTAATTACTTATTCTTTTTTATTTTTTTATTATTTAATTTAAATTAAATTCAAATAAATTTCTAAATAACTTAGACAAATTTAGGTTCAAATTGTAATTCTTGCATAATCCTCGTGGGAACAATAACTTTTTATACTACAAAATACAATCCTTATACCTGCGGCATGTTGGAAGTTTTATTAGATATAAAACTTGCTAAATAAAAGGGACCAAAGACAACTTGAAAATATGAAATTACAACACCCAAACACAATGGTAAGACATGATGTGTATCATAAAATGGGGGATTATGTTAGACCATCATTGACTAGAGCTGAGTCTAGCATAGCAAGATTAATAATTAAAGAAAAAAATTGAAATTAAACCTAAGTGATTTAATAGTTCAAGCAGTTTGACGAATTGCCAGATGAGTATCTCAATAAGCATATTGCTAACTTTCTAGAAATTTATATCTCATTCAAGATAATGAGTCTCATAAGATGTCATTAGATTGAGGTTTTTCTCTTTCACTTTGAAGGAGTGAGCTAAATCACAGCTGAAGTCATTGCTCTTAGGATCCATCACCACATAGAATGGGTTAGTTGAGAAACTGTTGGCTAAACAGTTTCCTCTGACACATATGGCAAGATTCAGGAATAGTATTTTCTCTTTCCAATAACTAGAAGGTGAGAATTTTATGATACCTAAGAGAAATGGAAGAAACTAGTATAAAAGTGTCCATAATATTTTTTAATGAAAATAAGAAATTACCTATTATAATCATAGCATGTTTAAGCCAAGATAAAAAAAAGGGAAGTTGTTTAAGGTTTTTTAAAGGAGCAAAAAAGGGAATTGTATGAAAAAATTTTAATATGAAGGGAATTAATACCTTTGTTTTGACCCATGAAATCCTTTTTGAAGATGATTTCAGGCTAGTAGTGCATCTTTAAAGTTAACTTATTCCAAAAATGAAAAATATTGTAAGTGTTGGTTAATTAAACTACTTGATGTAGGAGTTATTTACTCCCATTTCTAATAGTTCTTAGGAGAGGTTTATACATGTTAGTACCAAGGAAAGGAATGATGATAGTGGTACCAAACAAAAAGCACCAATAGATTTCTATAGGAATTTTCACCAATTAGAGGGTGTATATTGATTATAAGAAACTGAATGATGACACATATATGGACCACTTTCCATTATCCTATATTGATCAAATGTGAAAATGATTATCAGGGCAAATGTATTATTGCTTCTTGGAAGGACTATCAAGTTATTTTTATATTTTTATAGCCCTTGAAGATAAAAGAAGACTACATTTACATATATATATATAGTATGTTTTCTTATCTTCGAATGTTGTTCGCCTTATACAATAGACTTGCTACCTTTTAGAGGTGCATGATGGCTATTTGAAGAGTTAGTAGGAAACATTATAGATTTATAGATTATATTTCTATCTTTGGTAGCTCTTTTATTCATGTTTATAAAATTTAGAGAGAATGCTTAAACAATGTGAGGAAACTAACATGGTGCTTAATTAGGAGAAATGTTATTTCATGATCTACAAGGGGATAGTGTTGGGTCATAAAATCTTAAGCAATAGTGTTGGGTCTTAAAATTTTGAGTAAAGTTATAAAGGTTGATAGAGTCAAATTAGAAACTATAGAAAAGTTACCTCTGCTAATATAGGTAAAGGCAATTAAAAGCTTTCTTAGACATACTAAGTTCTATGGGAGATTCATTAAGGTTTTTTTCAAGATAGTTATACCTTTCACTAAATTACTTGAGAAAGATGTACCTTTTTATGATAAGTTCTTAAATAATTACAATATTTTAAGGAAAATTTAGCAAACTCTCTATCACGGTGGCAATAGATTGGAATTTACCTTTTAAATTAATATATGAAGCAAGTGATTTTACAATTGGTACAATACTTGGATCATGTAAGAATAAGGATTTTCAACTAATATACTATGTAAGAAAAACCTTGACTGATGTATAAGAGAATTACATAACTAAAGAAAAGAAGCTACTAGTTGTAGTTTTTGCTTTTGATAAATTTAGGTCTTAATTTATTTTGTCCAAATTTGTCTATAATGACCATTAAGCACTTCGATTTCTTCTTAAAAAATGACGCTAAACCAAGACTTATTATATGGGTTTTATTGCTGCGAGAGTTTGATCCTGAAATTAAAAATAAGAAAGGAGCATAAAACCTTGCAAGTTACAACAAACCGTCTATCACATCTTGAGCATTAAAATGTTAAGAAATTAGTTAAAGAATACTTAAACCATCTATCTTCGTAGCAGTAAAAATGTACACCTTCTAACAATTTCGATATGAACATATTCAAAAAAGTCTACAAATAGTATAGAAAGTAGCTGGTAAAAGGTATTAGCTTCAAAAATGCTTATGCCTATTTATAACAGGACTTAGATGTTTTAGCAATTCAATTAAAATATAATCATAATTTCACTTAAATTTTAATTAAAACTAAAATTAATTTTAATTAAGTACCAATTGAGATAAAATAAGATACAGTGGCTAATATTAGTGCCTATTTATCATATATCTTGTATTTGATCATAATGTTTCTCAAACTTTACAGTCAAGTCTAATTTGATCAAATTATCTTTGTCTCTTTAATCATTTTACGCATACAACACCTTAGGTTTCTTAATATGTTAGTAATCAATATAAATTAAAATAATAGCCTATGTTTAGGGTTAGATAAATTAAACTTCTTTAATTTATCATTATTTCTCAAATTAAATAATTTATATGCATAATCCAATATTGGTATCTAATAATACATTGTGACAACCAAAATATTAGAAATGTTAAAGTCGTTTTAATTAACCTTTTTATGAATAATTTTTTTTATATAACTCAATCTTTTCATTATATAATATTTCGATCAAATATAAAGTATAAAATTAATGAAATAAGTTAGTTAGATGATATTAGTAACTAATTATTTTAATGACATTTAAAATCTATTTCAAGTTGCAGTTCCACATTAGCCAAAAATTTCTCAAATTAATAATAATTGAGAGTTAAATAAAATTATAATCAAGCTATAAGTTGATGAACCTTTTCATTCATGTTACACTCTAATTTTAGTATGGGAAGATTTAAATAACAAGAAAAAACCAATTTACACCCACCGACACAAAATAATCTACCAAAACCTATTTAGTTCTGAAAATTTTACTTGTTTACATAATCAACTAATTCATAAAAAAGGTTTGAATAAAAGCCATTCTTGGCTTAATTTTAAGGCAAGACAATACCCTGACATGGTTGGTAGGTATATATACAAGCATCCCTTGACAAACACCTTTTAAAGAACCAGAGGTGTAAATTTCAACCAAGCATCTCATCTCCAGTATGTTGTTACAAGTACATTACTATGATTGATTGCATTACATGAGCAGCATCTGAAAAGCATATGACTAGAATAGAAGAACTACAAATTTATTGGATAGGAAGCACCTTCTTCACAATCTCATCACTTAGAGCAGCGATCTGAGAATCTAGAGATTTAATCGTCTCCTCTTTTTGCTTCTCTAAATTAGCCAAAGCCTCTTGCAGCTCAGCCTCAACTTTCTTCCTTCCTTCCGCCAGCTTTTGCTCAACCTCAGCCTGAGTCTCCTTCTTCATCTTGTTCAGAGCCGCCGATATCTCCGCCCTCGCCGCCCTCATCACCGCCGCTGCCTGCTCCTCCAGCTGCTTCACCTCCTCCGATGTGTCCTTCACGCTGCTCAGCTTCTCCCTTATTGCCGCGTCTCTCTCGTCCATGAATTTCCCCAGAGGCGTGAACCAGATCTTGTCTAGAGCGACCATGAGGATTAGGAACTCCACCATTATGATTGGGAGAGTTAGGTTGAAGTCGAAGAGAGCGGCTTTCTCTATTTCTTCGGCGAGTAACGGCGGGGCGAACGTGAAGGAGGCTGCGGTGAGGAGGGAGAGGGATTTGAAGGTGGTGGAGGAGAGAGCGATGAGGTGGGTTTTCGTGAATTTGGGTAGTGTGACTTGGAGCTTGTTATTGGGTTTGTTGGTAATGGTGGAGAGTGAGGGAGAGGGAGGTGACTGCCTGATGAGGAGTTTGGAGGAGGCCATTATCACGATAGCCATAGCTCCGAAATTGCAGAATTAGAATAAGAAGACGAGAGTGTTATTGGAATGACACTGAATCTGGGTGTGTAGGTATGTATTTTGAGAATGTCTCTACTTGTGGAAAGATTTTATTTTAGAGAACAGGGCTATCTCATTGTTCGCCACACATATTGACGAGGCTGCTGTTGGTCGGAATGGACCCGAGCGTGTGTTGCACGCGCTCATCTTAGAATCACAAAACAAAGCTTAGAATTATTATCACATATTTGTTTAAAAAGTGTCTAATATAATTCAATATAGTATAACGGTGTTTGACGTAACTAATTGAAGAGATTGACTGCATGCATTAATTTAAGTTGGCATTTCAGATTGTTTTATTTGAAGTCTAGTGACTATTGGAAGGATAAGGACTTATAAGTCTCGTTTGGCAACCAGCTCATTCTATCAGCTGATTTGACTAGCGGTTTGTATTAGTTGTTTGTTATAGATGTTTGATAAAATTAGTTATTTAGTATTGGCTGTTTATGTGCAAAATGACTTACGAGGACATGACTTTAAAAAAATTATAATGTATGGATATTATATATTTTAGTATTTTATTGAATATTCTTATAAGATTTTAGATTTTAGATATTTAATTCTAAAAAATTAAGTTTATAACTCTAATAAAAAACATATAATAATAATAATAATAATAATAATAATAATAATAATCATCATCATCATCATCATCATCATCATAAAATATAAAAATATAAATGAAATTTAACCAACACAATTCAAAAAGAGCGAAATAAATAAACACCATTATTTAAAACAAAGGTTTATAACAATTTAAGAACAATGTCTACCTGCCATTAAACTAAAAGCAATATTATCACGAATAGTTGTCATCTCTCGAGTTCTTTGCTTCAACGCCTTCTTACATAGAGTTAACTTCAACATTTTGAAATACATCTAGAAGTATAAATTCAAGATCTTGATCCATGATGCTAAAAGTTGAGTCGCCAATTGTACTTCTTCTAATATAGTTATGCAATGCAAAAGCTGCACAAATTATTCTATTTTGATCCATCAATGAATACATAGGCATTTTCTCTAATATCTTCCATCGAGCCTTAAGAATACCGAAAACCCTCTCAATAATGAATGAGCACGATTAAAAACTTCTTAAGATCTTCTTGGATTTGCACTGCGAATCTCTGATTGATGATACCTTGTCTTTGGGTAAGGTGTCAAATATCTTTCTCTTTCTGGATTGCCTTTGTCAACCAAGTAATATTTACCTGAGTGTCTATAGAGGAAATATAATTATTATAGATGATATCATAAAAAGTCTAAATAATGAATAACAACTCCTACAAATCTTAAAATTACCTACCGGTGATTTTAGAAATTTAAGTCTCGGATCACCAATTGTATCAAGGAAAATACGAGAATCGTGTACTAATCCCTCCCAACCCGCTAAAACATACGTAAATAGTAAGTCAAAGTCGCATACTGCCAATACCTTTCTGTCCTCTATATCTCATTTGATCCTCCTCTGTAACAACTACCGCTATATATGTACCATCAATAGCTGCAATGCAATCTTAGTATAAAACAATGATCATAAGATGATAAAACAACATTTTTTCAATGAAAAATATAATGAAGGGGGAGTAAGAACATATTCAATGACCTTAAAATGTGGTATATATCTAGCATCATTGGCAATTTGTTGTGGAATCTCCTTGAATTTAGGATCTTTTGGTACGAGTATATCCCTTGAAAATTCATCAATGGCACTCAAAACTTCTTTAAAAATTCTACTCACTATTTCACCTGAATGTTGAAAGCGCTCGTGGGTATCTCCATTAGGGGAACCTTTACTTAGGATATACACGAATAAACCGAATTTCTCCAAAATAGACATGCTATCAGAAGGTCTCAAACCATAATTATTTTCCAAAACCATACATAATTGACGAAATATATTTTGATTCATCCTAAATGTATTAAAACACCGTTTTTTTATGACCGTTCAATAATTCATTCATCCATAGTTCTCCTGGTTGATAGGAGAACGCAATAAAATTATAAATTACTAACAATATAATATAATATGCAAACCAAGTTCATAATGTCTTAAAGCATACCATGTCAACATAAGTGTACAAATAATAAAAAACAATAAACTAAACATAGTAATACATAGATAGAAACTATGTTTAATGTTTTTTACTCATAAATAAACTTTATCTATTCAACTCTCTATGTATCATTTAGTAAACCGAAAAAATAGCCCTTTTTTTGCGGATCTTCAATCAGCAAGAAAGCAAAGTAAAATTTAGGAGGACCAGTCTCTAAACTAGGCAAAGTACATAGTTTTTCAAAGCATTCGTAACATCATGATGTGACACACCTGCACCAATACTTTGTGATGCACCAATATTCATTATGTTCAAAATTTTCATAACAGAAGTATTCATCTCCATTGTTACATTATGCCTCTCTTGAATCAATTGCATCATATCGTCAAGTCTCCCACATTGCTGCAGATCTTTTTATAATTTTAGTGGAATCAGTTTTTGCACTCTTGTTGCTTTGTGAGCTGTCATTCTCCAAAACCATTTTGCATCTTTTTCTCTCACTCCCTTCATCACGTGAAGCTTGAGGGATAGCACATAGGAGTAGATGCAGGTTTCTCCCCACACCTCTTCTCAGTCACTAGTCACTTGATAATTGTTTAGACCACTAGTCTCATCTATATTCTCATGATCATGATAGCCTAACAAATGATGATGAATATTATGGCTATCAGGAGAAGAAGGAACATATACTTCCTCAATTTCTCATTGTTCTTGTGGAGGGTGAGCCACAGGACAAAATGTAATCTCTCCTTGGGTCAAACATCTAAAAAGTTGATCCAACTTACATTCAAGCTCAGGTTCAAACCCTTCATCTTTAAATGTTGTAAAATTGTTGTTCTCCTATAAAAACATAATTAAGTTATATTTAACTATTTATTTAGCATTAAAGTAAAGGAAAATAACTTAAAATGGGCTAACCTTAATCTTCGAAGCACACCACTCCTTACTAGCAACAATTGTACCTTTGTCATAGTCCCATCCTAATCCTGTTTCTTTCCCTTTCAACTGTTTCTAAAGACTCCATCTAGTTCTCATCCAATCAAACTTATTTTTAATCTTAGTTTTATCCCATTGTAAGTTGGTCGCTTTCTGAAACTCTTCCTCCACTTTCGCTATGGTATCCTTTGACAAATAACTCCACCGTGTTTTCCCTTAATTCTTTGAATATATTAGTTACAAATGTCACAAAAGAGAAGAAGTGTTTCTTTTGCCTAACAAACCTTACCTATATCATCCCCCCTTGACTTTTTCCTTTGTTTCTTTTTTAAGATGATGCCATCCAATCATACAAGATGAGAGAAGGTTATATACTTATTAATCAATTTGCAATTGGTTTAACTAATGAGTTACTTTAATTAGTTACAATTAGACTATTCTAACAAAATAATTGTTCGCTCAAGGTTACACGCATTAAGTTTCAATATTTTTAACCTTGGTAATTATTGCAAGCACATGGGTCATTCGCGTAGTACCTAAGGTGTCGATCCCACGAGGAAGGGAACTAGTCCTAAGTCTAATGGCAACTAAGTCACAAACCTAACAACTATTGTAGAAAAATAAATCAATTGATAATCGGATGTAAGAATTGAAAGTGCTAAAGTAACAGAAAAACAATCACACAACCAAATCCAAAATCAACCTAAAAATCACTAAATGAGAGAAAGGGGATTTTAATTCAAAATTAAAGAAACCCAAACAATTATGCAATTATTGACTCAACGGGCCTAGATGGTATTAGGGTGAATTACTCTCTCTTGAGTTATAATTATTAACCCTAATTGATAAACCCTAATTTAATTTATGAGAATTCCGATCTCTCGATTCGCAATCTACCCAAAAACTAAATTAGATCTAAAGTTGTCTACTAACCTATGGGAACCTATGCTCGATCTCTCGTTACATGATTCTACCGGTTTGATTTAATCCTTTACTTATCAATTCACCCAACTCTCGTTAGCCCAAATTGATTATTTTCACTTAGCTCACCCTCTCAGTCTATCGCCAATAGGACTTAAATCACAATCCAATCAATAAAAAAACACAGTTGAATAAACTTCATTAATCATTAAGAATCAAATCCAAAGGTGAGTTTAAACATCAACTCAACATTCAACTAAACAAATCTCAACACCTATTTCAATTCCATACATGAATAAAATTGAAATAACGAAAATACTATTGGGAACGAAATTCGGGACGACGACAACAGGAAACCCCCTGTTCCGGGAAATACTTTGCATTAAGCTCTTCACCGTGTCTCTCTTCCTTTGTCTCCTTCCTTAATCTCTCAGTGTCACCCTAGGTTTTCTCTCGGAATCGGCGGAATGGAAACTCTTTCGTTCACTCTTGGCTCTCTCTCTTCTCTTTTTCCAGACCTCTGGTGACTGTCACATCATATTCTATCTATATCTTTGAGGCTCTATGTCAAAAATTAGTCCGAAACTTGAGTTTTTCTGTCAGCCTGGCGTAGTGCATGATCGTGGCCCTACCTGCCACGATCATGGCCTGAATGCATGATCGTGGCCTGGCTACTTCTGGTTCTTCCTCTTCTGTCACGATCGTGGCCTATGTGCACGATTGTGGCCTATGCCTTTTAGCCTAAAAAATCTTTAACTCTTCCCGTTCTTCCCTGTTTACCCTGCAATACTAACAAACACATCAAGGTACCTTAAAAATATACAATTTAAGCTCAAAGATTCAAACTAACCCATAAAAACACTTAAACATGAAAACTAACCTAATTAAACCCCAAATGCATACTAAACACTTGAAATGACATAAAAGTACTTAAAACATAATACAAATCACAACTATCAACATCCTCACACTTAAACGTTTGCTTGTCCTCAAGCAAATTAAACAACAAACACGTAACATCAAAGACACACAATGCAATAATGCACCAACGACTCTAATATTCTTGAAATAAATTTAATCATAAACACAATCATTCGAATTATATCAAATTATTAACAAATAAAATGGGTGTCTAGGGGCTTTGACTAGATATACAACTTAATCGAGACCCATGTGCTAACTTATGTACCCTTTTTAATTGTGCACGTAAATTAATAACTTTTCAATCTCTCAGACTCTGTAACCATCCTAGGTATATTTTCATGAAGAAAGCAAAATCAATCTTATTACAGGAACGGTATGTTTTTATTAAAAACCTTTTTTTTTAACTATTCGTTTCCATGTAAAAAAATGCTAGTTAAGCGACTTAGCAAAAAGGCCTCAAATTATAAATGAATATGACAACTTAGAGGGAGCGAAATTTACACTAAGCCCTAATTATGCTGTATATTTATTCAAAGGCCCCCTAATTCACTAATTTCATAAGCTAATGATTATTAATAACCTGATAGACTCTGTCTACAATTAAATGAATTTCACTCAAACCTGAGCCATTGACACATTTACACATTTCACATTATGCAACCTAATGCTATCATAAGGTATGCAAAGTCACATATAAAATAAAAACATAAAATCCCTCCCCACACTTGAACAACACATTGTCCTCAATGTGAGAAGGAACACACACGACATATACATAAACAAAATGTGCAAACAAAAATTAAAATAACAAAGAATAGATAAAATTAATGATAAAAAGAAAAATAATTAAAAAAGTAAAATAAACATAACAGAAAAAATTAAACACAAAATAAAATAATGCTGGAGAAAAATTTTGGGTTAGATTTGGATCCTAAGGAGATGGAGGTGGTGATGGTGTGGAAGGTGGTAATTGAATACCCTGAGCTTTGAAATACCGATAGAGTCGGCTTATCTCACGGCTCTGGCGTCTTTGTATATGCACCACTTCTCGGAGTGTTTTGTTGGTTTCGGATAGTGTATCTAAAACCTTGGTCCAGCGTTGGTTCTCTTCTTCCTCTTCTTCTAATTCCTCACTTGTTGAGTCCCTTGCCTGCCTAGTAGGCGTGAAGCTTGAGCTTTCCTGGCCCATCCTGGTCCGCACATGTGTCTTTTCATTTATTTCCAGCAGACTCATATTGGTGGAGTGAATAATCTCTGCCATATATAGATGATGGTGGTCAAGGAACTTGGGCAGATGCACTGTTAACCCCCTCTGATCCACCTTAAAATGCTCTGCGATGGTAGAAATCAGGTACCCCATTCCAAAATAGTTGCTCCGCTTTTGTGGAACTGCAACAAAAGCATTCAACACATGCGTAGATGTGCAGACTTGGATACTGTGGTCCATGCAACACAGTATGAACAGTCCTTGGTTGAACACTTGTTGGTCTCTGATTTGTCTAAGACCAACTGCACATAAATTTGTGCAGCAACAGTGTTCATGTGACCAGATAATGTTATTATGGGCATTTTTAGCTTAAAAACGCTCAATGGCGCCAGTAAGCTTGTGTCAGTATTGGGAGGGACGGAAGTCATCATGTTGGTCGACAATGGTAGATTCGGGGAATCCGTATATGTCGTACATAATCTCTACTGTTAACTCATACGCTCGCCCCCTTAATCTAAACCATAATTCCTTAGTGTTCTTGGGGTCAAAGGTTAGGGACGTGAAAAATTCTATGATCAGCTCCTCATAAGTGGGGAATTGAAACCTGAAGAATTGACCTCACTGGACCCTCTCTGCTAAATTTTCTATTCGTTCCTGCACCTTTATCCTACCCAGTGTATCAAAATCAAAATATTTAGGCACAACTATATGCCAATAAAGAAGGGAACGAAAACGAGTACCTTCCTCCTCAGAGTAAATGGGAAATGAAACTCCAAAATCTGCTTGATATGAGGCATGATTTAGTTGAAATTGGGAAGTTATTGATGGAAAATTTCTAGAGAGATGTTAGAGCATTTGGAAGTTGAAATTCTAGAGAGATAAAGTAAAAATGAAAGTGAAGGTCAAAGTTAAGTAAGAATTGAATAAATAGGTGGTAAAAGGGTAAAATGGTAAAGTTATCACTTAAAATTTGCATCCTCCCCTTTTTGTTCATTGTCGTAGGCCACGATCATGGCATTCGGCGTACTCTTCCCCATAACTCCGAAATCCTAATCCAAGACCTTCTTCTTCTAATCCTTTCCTTCTCTCATTCAATAATTCTTCTTCACTTCTCTTAATACGCTTGGGTACTCTTCCCCATGACTCCGAAATCCCTCTTTTTGCTTTTATTCATACAATTTAAAATAAACCTAACTACAAATTTCAACTAATCTAACTAAATTAAAAATGAACTAATTTTCCCACGAGTTGTCTCCTATGCAACGCTTCCTTTAACGTCGGTAGCTCGACGCTCCTTTTAAGCTCACGATGGTTGGAATGATTTATTTGATGGTTGCGTCATTATTAATCTCAAAGTCTGAATGTTTGCTGCCATATTGTGATTGTCACCTTCCTTGGAATTTTCTTTACCTCACCTTCTCCTTCGCGAGAGCTTCTTTCAGAAGAATTTTACAGGATTCTCAATGTCTTCCCATTCCCCTCGAGGTTCGGTTTTGTTACGAACCACTGGAGTTGAAGGAGCTCCGTACTCTCTAATAGTCACTTTGAAGGTCAGTTGCTCCTTCCCTACTCATAAAGTTAGTTCGCCCCTATTTACATCGACAATTGAGCGCGCAGTGGCTAAGAACGGTCATCTAAGAATCATCGGAGTATCCTCATCTTCACTAATATCCAAAATATAGAAATCCATAGGAAAGATAAAATTACTAACCTTGACCAGCACATCGTGTATAATCCCCATCGGTCTCAATGAAGTTCTATTGGTTGTTTTAACTAAAAACTTTGTGGGCACTAGCTCTCGTAACCCTAATTTAAAACTAAGAATGTAGGGCATCGCATTTATACTTGTGCCTAAGTTTGCGAATGCCCTATCTATGATAATCTTGCTGATACTGCAGGGGATGAAAAAGTCCCCTGGATCATCCTTCTCCATTATGTTGGGTACGGTTTCCAACATTTACTCCTCCTCTCTCTTTGTGATAGATTCTTGTAATTTTAAATTGGCATGTATCCGTTTCGTCACCTCCTCCATTTTGTTTGGTTCGATTTCTTGTAACGTTTCTACTTCCTCCTTTCTGGCATATAATTCCCTTTTGGCAAAGAATTGGTATGGAAATATCCGTTGAGTTAATTGCACCGATTTGCTAACAATCTTATTTGGAAGGTCGTCTTTAATTACTTGACTTTCGTCTATGTCCACCTTTTCCAGCTCCTTGTCTTGGTTCTGACTTATAACCATGATACGCTCCTTTGGGTTCGGTGTTGCTTGGAAGAGTTCCAGCATTCCAAATCGATATTGCTTCTGCAAGCTATCCTACTTGGACTTTTAAGTTATAGATAGATGAAGCGTGATTCTTTGTGACTTGCTCGAATTTACTCTCAAGCCTCCTATGTGCTTCCTCCATTCCTCTTATCTTATCCAAAATTCTATCCAACTTCGAATCCATTGAGCTTGTTTTGTACTGTTGGAAGCTCGATTGTCCTTGGGGTTTGAACTACCCTTTGTTGTTATTATTGGACCAGGAGAAGTTTGGGTGATTCTTCCACCCAGGGTTATAGGTACTGGAATAGGGATTATTACCCCCTCCATATCCAAATTGTGCCCCTATGTAATTTACTTGCTCTGGGTTATCATCTCTCATTAGATAGCAATCTATCGTATCATGATCCATTTGGCCGCATAGCTCACATTTCAATTTTGCTTCCTTCACTGAAGTTGAGGATGATGCCTTCATATTACTGAGTTGTCGTGTCAAATTATCGATCTTGGCTTGCATTTCTGTCATTTAGTCGACAGCGACAACTCCCTTCCGTTCCCTAAAATTAGTAGGTTACCTACTATGCTCACTAGCCCATAAACATCTATTGCTAGATATCTCCTCTATTAGCTGTTTTGCTTAATCAACCGTCTTTCTCATTAACGATCCTCCCGATGCTGCATCAATGATACCTTGAGTGTATGGGTTCACTCCATTGTAAAATGTCTGCAGTAGGAACTCTTTGGGTAGATTATGGTGTGGGCATCTCCTCTGCAGATCCTTGTAACGCCCCCACGCTTCATAAATAGACTCCCCGTCACCTTGTTGGAAGTTTGTGATCTTTTTAATAATTTTGGTGGTCTTTATTAATGGGAAGTATTTAACTAAGAAGGCTCGCACTAGCTGTTCCTATGTCCTAATGTTGGCAGGACTTAGTGAATGATACCAAGCCTTCGCTCTATCCCTAAGTGTAAAAGGAAAGTGCCTAATCCTCACTGCATCTTCCGACATCTAGTGATATCGAAAGGTGTCACAAATCTCGAGAAAACTCACTATATATGCGTTCAGATCTTCATTTGCAAGTCTATAGAATTGGATGTTCTGCTGAAGCATGTTCAGGAGGGCTGGCTTGATTTCAAAGGAGACTGCTTAAATAGGCGGTCTAGCCATTCCTTGGTTCGCAGGATTGAATCCTGGCCTCATAAAATCCATGAGGGTCCTCTGTTGTTGCCTGCCAGGGTTAACTTCTTAATCCATTTTTCTTTGGAATTCTTCGGCCATTTGTATTTTTTCGGTTTCTTCTTCTTCTTCGCGCCGAGCTTTCCTAAGTGTTCTTTCTAAATGTGTTATTTCTAAATCGGTCGTCTCAATTACACGACTTGAACTCCTTGTGACTCTTGTGTTCATACAAGAGTATGAATCCTAAATAAAATGCATGAAAGAAAATAACAACCCTAATGCATTAAATTATAGAACTAAATTGCCTTCCTTGACAACGGCGCCAAAAACTTGTTCACTCAAGGTTACACACTCTAAGTTTCAATACTTTTAACCCTGGTAATTACCGCAAGTGCACGGGTCGTTCGCGTAGTACCTAAGGTGTCGATCCCATGAGGAAGGGAACTAGTCCTAAGTTTAATGACAGCTAAGTCACAAACCTAACAACTATTGTAGAAAAATAAATCAATTGATAATCG
This sequence comes from Erythroxylum longipes, assembly GCA_027563885.1. Lineage (NCBI taxonomy): Eukaryota > Viridiplantae > Streptophyta > Magnoliopsida > Malpighiales > Erythroxylaceae > Erythroxylum > Erythroxylum longipes. The sequence continues at coordinate 14,347,215 of JAOQMS010000001.1, read as the reverse complement.
AATGTAAGAATTGAAAGCACTAAAGTAACAGAAAAGCAATCACACGACCAAATCCAAAGTCAACCTAGAAATAACCAAGTGAGAGAAAGTGGATTTTAATTCTAAATTAAAGAAACTCAACCAATTATGCACTTATTGACTCAACGAGCCTAGACAGTCTTAGGGTGAATTACTCTCTCTCAAGTTATAATTCTTAACTCTAATTGGTAGACACTAATTCAATTTATGGGAATTTCAATCTCTCGATTCGTAATCTACCCAAAAACTAAATTAGATCTAAAGTTGTCTATTAACCCACTGGGAGCCTATGCTCGATCCTTGATTACACGATTCTACCGGTTTGATTTAATCCTTTACCTATCTATTCATCCAACTCTCGTTAGCCCAAATTGATTATTTTTACTTAGCTCACCCTCTCAGTCTATCGCCAACAGGACTTGAATCACAATCCAATCAATAAAAAAACACAATTGAATAAACTTCATTAATCATCAAGAATCAAATCCAAAGGTGAGTTTAGACATCAACTCAACATTCAACCAAACAAATCTCAACACCTATTTCAATTCTATACATGAATACATTTGAAATAACAGAAATACTCTAGGGAACGAAATTTGGGATGGTGACAGAGGGAAACCTTCTGTTCCGATAAGTACTTCGGATCAAGCTCTTCACTGTGTCTCTCTTCTTTTGTCTCCTTCCTTAATCTCTCAGTGTCACTAGGTTTTCTCTCTGAATCGATGGAATGCAAACTCTTTCATTTACTCTTGGCTCTCTGTCTTCTCTTTTTCCAAACCTCTAGTGGCTGTCACATCATATTCTATTTATATCTTTAAGGCTCTAGGTCAAAGTCGGGGTCGAAACGGTCCAAAAATTCATTTGAAACTTGAGTTTTTCTATCAGGCCGACGTAGTGCACTACAAGAAAATCATGGAATAGAGTTGGAAATTTACCAACGGATAAAAAATTGATGCTATTTACCGACAAAAAATTATTGTTCGTCGGTAAATAAACTATATTGTTTATATATAGCGACAGAATAATATATCCGTCGGTAATAATGGAGGGAAAATTTTTTGCCCAAAATCTCCGACGACATATAGTGATAACACAACTTACGATGTAGGAATAAATTGTAGGAATGGTTCCCGCAATTTAATTGCTTCGATAGATACCGACGGAATTATGTCCGTCGGAAATTTACCGACGAATTAGAATTTATCGTCGGTAACAATTGTGGGAATTACTCCTGTAATTAATTAGCTTCACACAATTATCGACGTAATGCATTCCGTCGATATCCATTTAATTAACTTTACCGACGGCATTGGTGTCCCGTTGGTGTTTCATTGGTTGGGAAACTTAAATACTGACGGAATTTATATTCCGTCGGTAACTGTCAGCTATTTGCTAAACCAAACATCGTCGTTTGGTTGAAGACGAAGTGGTAAAACCTGAATCACTGACGGAATATGTATTCCGTTGGTAATTCATCGGTTTTATCACGAACATGTGGCGTGCGTTTCATCAATTTTACCAACGGATTGAGGTTGTCCGTCGCCAAATGAGCGGTAACTGAGGCGGTTAATTAATATAGAAATTCAAATACCGACGGAATATATATTCCGTCGGTATTTGTCGGCAATTTGTTTCGTCGTTTGTTTAAAGATGACGAGGTAAACCTAAATTACCGACTGAATATATATTCCGTCGGTGATTCATTGGTTTTAACACGAACACGTGGCGTGCGTTTCATCAATTTTACAGACGGACTGATGTGTTCCGTCACAAAAAAAGTAGTAACTGAGGCGGTCAATTAATTTGGAAATTCAAATACCGACGGATGGCAATTTTCTTCGTTGTTTGGTTAAAGACGACGAGGTAAACCCAAATTACTGACCGACTATATATTCCGTCGATATTTGAATGCCTTTAACTCGCGCTACTGTGCGCCCCCCGGACATTTCTTCTTCTCTCCTTGTGATCGCCCTCTGTTTTCCGACACCCTCTCTTGCATTTTTTGACTGTTTTTTAACCGTTTTCTTACTCATCATGCGTCATTTGAGGTAAGCTCTCTAATGGGTGTGTTATTTCTAAAAAAAAAACCATGTTTTTAGTGTTAACCGTGAGTGTTTGGTGATGAAATCTTGTTTGATTATTGTTGTTGTTTGCGGTTTTTTCGTGTAATTATTGATTTATTTGTTGTTCATATGTATTATTGTTGGTAAATAATGGACAAATGCACTTGATTTGTGGTTAGATTGAGATTATACATATTGCCTATAAGGTGTTCGATAATACCTTTTATAATGTTTGAAATGTTTCTTTGTAATTGTTGTGTGAATTTGAGAATTTGAATGCTTAATTTCGATAAAATGCT
>JAOQMS010000001.1:14332042-14344732 GCA_027563885.1 Erythroxylum longipes | reverse complement strand
CAAGAGAGTGAATAGTCAAGAGTCAATGCAGCAATCCAGTCTGCACATATTCTTTTGTACTCTTGAGTTAGATTTTTAGAGAACTTAAGGCTTTAGCCACCTTTCAAGCTTTACTGAATCAAGTGTATTAATGTATTGTGGCTTGTAAGGTTATTAAATCTTTGTAAAACCAACATTTGTTCAAGGATGAATGAAATATATATATGATCTGCGCATGATTATGAGCATTGTTAAGTTTCACGTTGCATGTGTTGACCAAATGAAATTGAGGCTTTGAGAAGCAGTTAAGGTTTATGTTTGTGTGTTTCTGACCTTGGATTTGGATGAATGAGGGTGTCTAGAAGGAGTTAAGTTTGCACTCAGTGAGGCAGACGTAAAGGAAGAACACAGATGAAAGGAATCGTCTGTGCTGACGTCACAACACAGACGTAAATAAAGATATAGAGGAAGGGTATCGTCTGTGCTGACGTCACAACACAGACGTAAAGGAAGGACAAAAACTAAAGGAATCGTCTGTGCTGACGTCACACACAGACGTAAAGTAAGAACCCAGATGCATCAAACACAGACGCAAGGAATACAGATGACACGTCGTAACACAGACGTAAGGAATCATCTGTGATGACACGTCATAAAGCAGACAATAGAAATACAGACGATAGTAAGGCAGATAATCAAAAGGCAGATGGTAGAAGGACAGACGATAGAAAGGCAGACGGTAGAAAGACAGACGATAGGAGAGGGGTCAACCCAGACGATAAAAGTCAACTATAGACAATAAAACCTAGACGATAGAACTCAGACCATAAGTAAACACAGATGATGGGCTAGCCACAGACGATATAAAGATGAAGTTAAGTCAGTATAATTGAGCAGTCACTTACTTGGAATTAAACATAGAATTCACTACTCAAAGATCAAGAATCAGTTAAAGACTTAGACCGACTACGAGTCGTGGGACATCATGGTAAGAAGTGATCAAGATGAAGTTTCAGGTTAAGGTTTGTCCTGGTGAGGGCACTCCACCCTTGTGTGATGCGCATCCAGATATCACTTAGGATGTCAGCCATGTGTCTCACAAGAGGCGAGGGCCCAACAAAATTCACTGAATTGACCTCATATGAGAACTCTATTTGGAAAGTTACTTATTTGTCTATGGAAATTCTGATTATAATGATTGTATATGGCTATGTTTGGCTGGACGAAAAGTTTTTAATGGAATGGTTTATAATAGAATTGAACGTAAATCGATATCATGTTAGAAAATTGTTGTTTAGGAGAAATGGAAGGGTTTATAATGTAATATAGTGAAATGTTATTTAGATGAAGGGTTTATAATATAATATAGTGTATCATTTCTACTATTTAGGATAGAATAGGATGTAATATGAAACCCTCCTCTTCTATCTCATTTCATTATAAAACCTCCTCCCAGATGATGTAATAATATTACATTCCATTCTATTTCATTATAAAAACCCCAACCAAAAATAACCTAAGTAACCATTTGAATTAGATCTCCGAAGTATCTCATATTGGGATTGATATGTTTTAATACTACTTCTGACATATTCTAATCAAGGATAGCTCATTCGGTAGTCATTAGACATAACATGAACTATAGATGAGATTGTTGTGTTGAGGTTTAAATTTTTTGATAATTTATAAGGATAACATTCTCTGGTGAATATCTTTGTAACTGAATTCCATAATAGTATAGAATTATTTATGGAGGAAATTCAATATGAAATATTTATTTCTTCCATAGCTATGCCTAGTACAACAAGTTACTTTTGAAAGTTCTAATTAAATCAATAAGTTTCCATATTAGATATTGAATATTATAACTTTGATAGAGACAAAGTTAATGATTTTTAGATGTGATGCTTGGTTGATGTATATATTATCCAATAATTTTTGAACTAAATCGTATAAGAAAAGGTTATAAGATATTCAAAAGGTTTGATATAAAATTACAGACCTATTGAAAAAAAATGTTTATTTCATTACATATTTATAAGAGAATGGTTCTCAAGGTAAGTAATAAGAGTAAGATGAAATCTTAAAAAATTTAAATCTTATGATAATATATCCAATTAAAACTAGTGCCTTTATTGATACATTTGATGTACAATTGAAAGATTATGAGACATTGAAATATTCAGTTTCAAGATAAATTCAAAAAACTTGTTTTAAAGATGATTATGAATTTGTCATATCTACAAAAAAGTTAGTAAGAGTATAGTTATTTACTTAAATGAGAGTATGTAGAGATATATGGCTTATAAGGAACAAAGTTTAATATTTTCAATTGTTGAAAATATAACTTTCTAAGAATAACACTTGTTGGATATGAAAAAGTAGCATCTTAATTCTACGAATTAGATCTAGATATATATATAGAAGTTCTTTACCTATTCTGGTCTAAGTAAATAATATACTAAAGGTGTTTAGTATTTGAGATATTTGATACTTGTGAAGTAGCAAATTTCTGTTATTCTATGTATGGTTGATATTTGAGTTCAAGATTATAGGTAAATTAACTTTAGAAGTAAATCCTTATTAAGGTATGTTTAACTTAGAATAATACTATTTTAAGATTAGAAAGTCTAATCAAACCATAGTACATTTGTCATCTAGTGTAAATGATTATTTGGATTAGAAGTTCTTTAATGAACTTGGTATAGTTCTTTGCATCGTTAGATAGTGATATAATGTAGAACATGAGAGCTATTGAGCTTGCAAAAGGAGTTAAGTTCTCATCAAAGATCTAAGTATGTATTTAGGAAGTTTATAATAGTTGTAACGATAATTGATATGAAAATTATAAGATTTAAGCAAGTGTTCAATAGAGAATCTTATAGAATTCTCTCACTAAACCATTGTCTCAATAGTAGCATGATCATCATATGGTAATATGGTTTATGCCCTACAATTAATCTACTGTTTGTAGTTTATTGACATAATTATTTAAAGACATTCTTTATTTTACACATATTTAGATGTATATGATAAAGCCTATAAGATAAATATACATTGCAGATGAAATTATGATGAGATCATAATTGTGATTCATATTGCATTTATGTATTATATCTAAGCTATTCCTAGTCATTGTTTTATTAAGACTGGACATTAATAGAATGTAAAAAGACTAGCACACATTATGTTTCTTCTTTATGAAGGAAGTACTCAATCTCTTAAACTAAAGTATAGAGATACTTAATCAAACATCTGGGTGCTTGTTAGATAACAAGTTCATTGAATTGGCCTCATATGAGAATTCTACTTCTATGTTTATGAAAATTCTCATTATAATGAATATATAAGTGGTTTTTTAACTTGAGATCTTTAAAGTATCATATATATGGATTTCTATACTTTGATACTACTTTTGACCTATTGTAGTCAAGGATAACTCAATCAGTAGTCATTGGATATAACATAAACTAGATGGAGGTAGTTGAGTGATTAATATAGGTTTTATTACCATAAAGTGATTAGGGAAAATGTTATGTTGCTCTCAATTAATATTGATTCAAGAAATCCTTAGCCAAGGGAATGACACTTAGAAAAATAGTTTTCAAATGTTATTAATTGAATCAATTGCTAATGGTGGAGAACTAATAAGATTAGACTCAAATAGAGTTAGACATCATTTCCATTCTATATGTCTAATTGAAGCATTAATGATGAAATGATTAAATTATACAAAAAAATTATGCACTGAAAGGTTCAAAACCACTTTGACATTCTTAAATATTTGACTGGTCATGATGTATTACTAGAAGTTAATCTTAATCTATAGATATAAATTATTTTATTAGAGAATTCAAGATAGATTAAAGGAGTTTAATTTATCTAATCCTATATGATTTAGGATTGTAATTTATATCCATTGCCAACATATTTAGAAATCTAATGGGTCACACATAAAGAATGAGTTGAAGAGAGAAAATATGTTTTAAGTTAGATTTGATTGTAAAGTTTGAGAAACTTTATGATTCAATATGAGATAATTAATAAATATAGATCAATGTAAGATACTGGATCTTCTTTGGGCATAATTGGTATTTAATTATAATTAATTCTAATTTTAATTAAAGTATAATCGAAATTAGAATTTGTTTCCATTAAATCTCTAAAATATCTATAACCTACTATAAATAGGCTTAGGCTCCAAGGAAGCTAATACACATTGTCTAACCTCTCTATAATAGATGCAAAGTTCTTTTAATACGCTCTATAGATATCATTAGAGGTTGGACACTTATGCATATACGATGGCTGAAATTAGTTGATTTCAAAAATTATTTAAGGGAAGCGTTAAGAAAAAAGATCAAGATTCAAAAAAAGGTATGAATTACAATTCATGCTTTATTATATTTTATATGTTAACCAAGTTATACAATTTAAGTAATCTTGGCTTTGAAAAAAATTTTAAAAAAGTTATTATTTTGTTATATGCATAATGGAATCCCTCTGTTATTTTCCAATAATCAATCCATCAAAATTTTATCCTACTCTTTTGCAAACCCCGGTCATAATAAGTTATATGCATATGTACATCCAATCTTACAATAAATTCATTATCAATATATCTGTTTATGTAATTTTTATAAATAAATTATTATGGTGTAAATCAAATCAACTATTACAAAATATAATATTGAAGAAGTAAGTTATTAAATCAAAAGTTGATTCACAAGTTTTAGCATAATTTTAATACTAATTTACATAAATTAATTAAAGGAGAGCAAAACTAGTTAAGACGTTAACTTACTTAAATAATTAATTGCATTGATAAACTAGAATAAAGTGTCTTAACTATACAACTTAATTCATCACTATTTTTTCAAAGTCACTAACAATTCTATTATGAGTAAAGCACAAGGCTTATTCCTATAAGGAAGTCCTATTTAGGAATGTGCTCTTTCAATACTTTTTTTTTCTTTCAGGAGGATTAATGTAGTCTAATAAAAGAAAAGGTTATTGAAATATGATTTTATTTTTATGCCCTTTTAATTTTGATGTTAGAGTATTTCCCTATAATTCTAGCATAATATCCCTAGGATTATAAGCCACTTGACCAAAATAAATTTTAATTTTTTGAATGGCATTTCAAACTTGAATTTTGATAGGCGTAGATTATATTATGTTTTGCTATGATTTTAAGTGTGTTTTTTTAAGTGTTTCTTATATTATTATCACATGTATAGTTTAGAATTTTGTTATTGTTAATGTTTGTATGTATTCTAAGTGTTTGTTTGGTTTAAAGCAAGAATTTAATCTTAATTTTACGTTTTAAGAGGTGTTTGATGTGTTTGTGAGTGTCAGGAATCAGGAAATTGAATAATGATCATGCATAATTTGTCACAATCGTGACAGAGAGGGAAACAATAGGAGCATGGTCATGACTTCAAGTCACGATCGTGATAAAGGCTTTTCCAAGCATAATTGTTTTCATGTTTTGAAGGTTCGGGGCTATTTTTGGAACCGAATCAAGTGAGGAAACCCTAGACAAAACCCTAGAACCTTAATGCATTATTTAAGAACATGAAAACCAAAAAAAGAAGCAGAAGCCACTAAATCAAAGAAGATTAAGAGGAGACATCAAGAAGAACTTTAGATAAATTCCATCATTCTAACTCAAGACACAAACTAGTTTTTCTTTCTTTTCCTTTTCTTTCTTTAATTTTCTTAGATGTTTATTTGGATTTCTAAGATTTTTAACATGATTATGGGTTTCTAGATCCTATTAGGAATTGTTCTTGAATTATTTTGTTAACTTTAATTATTATTGAATTCAATACATCTTTGAATGTTGGTGATATATTGTCGTGCATATACTTAATAATAAATCAAGGGAGTAAGTCAAGTCATTAGTGTTAAGGTGTGCAACAATAGTTGGAAACTAATAAAATTAGAATTATAAAATTAATGATCAATTAAAGAGAGATCTTGGTTGTGAATTTAATTATCTATAAGATTGCTTCATATATAATTAATAAGTTGTGAGTAGTTTTGTAAATCGAGAGATTACAAATCTATAAATATCAAATTCAATTAGGGTTACTTGATTATATCTTGAGAGAGAGTAATCAAAACTTTAGGATATCTTATTAAACATAAATTGGATCAACAAGATTAAAGGAAACAAAATAAGGATAGAATAGTTCCTAAGTCTTCAACGTTGATAAATCTCAATTTCATTGGCAACTCACTTATCAATTGTTTATTTGTTTTGTTTTATTATTTGATTTAATTTCTATTTTTATTTTAATTTAAATCAAATCCTTAGTACCTTAGACAAGGTTCTTATTCAAATTGTTTAGGTGTTTATAGTCCTTGTGGGAATGATAACCTTGATACTACAAGATACAATTCGTATACTTGCAAAGTTGAGAGTTTTATTAATATATAAAACTTACTCTACAAGTTTATGCCACCATTGCTGGGGAATTTTAGCATTATGATGATTTGAATTCCTTTGATTTAAGGAATTGTTACCCTTTCTTGTGTCTGATCCTAAAATTAGATATTAAGTATAAATGTCTTCTTAAGAATGATATTAAGCTTATTTATTTCATGTTAAAGAAAGAATTAGAATATATGTAGATCTTATTTCTTTCATGCAAGGCTAAGTACAAATGTCTTCTAAAAAAAGCGTTGTACATCACAAAATAAGGTAATGGAACTTGTTCAAGAAACTGGAACAAAAAGGAATGCTACAAAAAATCAAGTTTGAACTTCTGGCATCTTAACAAAGTTAAGAGCACAAAAAGAGACTGGACCATAAAAAGAATTAGTAGTAATGGATATGTGTAGCTTATGGTTCCACATACTTACACACAACCCTTGTGGACCTTTTAAACATGTAATCAAATTTATTTATGGATAGCTTATATGGTACTATATAATTATAGAAAACTTATTTTTGTATCTTTGGATGATGTTATGGATTGACTCATGTGTATATAAAAGTGTTTTGATGATTTTTAGAACACATTTTTCCATTTTATAGACCAATATTGTGCATAATTTTTTTTTGGCTTATTGAATTTAGTAACTACTTTTAAGATGGTCCATGTCATATGTAATACTGAATTAGATACTTATGATTTAAATTCATAGGCTAGTGTTCAGAGGCATGTGTCTTATCTTCATGTGTGCATTAAATAAAAACATGCCATTTTTATTAATTTAATATATAATTTCATACAAAATATCATAAATTGAATACATTGTTCAATACATAGAAAAAGGGTTAAATTGGAACTCAATGTTTTATATAAAATTCAATTTAAACTATAACATTTCAACATATATAAAAAGAATACTAAAGTTCCATAAATTTTTAAAAAGGTTCTTGACTTAACATCTCTATCAATCCTTCATTAAAAAACCATAAACAGTATTATTTTATTAATTTTTATAGGTCTTATGCCATATATGTATCCTATATGGAAGACTCAAAAAATACAAAATTTTATAGTTCCCATGTCATATGCTCCTCTCTCTCCATGCTTCCTTTCTCATCCCCAATTATTCAATATTTTATTCCTTTGCATTTGTTAAGATGGGTTGACAAGCAAAAGCCTAATTCTATTGTGCTTTTGAATTTGGAAGTAAGTATAAGCTAAGAAAATATCAAGTTTACAAGATTACATATAGACTAGCATTGTCAGGATTTGCGTATTTGTGGGCACTAAAAAAACCCAGATTGATTGTCAATGATTAGGAATCTTTACATTTACGAGTTGCTAAAAGAGCAAATAAATGAGGGAAGTTTTGCTTGGTATGAGTACCATAGTTAGAGATATTAGGACATTCTTCAATAAGAGGATCACTATTCGGTTTAAAGTAGGATTCTATAATTGAAACTCTATAATTCAATCATTGCCTTGTGCTCTTACCATATAGATGGGGATGGTGTTCACTTCTATTAGGAAAAGCAGTTATTAATTTATACAATGTTGATTTTCTTTTTAATGAGTTCATTTCTCTAAGTTCACATATTGTTCTGTTAAATTTTTATGTACTATTGACGTCTTTTATAGGTTTTTGTTGAACTTTTAGGTTTTAAGCAATTTTAATAGCTAAAGTAATTGCTTTAATCTAGGTCATTTCATTCATGCTTGCAAAATTTAGTGATGGAATTTTGGAAACTTGTTAAAATAAGCTACTAGTGCATCTATCTTTACCATTTTTTTTAATTTAGAAGACATCCTAAACATAGCCAACATTTGATCTCTATTGAAATTCAATTCATACTTCATCGATGAGATTAGTAAACAATAAAAGTTTCATACAAAAAAAATAAGGGAGGTAATGATGCTTTAGGGATTGAACAAGAATATAAATGGTTTTAGCTCCTTTGAGGGGTTGAAGAGCTACATTCTGAGTTGTTTCTCTTTGTTGCATCACCTTCTGTTGAGCATTGTCATTAGTATATAATGCCAAAAGTATTGCCATTTTGTTAAGCAAAAGAGAATATAGGAATAAATATTTCACCTTTCCTAACATGCTTAGTTTTCTAGGTAAATTCATAGACAAACTAGTATGCATAATTGGGGATAAGAAAGGAAACATAGAGAAACAAGAGCATATAATATGAGAACCACAAATTTTTCTATTTTTTAGTTCCTTGCCACATAGAAAACATATATATGATGAGACTAGAAAATTTAAGAAATAATACCACCTACATTTTTTAACAAAGTGTTGTAAAAGATGTTAAGTCAGGGTCCGTTTTAACATTTGTGAAATGTTAAGGTTCTTTCTGTACGTGTTGAAACATAAGGGTTTAAATTAAATTTTGTTTAAAATCTTAAGATTGAATTTGACCCTTTTACCTTTAATAAATAACGTTATAAAGGTACAACTCATCTCATCCCTATTACTTATACAAGTAAATACCAATGATAGCACTAGATATAATCCAATACAATAACATCAAACCACATACCCAATTATGTTTATTCTCCCTTTCATTCATTATCAGCCATTAATATGGTATTATGTCTTAAGACATTTATGACATATACATTTTTTAAAGTAAATTTTTCATCTAATCAGTCTAAGAAACTACAACATTCATTTCCCTACAATAAACAAGATAAATAGTCATCATTGTTATAATCCTTCTCTAGATTAATTAAACTATGCATAAAATTTACCCCATATTTTTTATATCCAAAGAATCTCCTTCTATGGTTCTTTGATGTCTAATAAGTATATAAAGGAGCTTGCAATCCATAATTATAATATGTATGGGCACGTTGTTACACACTTGTTATTATTGATGTTGATGATTCCATATATCAAAATCCACCCAAGCCATATCAAGTATTCACTTAATACTACACTAAATTGTTTTATAGCTACTGGAATCAATATAATTATCAACCAAATAACTTAAAATTTGATTGTTTGAGGATTCCTTATTAAGCTATTGTTTAATACTCTCTTTACCATGTTATGATAATTAAATGTTTCATTACATACATGTTGGCTCACGAATGACCATGTTGGAATACAATTTAATATTATCACAAATTCAAGCATTATATTAGAAGCTTTCCATTTCAATATATTAAAAAGAAGTGGAGAGACAAATTTCATTGCATTGCATGCAAGATATCCACCACCAATAACCTAACCACCAAGGTTTGAGAATGTATGTATCACGTCAAACATATATGTATATTCCTAATCATCATTATCATTCATCACCATAAAAATTTTATACTTCTATAACCAAAACTATAATACTTAGTTACACCGATCTTTCTTATAAATGGAATCAACAAATTATATACAACTTCTCATCATATCTATTACAACTTCCCAAAGTTCAAATGCAACTAGTTCGCTCATTAAAATGCCTTCACGACATTTTTTCACCTATGAAAATATTGTTAAATATTATCCCCCATTCTTTGTACGACCATTTTATTATGTTTTAACATCTTTTGAGTAAGTTATGGGTAAGTGAGAGAGAGATAGAGAGTATGCAATATTTGAAACTTTATATTGATTTTATTATTGTATGGAAGATGATGATGTACAATTCCATTAGATTAAAACGTTTTCTCTAACAAGTCCTTGTTTAGTTTCCAATAGTTAGAAAAGGAGGGAAACCATCAAAACCGCCTTGAACTCTAAATTTGATTTTAATGAACAGCCTATAACTAGATCACAAACAAGATTTGCCTTTTCCAAAGTTAGCAATTCCAATTTCCCTAAGGTACAAGCTTGTGATGATTTCCTCATGTGCATCAGAGATTTATATCTAAACCTAGCTAAGGTTGGTAATTTTCATTACTAGATACCTAATTTAGAATTAAAGAATCCCTGATTTACTCTGATAAACTTTTAATTCACTTTGTAATTGAAGAATCCCTAATCTAAAACCTAGCTCATAAACTTCCTTGGATAAACTCTCGATTGCGACTTCTACTAGGATCTTTACACTGTAACTTCCTACATCAAAGATCATGATCTATATGGAGGATGATTTCTCCTCTCTAGTGTTTCAGTTATAATTTGCTTTTGCCTCTACCAGCAATTTCTGATTTCTCTCTATTTCTCCTCTACTTCATATAGAATTGTGTGAGATGAAAAATAACGTCGCATGAGGCTAGATGATGTTGGTTAGGTGGCCCCATCATGTTACAAATACTACATTGATTTTGCATTTGGATTTGGGTTTTTAGTGGATGTTGATGATAGGAGGGACAAACGTTATAAAAACAAAAACCATATGAGTGCTATCGATAATTTTTAAAGTTATAGAGTACTTAAATAATTTGCAAAATTATAAGAGAGTCTGCTAAATTTAACCGTTTTTAGAATTCAAATATGAATTAATCGATACCTTTGTGTTATATTTAAATGTTAGATATCTAACATACATTTTGAATATAAAGTGAAAAATAGTGAAAATTGAATAGTTTTAAAATTTTGGTTAGAGGCTAATTTGATCTTCAAGCTAAATCAAATACAGTAAAACTTCTATTAAATTTCGGTTGATGTATTAATAATTCTGATTTGAATTGATACGTTAACTTAGGGCATATTTGTTTCCATTTTATTTTTGGTTTTCTGTTTTTGTTTTCAAATTTAGTTTAAAAAAACTTGTTTATTTGAATTTTTAGTTTCTGCTTTTGGTTTTGGCTTTTTTCATATTTCAAAAATTATAAAAACCATAAAAATTGTTTTTGTTTTCTGTTTCTATTTTTTTCATTATCTGATTTACTATAATTTAATATATTATTCAATTATTAAATAATAAAATTATGAATAATTTAATTCAACATTATATATTTAATAAATTAAAATTAATAATCAATAAAATTATGAATAATTTAATTTTATTTAATTTTATAATTAAACTATATGTAATTAAATTTTAATAATTATTAATAAATTTAATTAAATTTAAAATATATAAATATTCAAATAAAAATTGATTAATAATTAAAATATATTTCAAATAAATATTAATTAATTATTTTATTATTAAAATAAATTTTGTATAAGAGATTAAATAAATTTATTTAATTAAAAATAATTTATCTTCAAGTTTTATCTAATATGTAATTATAATTAGTGATAAAAATATAACTGCATTAATATTAACAACTAAACATGTTTTTGTTTTTATTTGAAAGAAAAATAGAAACCGAAAACTGAAAACTACAACAGAAAAACAGAAGTAAAACTAAACGGCCCATTGATGTTTGATTAATGAATATCTCTTTTAATTAATAAATTTATAAAAATATTATAAATTTGCGTAGTAATTACTCCATAAAATCCTCTATTCCAACCTTGTTTCATTAAATTTTATCGACACATTTAGGACATGTTTGGTTGGATGTTAATTAACAGAATAAAATAAAACGGAATGGAACAGAATGAATAGTTTATAATAGAATGGAACGTAATATAGTGAAAAGTTATTTGAGAGGGATGAAAGAGTTCATAATGTAATATAGTGAACCATTGTTTGGAAGATGAATGAAATGTAATGTAATGTATAATAAATGACTATTATACCCTTGATATTAAAATGGCTGTTGCAAAAGATTTAACGCTATGATTTTAAAACAAAAATTATGTCCAATTAAAAAGTCATGATTGTGACTTGTTTTTATATATCTTTTCTATTTAAAAATAATAAAATTTTTATTATTAATTATATACAATTTATTATTAATTATATAAAAATATTACTATTAATTATTTAATATATTTTATTTTATTCTATTCTATTCTATGTGATTTATATATAAAAATAATTTATTTTTATTTTTATTTATATAGAAATATATACAAAAAATTAAAGAATAATTTTTATATATTTTCTATTTTCATTAATAAAAATTTTATTAATTTTTATTTTGTTATTAATTATATACAATTTATTATTAATTATATAAAATAGTATTATTAATTATTTAATATATTTTATTTTATTTTATTCTATCTGATTTATATATAAAAATAATTTATTTATATTTTTATTTATATAGAAATATATACAAACAATTAAAAAATAATTTTTAAATATATTTTCTATTTTTCATTAATAAAAATTTTATTAATTTTTTATTTTATTATTAATTATATACAATTTATTATTAATTATATAAAAATATTATTATTAATTATTTAATAAATTTT
>JAOQMS010000001.1:14321219-14331942 GCA_027563885.1 Erythroxylum longipes | reverse complement strand
GAATTTTTATTAATAATATAAAAATATTATTAAAGGTAATAAACTTGTAGACCGTAATAAATGAGTTTGGAGAAAAAGGAGTTAAGGTTAGAAGAAATAATTTATATTAAGAAAAATTATTAAGGGTATATTAAGTAGTATATATTTATTAGTTTACGTTCCTTCCTAAACTTTCTAAATAAGAGATTTTTTATTTATACTGTTTAAGATGGAATAAAATGTAATATAAAATCTTCTGCTTTTATCTCATTTCGTTCCATTCTATTATAAAACCCTCAACCAAATAATAGAAATATGTTATATTCTATCCTATTTAATTATTAACTCCTCAACTAAACAAAGCGCTATATAGAATTTAGTTATATAGAATTTATATAAATACTTAGATTTTAGATTTAATAAATCACTCGTTGAAAAACTATTACGGAATAAGAGAAATGATCCCAGTACTTACCAAGCCCCTGGCTTTTAAATGGAGGTAACCAACTCCGTAGAAATTGAAGCCGCACCAGTTATCCGACCCGAAGACCAGGAATTCCACGCTCGGATCAGAGTCAACATCCAATCAAAATTCTACACGTCAACTAAGTAACCACTTGTAGCGTTTCTATTGGTGGCGATAATGTCACCCGCTTCACTTGCCTTCACTATTCAGAGTTCCTTTTGTGTTTTGCCAGAATAGAAATAGAAGAAACCTCACAGATCAAGTTGGACGAACAATCGTCTCTCCAAACTCTCAGAATAACCGTGGCGCCCTCAGGTCAACAAACCCTCTCTAGAAGGAAGCCATCTTCTTCTTCTTCTTCTCCTTCTCCGCCATCTTCAACTTCTGCTACCAGGATAGTGTACAGAGAAAAGCCCATCCCATTCTGGCACCACAACTGGTTCATAATACTTCTTTTCGCGATGGCTCTCTCCTTCTTCGCTCTCGCCATTTTTCTTTTCCTTAACCTCGACAACGATCAAGCCTCCTTCTCTTCCGCCTCCGCTTCATCTCCCTCCTCCTCCGAAGGCGTTGAGGTTTGGTTCTTTTGATTTGTTCATGTCTTTCATAATTGATTGATCATCTTAACCAAAAAAAAATGGAGTTTTTTCTTTTTATATTCCAGATAACGTACGGGTCGGTTGTTAAGTTTATGCACGAGAGGACAAAATATCGGCTTCATTCACACGAAGTGCCGTATGGTTCAGGTAGCGGGCAGCAATCCGTTACGGCATTTCCTGGTGTTGACGATTCCAATAGCTACTGGGTAAGTTGATGACAGTCAAATATATGTTTTTTTGTTGTTGTTGTTGTCGAAATTAGTCTTAAAAAGTGGAACTCTGTATTTTACTGTGTTAGATTGTGAGAGCTGAGCCAGGCATAGATGCTAAACAAGGTAACACCATTAAACCTGGCACAATTATCCGTCTCCAGCACATGAGGACTAGAAAGTGGCTCCACAGTCACCTCCATGCGTCTCCAATCTCAGGAAACTTGGAGGTTTTCTCAGTTACTCCACCTTATTATTTTCATTATAAGGCTTGCTTAATGTACATCTCATTTTAGTCGCGCATTAGGTGAGATAGACAAAGGGTTGATTAATCGATCTAAAACAGTGGAGTGAACTGAACACACGGGGAAAGAATATTAAGATTTGTGATGCAGTGGAGCTTCATACGTCACCATTGCAGAATATTAAGATTTATGATGTAGTGAAGCTCCATACTTCAATATTGCAGAATATTAAGTTTTATGATATAGCGGAGCTTCATACCTTAATGTTGCAGGTTAGCTGCTTTGGAGGAGATGCTGAATCTGATACTGGTGATTACTGGAGGTTAGATTGACCACCAACCAACTATATCTCTCTTCAATTAACCTCTATTATTCGGCATTATTCATACTGTTTCTCTTTTCAGGCTTTTCATTGAAGGTAGTGGAAAGAAATGGAAACAAGACCAAAGGATTCGACTTCAACATGTTGACACTGGTGGCTACCTACACAGTCACGACAAGAAATACCAACGTATAGCTGGAGGCCAGCAAGAGGTAACCTTCTTCATGCATTGTTGATTGATTTATGTATACTATATATATTAGCACTGAAATCATTAAGCTGGTCCCTTCAATTTTTGTTATTTTTCTTAATGTTTAAGGTCTAGGCCCGAATCATTTGTTTCTCCTTTGGTAGCTAGAATGCCAAATTCTTGACAACTTAAGGTAGCTAAGTAACTTTAGCAACAATCCGAGGTAAAACATCATTAGTATCAATCGTTCTTTGGGTGTGGGAATGTTGTGAATGCATTTGACTGGAACAACCATAACCCTAGTGTGCTTGGCATTTTGAAGCTGACTAATAATTCTATGTACTCTCCCGTTTGTTGCTTTTGTAGGTGTGTGGTGTCAGAGAAAAACGCGTTGATAACGTTTGGCTGGCAGCAGAAGGCGTGTACCTCCCTGTTATTGAAAGCAAGTAGAAGCATGTTGCACGCATAACTCCAAGTAGAAACAGGTACATACGGGTTTTGACAGTAATGGTGGTTGGTGCCGGTGATTATAATATCTGTAGATCTCCTGTTAAACAAGAAAATTGTGTCAAAAAAATGTTAAACGCTTCCGATTAATGCTTTGTATTCAAACCATGACACTTAAAGAAATTCCAGGTAGTTGTTATTCACTTTTTCGTATTGACCAATAAGCACTTGTCTTCTTTATGTGGTATTAGTCATAAAAATTGTTACGTGCAAAATGAGAGATCCATCTGTGCGTCATAGTTGATGCAATATCTCAGATGTTTCTTCTTTCAAGATTTGGCAATTCCAATTCTTTTTTTTTATTTCCGTAAAGTGAATATCTACTCCAGTTAAACTGTATTGGCAAGAAACTGATATTCTTACAGTAGGCACATTTCTTGAATGAAATATGGCAGACATTTACATGTTATATCTAAAAGCAGAGATCTTAGTTCCATATACCTAATTTTGTGTGATCATCAGGCATTTTCACTTGTTTGAAACAGTATGGCTTTTTTACTTTCCTTGAAAACGTAATTGGTTGATTTAGAAGGTATTATTTAGCATGTTCAGGTTTTGATTGAAAGATAGGGTGCAATTTAACAATCCTCGTTAGATCATTAACATGGTTCAGAAACTTGAAAATGTTAACACATTTTATTTTCTGGTCGGTGTTGGCGTTTTACGTTATGCTATTAACTTCAAATCTTATGCAAAACCCAAGTAATATAACAAGGTTCAGACCCATGAAGAGTATTATTGGTCCGGGGGATGCATTTTCCAAGAGCTGCCAAAGCATCACCTACGTAAGTACATACATGAGGAATACAAGAGAAGAACCACAAGTTTAATAATCAAGAGTTTGTTATTGAAATTTGGAAGAACCACAAGTTTAATAATCAAGAGTTTGTTATTGAAATTTGGAATGTCAGTGACGATAATTATTCGAAGCCGGCCAAATGTTTCTTCTGATAGTCCCTGATGAACCTCAAGTTTCAAAAAAGTCGGTTTCAAAAAAGAATAATTCGCCTAGTGATTTCCCCATAGCTGTGTGCCAACGCTAGAGAGTGTTGGGTTCCAATCCCAAGTTCCATCCACGTTTATTTTGGAAACGCTAGCCCTTAGAGAAGTAGGATGAACCATAGGAATGAGTCAAGAATTGTTTGGTTTTGGGGTGAACCGGCGAAGGTTCCTGAATGAGAGATTTAAACATGTTTCCATTGCGGAAGAACTATAGAAACCATAGGAAGAACACAGCAATACCGGAGGGCTTCACGGTTAATCGCCTCAACATCATAACCATTCAGTTGTATAGCCAATTTTATACACGTCAGCATGAAGTTCCAATGGTGAGGCAAACCAGCTCAATCTAGCAATTTCGCACTTCCAGAAGTAGTGATTTGAAGTTTCCATTTGCGTCAGGCAGAAAAGCAAACTTAAACTGGAATATCTGAAATTGGTCTTCTTGTTAAGGCCTTAAAGAATAGTATCGACAGGAGAGGGAACTTTTGAGGCTCAGACCCATCATGCCAAATGTTTATTTAAAGACTTCTCATTCCCTATCCTTCAATAACCCTCATCAAGAACCCTTACCAAGAGACGGACGAATTTTTCTTAAGCTTGGCTTCGTGAGGAGAAATACAGAACCTTAAGAATTTTTCCACCCTTAGTTGGGGAGGAGGGCTGCTTTAAAACATGTTTTAAGTCTGGCAATCCCAGCCACAACCATTCTTACTCTTATCATAATTGCTCCCACTACACACTATTAGAAAATGGAGATGAAATTTAATCTTGTACGCAGCGAAATAAATAAGGAAATATTTTTGTTTGATTTTCTAAAAGTTAAAATTACTTTGACTCTATAACATGATTAGTATATAAACATGAATTGTAATTTATACCTTATTGTGTAACTTGAATCTTTTTTGGTTGTTTCCTCGAATCGGTTTTGAAAGTGTTGCGAAAATTTTACAATTATTATAGAGAGGGTTAGATAAGAAGTGCTAGCTCATTTAGAATCTAAAACTATTTATAACATGTTTTGAACATTTTAATAAGTTAGCTTAAATAAACTTTTAATTTCAATTAAATTTTAATTTTAATTACAATTACAATTAATTCTAATTAAATATTAAGTATGTCTAAATAAGATTCACTATCTCATATTAATTCCTTATTTATTAAATATCTTATATTTAATTATAAAACTTCTTAAAATTTACAATCAAATTCAACTTGATTAAAATATATTTTCTTTCTTCAACCTATTATTTGTGTATGATCATTAGGTTTCAAAATATGTTCGTAATAAATATAACTTATAACCTTAAATCATATTTAAGATTAGATAATTTAAACATTTTAATTTATCTTTAATTTTTAATTAAATAATTTATATTTATAGATCAAAACTCGCGTATAATAATACATTGTAACAATCCAAATTATTAAGAATGTCAAAGTAGTTTTGACTAACTTTTCCGTGCATAATTTTTCTGTATAATTCAATATTTTCATTATACAATGTTTCGATTAAACATAAAGTATGAAATTAACGCTTACTTTATTTAAGTTCAATCATATTATTTTTCAACTATTATTAGTTGATTTTATTAATGACATTTGTAAACTATTTTATAAAATGTCATTCTACTTTAGCAAATAATATCCTAAATCAATATTAAGTAAGAATAACAAAACATTCTCCCTAATCACTTTAGGATGATGAATTATAAATGATCATTTAACTATCTCCACGTAGCTCATGATATATCCAGTGACTACCGATTGATCTAATATTGACTAAAATAGGTAATAAGTAATATCAAAGCATAACAATTCCTATACGAGATACTTTAGAGATTTCAATTTAAAGAATTACTTATACAATCATCACAATGAGAATTTTCATAGACATATAATTAATGTTTCAAATAAAAGTTTGTTTAAGTATCTTTATATTGTATTATATGATATCAACTACTTCTTTTATAAGGACAAAAAAAATATTAATTAGTCTTTTTTAATTATTAATGTCTAGCCTTAATAGAATAATAACTAAAAATAATTTACAATAATACTTAAATGCAATATGAATCATATATGACCTCATCATAATTTTATTTGAAATATAATTTTATAAACTTTATCATATATATTTGTATATGTATGAGATAAATAATTATTTTTAAATAATTATGTTACTAGATTATAGCTAACCACCGATTAGATGTAGGCTATATACTAAAACATACATTTATAATACGCTGATATTAGTAAGAAGGCTTCTTGTGATGAATCAGGTGAAATTAGTTTGCCAACAAGAGATATTACACTCATTTCTATTAATAAAGATAGGAGTTGTGCCTCTCTTGAAGAGAATATCGCAACAGTTTTTTTAAAATAGAAATTTTAATTAATGAAAGAAGAATAAAATTACAATGTCATAAAACAAGGGAGTACCCTTGCCAAACAATACAACGGAAGAAATAACTACATCATAAAAATATATGGAACATTAGAGAATTGTTAGAGCTCCAATGACGGTCATCTTGCTGGTTTCATTCATAATACCTCTCTTTGAATAGCTAGCACAACATACCTATGGCATTTTCTGCTATGCCTGTCAAAGGCCTACAATCTAGAATATCAAGTTTCAACAATCTTTTAAATACGTAAAGCAGAGCAAACATTAGAGCTGCATGTTAAATAGAGATTTTTTGTCAAAACAATCTCACAAATTTCATACATTATCAAAGAGATCAGACTTTCTTTTGTCAAAGACTTGTTCTTGAAACGTCGAAAAGTCTGTTCTCTCCAAAGCGAGTAGATACAAACTCCTAATACAATGATATGAACTGGTCTTCTGGAAGCTACTTGTGAAGAGAGACAATGGATTTGTCCAAAAACATAAGGCAGAGACGTGTTCCCATATTGTTTTGTTGAAGGGGCATTCGAAGAAAAGGTAGTTACATGATTCAATCTACAGAGAACACATGGGATAGTATTTATCCATTTGTATATATGGAAGTCGGTCTGTTGCAAAAAGCTTACTCTGAATGGCTAACCAGAAGATGAAAGAAATCCTTAGCATTAAATGTCTACTCCATACTGTGGCTGCCCAAGGAATAGTGGATCTATGTCTACGCAAGTTGTCACAAATGATTCTATTTATCAGTTTGTCAATGGAAATACCTTCCCAGAAGAAGTCATCAGATTCTTGAGGTGTTGGGGGATAGTTGGGCTGAAGGTGGCATAGACTTCTAGGAAAGTTCCACTAGTTCCCATCAATGAAAGCTCTCATCCATGGTTTTAGTCTGAACAATGGGGAAGCTCTAGAAGGATTCATCTGCTAAATTAAGGGGCCCCTACTAGACCAATTTTCGTACCATAGAGAGACCAAACGTCCATCTTTAATTATACATGAAATCTCCTGTTTAACAGCATCCCTTAACTTCAATAGTTGATTGAGAAAAAAAGAATGTGTAGATTTCGATTTAATAACCCATATGCTGCTTCCTTTAAGGAAGTAAATATGTAACCATTTGATCCACAAATTTTTCTTGTCCGCCAATATCCATAAAAATATCTTAAGAATCAAAGAGCGGTTAGATGTTTTAATGGATAGAATGTACAGACCTCCTTCTTGTTTTGGAAAGCATATATCGGCCCATTTCACTTTTGCTGCTCCAAGGTTACCACTCGAATGGCTCCATAAGAAGGTTCTAAGAATCCTTTCAATCTCTTCGATAATGCTTTGAGATAAAAAAAATGTGGGAGCTCCAATACACATACAAAGAATTAAGAACCCGCATAAGAAAGCGACTTGTTCACCTAAGATTTAACTCTTTTCTGGATCCTTTCTAATAGGGGGCGACAATCAGCATAGTTGAGCCTCTTTGTCGACACTGGGAGACCAAGATAGAGTAGTAGAGGATTTTGTAACTTCGTAGCCGTTGCCTGTATAATGGTGGATTCCAAGGTAGTAGCACCTTTAGACAATAGAAAATGGCTTTTGATCAAATTTATCTGCAGCCCAGAAACAAGTTTAAAGACTCAGAGAGCATGCATAAAAGTTTGTATAGACTCCAAATCAGCCCTGCAAAATAGAAGAAGGTCATCTACAAAGCACAGGTTAGTGAGGCCAACTTTCTTGCACTTTGTATGGTGTTTGAAATTGGGATTAGAAAGAGTCTCCTTCCTTATAATAGCGTTTAGAATCTCCATGGCCAGGATAAATATGTATGGGGAAATGGGATGTCCCTATCTAATACCTCTTGCGGCTTTGAAATATTGTAAAGGGGATCCATTAATCAAGAACGAAAAAGAAGCTGAGGTAATGCATTCCATAACCCATTTGATAAATTGTTCTGGAAATCTAAAAGCCCCCAACATAGATCGCAAGAATTGCCAGCTGATACTATCAAAAGCCTTGTGAAAATCAATCTTTGTAGTAGAATTCGAGGGTCTATTAGAAGTAGAGTAGCCTTTCAAAAGCTCTTGTACAATAAGAATGTTGTCTTTAATATATCTATCAGACAAGAAGGCACTTTGGTTATCATTATCAAAGGAGCTAAAACTTTCTTCAACCTAGCTGCTAGTATCTTAGAGATCACTTTATAAAGGAAATTTGTGCAATAAATGGGATGATAGTCTGCAAAGGTTGATGGATTAGACCCTTTCGGAAGCAGGAACAAGAAAGTTCTGTTAATCTCCTTTAGCAGTTTCCCATTTCTAAAGAATTCATTTATGGCTTTCTTGACAAATCCACCAATAATATTCCAAGATAGTTGATAGAAGTAGTCAATTAAAACCATCTAGCCCAAGAGCTTTCTTACCATTAATTCCAAAAACACATTTCTCAATTTCTCTATCCTCCACTGGGTTAGTTAACATATCCAAATTAGAAGGAGACACTTGTTTAATGTTGAGATGCTGAAAATCCTGAAGAGTAACATTAGTTCTTGCCTTAGTGACAAGTAAGGAGCTGAAGAATCTAAAAGCTTATCCTTGAATATCCTTTGGATTATGGATAACATTGCCATTAGAGAAAGTAATGGAATAAATCTTGTTTATGTTCTTTCAAGACAATATCGAATGGAAGAAAAATTGAGAGCAGTTGTCCCCTTCTTGTAGCCAATTAATCCTGGCTCTCTGCTGCAAAAGGGAGGAGTGGTTACTTATTGCTTGAAGGTAATTGGTGAGAGCTAACTTCTCCTTATCAATAAGAGTTTGATTTTCTGGGTTAGAAGATAAAAGATTCTGCACCCTGGTCAGCTCCAATCTAGTGTTATTGATTGTTTCAACAGTTGATCCTTGAGAAGACCTCAGGAGCTTTAGTTATTATTTAATAACTTTTAACTTCTGGATACATCCAAACTGCTTTGTTTCTCTACAACTGTACATAGTTCCTTTCCTGCAAGCCTCATCGAAACCAGGTTCTTTGGCTAGGTAGTTATTGAACCGAATGGTGGATAGCCACAGGTTTAGACAAGTTTGAGACAAGAATGGGGGTATGGTTTGAGAATAAAGGGTCCATAAAATTAGCCAAGCTGCTGAGAAAATTCTGAAGCCATAGATCATTTACAAGGGCTCTGTCTAGTTTCTTTCGAATAAACCACCTTGCTTTTTGTTTATTTGACCATGTGAACAAGTGGCCAAAATATTTGAGATCAGTTAACTTAACCTGCTCGACACAGTCCAACATATCAGCTGAGTAGTTTCTCAAGCTAATGTTGCCCTGAGCCTCAGATGCGTAGAGCATGGTGTTGAAATCCCCACATAAGAGCCATGGTTTATTAATGTTGTCACTAACTTGTCTTATGTTGTTCCATAAATCTCTTCATTGAAACTCAAAGTTGCTAGCATACACAAAATAGACATTCAAATCAATATTACCTTGCAACAATAAGATTCGAAGGTGCATGGCCTGCTCAGTAGACTCAAGTAGCTCAGCTTTAATCTCATCTAAATTGAAGCATACTATTATCCAACCGTAGGCATGATGGTTGTGATTTGATAACAATCTCCATTGAGGACCCAAAATACGCAACTTATTCAAATTTACCAACTTGACTTTCGTTTCAAGCAAACCAAGCAATAGGGGTTTTTCTCGTAGACAAAATCCTTTAAAGCTAATAACTTAGAAGGACAATTTGTTCCTCTGACAGTTCATATATCCTTTGGACCTTTTCCAAGCTTCAATGGTAATATTGGAACTCAAAACGAGGAACATTTAATATGGTTTATATTAAGATCTGCAGGGAATCAGATTTCTGTTTCGGTTGACCAACTTTCACCATATTTTATTAAATTTTATTCACACATTTATGTAGGGTCTACATTAATATATAGACAAGATTAAGTACCACAGGGATGGAACACACTAATAATAAAAGGGTACTTCAACCTGACCTGAAGCCGCTTCGAAGTCTTCAAGAACAGAAAGAAGGGAGCTACAGTCCTTATATGAAGCGTCAACAAGGAATAACTCATCATCCCCAAAGAGAAGATGGGATATGATCGGATAATGCCTATTTAATTTAAAGCACCACAATAATCTTTCTGAGACGTCTCATTCAAGTCGGAAAACAATGGATCATCTTGCAGAATAAATAAGACTAGGACCAACTACATCTTAGTTTAGGAGAATCGAATAGGAGACAGATGTGATGAGCCCGATAAAATTTGAATGGATTTTGGTCATAGGCTTCTGCTTTGAAGAAAGCAGCTCAAAATGAATGCACTTTGAGATTCTCCAATCACTGAATTCATAACATGCTTCACACGGTTAACAATTATCGTGGAGATATCTTATAGCTGACTTTGCATAATGAAAGTGGTCCATGATTCATGATAATCTCAGACGATCGCCAACGACGTCTCTGTTAGGAAACCGGGTCAGGATCCAATCCGACCGCAGCGGAATAATTATAAAACTATTTCGCAATCTTTGATTTCTCAAAAACTAAGATCTTTTTAATTCTATAAAATGATTAATACAAATCATAATAAAGCGGAAACTTAATTAGTACCTTATTCTAAAGCTTGATCTTTGTCTTGTCATATCCCTCGAACCGTTTCTGAAACTGATCCGTCTCAACCACCATAGCTGCACAAGTGTCTGGCCTCTGACGGCATCTACAGAACAGGTTGAGAGAACTCTGTAACTCTTACAGAGAGGGTTAAGCAAGAAGTGCTAGCTCCATAGAGCTTAAGCCTATTTATA
>JAOQMS010000001.1:14285014-14305461 GCA_027563885.1 Erythroxylum longipes | reverse complement strand
TAATGGTTAAAGTGTTCTTCCTTGGATTACGCCCACGATATATGATTCCAAATAGTTGGGCTTCGGAAAGTGGGCCCAACATATTGTGATATCAGAGCAAGTAGGAGTTAGAATCCGGAAACGGGGTCTAACAGTTGTGATATGACCTCTGAGTTGGACTCCAGAAGCGGGGTCTAACATGTGTGGTATCAGAGCAAGCAGGAGTTAGACTCTGAAAACGGGGTCCAACACTAGGAATTACCTTTCTCATATTATTTAGCCTAGGAATATGTTGTTTTTAATTGAAACTAAAAGTTAAAAAATAAAATAAAATAAGAAATAATAATGAATGCAAAATAAAGGAAATTGCTTAGAAAACTCAATATCAAATATTAGTTTCTAGGTGATGAATCCCCCTAAAAATCATTAATTAATTAACCTTTTATCGTGTAATTATTTTATTGATTATTTGACCGTGAAAATTCCTATCTTATGTGAGTAACTCCCTTGAGACCACCAATAACCATAGGTTGATTAACTAAAATATTTCTAGTTAAATTTCCAAAGATTTAATTATCAATATATGAATTTCGCTATTAAGTTTGACCATAATCCAGAGAATTAAATTGACCTATCTCTGGATTTACAATCAACTCCTTTCAATTATAATAGACCTATTCATACAAAGGATTTCTAAATCTTAATGATATAAAATCAAATCATGTACTAATATTCCAAATATATACAACATGCATAAAACTCATAATTGAATCACAATAAATCAATCAAAATAATTGCATTAAATAAAAGAATCAAGACATATTGTTATCCCAACTAGGGTTCATCACAACTAGACACTAAACATGTTTAATTACACATGATAGAAAACAAAATCAAAGATAAACTGGAAGAAAAATGAATAGAAAACAAAGGAATCATAATTCTAAATCTCCCTTTTTTATATTGAAAGTTCTTACAAGTTTGAGGTTTAATGTTGTAATATATTGGATCTCTTGATAAATTCTTCACATCCTCCATATTCCTTAATCAAAATAATCCATTCTCTATATTTTTCATGTTTGGAATCTATTGTAAAAGTCAACTCTCTTCAATTTACCTCTGTTCATGTCCTTTTAGAGTAAAATTTAGGGTTGCTGAGACATACATGGTCACTTACACCAATGTGTAGGTGACCTTGTCGCTCTAAAAACACTTAAAATTGTGACTTTACATGTTTGTAGAGACTGACATGACGACATACATGTCCTTGTATCTCCTAATTGCTTTAGTCTTCATTTTATGCAATGATTTCACCTTAATTCCTCTCATTTTGGTCCATAAAGGAAAGTATAACCTATAAATACCCTTGGAATGAGTTAATTACCAAAAATACAACAAAAATACAAAATATAAAGCAAAATACATCAAACATAGGTGTATAACAATAGTCAAATATGCATTTATCACACTATCACATATAATATATTTTATTTTTCTTTATTGAAGAGTAAAATTCTAATGTTGATTCACAAATCTTCCGCATCTATTGAACTAATGTGAAAAAAAGAAGGTTCCTATAACTATCTTAAAAAGGCAAATTGTGAAGAAGTAAGACGAACTAACAACTCAATTACTGATTTAATAGATGATAATGTAACTTGAACAAGCTATTTGGTAATTTTTGTACAATTTATATAAAAGAATTTCCTAATCAAAACCACGGATATAAGGTTTTTTTGAAGAAGGGAGCATTGTTATAGGTTAAATTTTCAAAAGAGTTGATTTTAAAATTATAAATAGTTAATACTAATATAATATGTTTTTCAAATAAGTTGTTATATGGGACACATGGTTATCAACTATTACTTCCCTTACCTAACTAGTAGATACTTGTAAATTATATACTGTTTTATAGGCTTTGGAGTTTGTTTTTTAAAATGTTTTCTTAGGTGATAATCATGTGTTATAACTTAGATTTATATTCTTGTTAGTATTTTTATGTGTTTCATTTGATTTTGCCGATTAAGGAAATATTTGATCTTAATTGTATGCTTTAAAGGATAGTTAACGTGTTTGATGATAAGTGGAGATAGGAAAATTAAAGAAAAAATGAAGAAGGAGCTAGAGAACAAGTTGGGTCACAATCATGCAACAAGAACTTTGATGAAGCCTTTGTCACCCTGCATTATGATAACAAAGTAGATGTGTAACAAGTTGTGCATGATAATACAAGAGGTAGATTTCTAGGTTGCGAGATTTTTAGATTTTTTATGATTTAGTGTGATTTTTGGAACAACAACAAGTGGGAAAACTTTAGAAAGAACCTTAGGAGGATCAAGAGTAGAAAAAGGAAAAGAAAAACATCAAAGAGGTAACTGAAAACATAGAAACAAGATATTAAAGAGACTAAACTACAAAAGAAAACAAGTTGCAGAATTTTCTAGCTCAAGGAAAAAAAAAAGAGGACATTTATAATTTAACTTCTTTCCTTTCCTTATTATTTTTAAATTTTAATGATGAATCAACTAGGTTATATATTGGATATAGATTTCTAAACTTCCTTTAGGGATTATTTTGAATTATTAGTCAAACTTTTACATTCTTGATTTAATAAAATATACTTTGAGATGTTTAATGTTTGATATTCAATTTGAATAAACAGATTAGCTTAAATCATCTGGATTGTGTTGTGTAGTAATACCATAATAGACCTATAAATATCATATTAAGAGGCAATTGAAGAGAGATCTTAATTTTTTATTAGTTACCCTTAGGATATCTTCAAATCCAATTAGATAGGAAGAGTTTTGATAAATCGAGAGGTCACAATTTAATTCTTATCTATTTTAACAGGGATTACTTAGTTGGATCTTAAGATAGGGTAATCATAACTATTAGAAATCTAGGGTGGAGTAGTGTTAAATCAAGAAGGTGAAGTGAAAACAAATATTAACCAAACATACCCAAATTCTCGCCTAAGCAGGGTATGGGGAGGGTAAGATGTATGCAGTCATGTCCGCATCTACGATAGAGATATAGAGACTATTTCCTTATAGACCCCCGACTAAGGTAAGAGCAAAAACAAATAACAACAAACAAACAAACACAAACAAACAAACACAGACAACAAAAACAGACACAAAAACAAACACAAATACATAAAACAAACAGACCAGACCAATGCAAGGACATCCCTATATAAGTATAACAATATATGTATATGCATGGAGACTATAACCTATAGAATGCACATGAAGTGAAAACAAATATTGATAGAAGTAATTCATAACATTAATTAACCAACTGTTTCACTGCTTCTTGTTCAATTATTCAATTATCAATTTTATTTAGCTTAGTTTTTTTCATTATATTGTCATATTGTTGAAAAAAAGTGTTACAAGAATTGTTAAGTGACTAACACAATTCTTTTGGGAATATACTTTTGATATTATAAGATATGGTTCATATACTTGTGGTAAAGAAGTTTCTAAAATAAAATTCAACAAGTTTTTGGTGTTATTATCAGGGATTGATAAGTTAGCATCTAGTGTAGTATGGTTTACTTTGGTTTAAGGATCTTAACACTTTTCTTGTGTGATTTCAAGTGCATAAACATAAGAGAAACTAATAGTTCAAGGAAACACTTAGATACATAATTTTTTGACACAACCAAACAAGAGGGGGAGAATTGAAAAGCAAAACGTCAAGAAGTTACTAAGTGAATAATAGCAGAAGAAGGGAACCAAGGAGGATGAAAAATGGACTTTATAAGGATAAGGTTCAAAGCTAATCAAGAAGGGATTACAAGATTACTAGTGTCGATAAATTCTTTTGAGATTTAGCCATCTCTACTGAACATGTTGCAAACTAATGTCTAGTTTTATGGACTGACCAATAAGGATCCTAATGCTTATTTGACCAATTTCTTAGAGATATGTGACATGTTTGGGCATAATGGGTTATTCGAGGATGCAACCAAGATGAGGTTATTCCCATTCACGCTTAAAGATCAAGCCAAAGCATGATCGAATTATCTCAACCTAAAAAACGTGATGATAAGGAAGTAGTTAGCACAAGCTTTTTTAACTAAATACCTCCCTTTAATGAAGACCCGAAGGATCATAAAGAAGATAACAAATTTCTATAAAAGTGAAGGGGAATCACTATACAAAATGTGGGATAGACTTAAGAAGTTGCAAAAGAGTTGTCCACATTATAACTTATCAAAGGAGTTCCTTTTACAAACATTTTATGATGGAGTAAATCCACCTACTAGAGGTACCATTGATGGAGCAACTAGAGGTTCATTAATGAGGAAGATAGTTGGTGTTGTATATAAGTTGTTAGAGGAGATGGCAATTAATAGTTTCCTATAGACATTGGAGAGGAGCAAAATACTTATTGTTGATTCAATGACAAGGTTACAGGCTAAAGTAACAAACTTAGCCAAGTAATAAAATAGCCTGAAAGCCACTTCTTCCAACCCATTTAAAGCAATACAAAATAGATATAAACTATACAGAAGGCCATGTTATAGTTAATTGCTTCCAAGTGGAGAGCAACAACATGAAGCAGCTCAATTACATGGGAGTAAACTTGGTCAGGGTGGTAATAACCTTTATTCTAATACTTATAATCTTGGGTGAAAAAACCACTTGAATTTCTCTTTAGTTTAACAATGCATTTAAACTAAATGAGAGTATAAGGCCTACCGAGATTTTAACAAGATAAGTTTAGTTTGTTGGAATTAAAAATGGAAAAGTTAATGGATGCGCTGAATTCCATGTTCTCAAGACAAGATGAGAGCAATTGTTGATCCAAGATTACTATTCCTCAAATCATAAGCATATCCTTGTAGTTTCATATATTCATTCACATAATCACTAGCCCTTTCTTTTCTAAATCTCCTCTTAGCAGCTCTACACATACTTGAGTTGACAGATATATTAAGCTTTTCTTGACATTTTTAAACCATCTTCTCCATCGAGATAGTAGGCTTCTCACGTATTATGTACCTAAAATGTCTCATTAGGAATTAGCATAAACTAATTTTGGTTTATTGGTAGTAAAACAAGTATGCTCATCATTGTATGTGATCGCTTTAAAGAACCCTTCATTCTTGCCACAAACAACATACAACTACCATGGCATCCCTTAATACATCTCACTTTCATCCTATATCTTTCACTTTTTTTAAGCTTCACATTGTGGCATGTTCCCACTGCATAATTCACAACAAACTCTCTAAATTCTTTTTCAAAGTCAAACTCCATCCCCAATCTCCAATTTGGTTTAGCATCGGATGGATTATGCCTAATACCGCTACTTGGTCTTTGCAGCACCTCAACAGGCTCTTCTTCGTTAGGATATTAATCACTACTAATTGAACTACCAAAATTTGTCAACTCAATTTCAACTGGTTCATGTTCATCGGGAATCTGAACTTGTATAAAACCCTCGTCATGCTCATCATCATTATCATCCACCTTTTCGTCAATTCCTTCGTCAACTTCAAAACCAACACCTTTAGTACTAACACCTTCTGTAGTTCCACAACTTTCCTCCTTACCCTTCCCATCTCCATCCTCTCCTCCAAATATAGGCAATATGTCAAGTACAAATGATGGAGTGTCTAACATATTAGTTACATATACATCAATCCTTTCATGAATTTTCAGTAGATTGATAAGCCTTAGACAACTTTCATTTGAGTCAATCAACTTCAAAGACTCACTAAACTCGAAACTAGGTTCTCTGCAATAGACCTTATCGATTTGAAGGGATCGTAACTCCTTCCCTATCTCACATATTTGCCTATAACTAACAAAATCCATGTCTACTTTATCAAAAATGCTTGATTCCCCATTAAAATATTTCAACTCTGGCTCTACAACAACTTTTTAACATAAAACAACCTTATGCTTCCATATTTGACCATCATACACCTATTTAAAACAAATTTATAATGGCAAGTATATCACCAAAAAAACATACATTTAAATGATATTACCAAAAATATATTGGATACTATATGCATAATTATACAATTAGAGGATAACATAAACAATTATCGGATCTACAAGTCTTACTTCTTTGTACGGAGGCTTCAATTCATTAATTTTGTCTTTAATGGACTTCATGTTTCCTAGAATGTTCATTTATTGCTCCATTTAAATTTAGTAAAAATTATTAAAAGAAATAGGAAGAACTTTTATAGAGTGACAACAAATCTGATTCTTAAAAGGATAAATCAAGTGAAGTGATCTTTGTCAATCCAAAAATAAGGGAAGCCTAATTATTTTTTCAATAAGGATTTTGAACAAAGTTTTATTAGTCAAATAAATCTAAAACTCTTTACTCAAAGAAAGTCTCTTTTAACGACATAGATGCACTTTAATTTCTTAAGGGAAAGGAGTTATTAGGAAATTAATCGTAAGTTGATAATGTATGAAGAAGCATAATCTAGGCATAATCAACCTAATGTAGTTGCTAATTTGATAGGACTCGATACCCACCCACTTTAATAATCAAATTCAACTATGGGAGGTGGCCACTGTATTATTGAAGATTTTCGTTAAGTCGCTTTAGTTTGTTTATAAGGATTCCAATTTAATTAATACATGATTTAACAACTCACATAAGTAGAACGATTAAAATTATCATCTTATAATCTTTGAATAAAGCCCACTTGGTAATATTTATGGATGCTACTTAGAGACATAAAATCATTATGAGTTAAATGAATATATAATACTAAAACAAAAGGAGATATGTAGTAGATCATGAACTTAAGAAAAAGTGTGGGAAATTCAACAACACTTATAATAAAAGATGGAAAAGGGATGTTTTCAAGCATGCTAATTGACATAATTTGAACCCGTTATAGAATCTCATATCTATAAGATGATAAGTTTAATAATAATGGCCTAAGGTTTGTCCTCTAACATGAAAGTTAGTTTAGTAATATCCATTACCTCACTTGAGAAATCTTACAAAATAAGAAACAAATTTTCTTCATATTCCTCTAAGTACACCAACGAGAACCATTTCATCTTAATCAATCACCTTTTGTTATTATTTACTAACAAATCATGTATTATTTCTAATGGATTCAAAGGACTAGTAACAATTTCATAAGTGACCATATATAACATGAATAACTACATTGATACTTGACGTTTACTATATAAATAAAATGATGAATATATGAGGAAAACCAATCAAATAATTCTAAAGCAAGCCTATATTACTTTCTTCAATCACATTATTCACTTTAAGTTCTTACCATGCCTATTAAAATAATTTTGAATTGAAAAAGAATATAAATGAGAACTATTTGGTCTATATTGAACTACACACTAAGATTAAACTGTTTTGTTTACATTGAAACTCCAAGACTACCTCTTTATTTTCTTCTAAAACTCATTGATGTTAATGAAGATTCCTTCTCTGTATGTATCATTTCACAGTTGAAATTGGTAGTGTCTTGATGACAGTAATCTATTATTTACACTTTTGTTTTTGGTTCCCTAGTTTTAATGACACCATTATTAGCATTTAGTGGAACCTAAACTGGTAAACCAACTTGACCAACAATCATAGGGGACCAAGAATTACATCTAACACCACAACAAGCATAGGGGATCATAGCATACAATTATAAACAAACAAGCATGCAAATAAGTAGATTTAGGGGACCGTACAAAACATAAAAGGCAAATAACAATGGACTTACCACGATGAAATGTCAACCTCTAGATATCGACGCCCTATGAGCATGTGAGTTGAGTTGCTTGATATGTCTAACAACAATAACAAATAATTACGTTGCAATCGTCTGATGAAGAACACAATTACAACAATAAGAAATAATTATGGACAGATTAGGGATTGGAGGATGGAAGAAGCGTTTACTTTTGGTCGAAACGTTGCGTCAAGATCCTTCGAAATGTTGCATCATAGAGGAGAATTAAGTCAACAAAATGCAGCATTTCAATACGAGACACTACATTTTGTTCTTCAAAGCCGAGGGAGTAGCGTTATGTTTAACAACAAAATGTAGCACCTCCTCCTCTTCACCGTTAATGGTTAAGGTTTAATCTAAACATTTTTCAAATGTTAGGGTTTATTTTGAATTTTTTACAAATGTTTGAGTTCAATTTGAATACAGTGAAACATTAGGGCTATTTTGTACATCCGTTGCTCTTTTGTGACCAGAAGGTCACAGGTTTGAGTCCCTCCTGTGCAAAGGGGTATATTGTGTTCTTTTATGTTTACTTCAAGGATACGAATACTGTTCTGTACCGACTGGTACTAGCTGGACGATACCGCACCAGATTCCAGTTACCAGTCTGTATGGAATGGTATCCTTGCTTATGGTACCGGCCTTAGGTATCAACCGATACAAGCTATTTTCAGCTAGTACCGACCGGTACTCACAATACTAGAAAATACCAGGCCAGTACTGTTAAACTCTAAAAATTGGAGGACCAACTTGAAAAAAAAAAACTAAATAGCCCCCGACTCCTCTCCTCTGCATCTTCTCATTTTTGTTTTTTTGCTCCTCTCCCTATCTGTCACTCTCCACTCTAGTCTCCTCTCCTCTCGTTGTCAACGGTGGTCGACAGGGATGCTCTAGCCTCCAGCGGTCCTCTCTCTGTTGCGAGTCGCAACGTCGCCTGTCGCCTGTCGCCTATCGCAAGTCGCAAGTCACAACATCAGTCGTCCGCCTCCCTCCGCGTCACCTGTCCTTCTCTGTCGCTTGTCGCAAGTCGCAACATCAACATTTAGATTTAGGAATAATACCCAGATGTTGATTCTCAAACCATCACCAATTGTATTTCTGTTGGTATGGCTTTGGGTGTGTTTTTTTATTCAATTTCTGTTAATGATTATGATTAATTGTTTGTGTTGTGATAAATTTTTGGTGGATTGTCCGTGGACAGTTGGAGAAAATGTTGGATTGTCTGTGGATTGTCTGTCGATGGAGTTGGTACGTTGGATTGGATTTGAAGGTTGTAATGTGTGGGTTGGTTTTTGGTTTTGGTAATGAAAAAATTGTTTAATATGTATATTGATCACTTGATTGTTTGTGGTTGGTTTCGAATTTTGGATTGTGGAATAATCGGATGGCAATGAAAATATGAAATGAAAAGTGAAAACCGTATTTGTTGGTTTGGTTCATGAAAGGTATATTGCAATGTGATTAATTGTAATAGTTTGGTATTGGTACTTCGGTTGGTTTTGTTCATTTGTGTTTGAACTTTGAACTTTGAAACAAACCAAATTTGTTAATTAAATTTGAAAATAAAAAAAGAATTAAAAATAAAAATAGAAAATTAAGAAGATCCAATCCATTCATGGCTCATGCTTTGCTAAATGGCATTATATTCATAAGAAGATCCATTCATGCTATGCTAAATGGCATGTAGCTGTAGCCTGTAAGTGCAATTACATTATCATTATTTGAAGAAAAGATAATTTGTAAATATATAAATTGAAAGTGTTCAAATGGCATCATATTCATTTAGAAAGACAACAATTAGAATTGATTACTTCAGATAGATCTAAAGTTTGAGCTATTAAATTTTAGATTAAATTAATTTTTTATTATTTGTTTAAGAAGTCATAATTAATTGCAATGTTTAAGGTGTATACTAGTTTTTAATTTTTAATTTAATTCTAATAATCTTATCCAAATTTACAGTGGAATATTTTATTATTCCTAATCTTCTTGATTTATCTTGATTATTGTAAGAGGACAATTAGTAAAAAAAACCATGTGGTAATGGTTTGGGAGGTTCTTTACATATCATTGATAATTTTATTGATAAAACTACTAAAGGATTAATTTCTTACAAAACTAAAATCTTCACATTTTTGTTACAGTCTTACAGATAAATGGATGGAAATTCAACTACTCCTGATCAAACTACTTCAGGAAGGTATAATAATCCAACTTGGGCTCATGCTGCATTAGTCCAGGCATGAAGAATTATACAATTTGCTTGTTTTGTAGCAAGCATTTAAAAGGTGGAGGAATCACCGATTAAAGAAGCATTTAGCTGGGGTTAAAGGAGATGTAGAACCCTGTAAAAAAAGTAAGCCATGATGTGAAGTGAAAAATGAAAACATTGCTTGATGAATATCAATATGAGAGATATACAAGGGAAAGGTTGAATTTTGAAATTGTTAGTGGAAGTTCGTTTTCTAGTTTTCGTGGTGATTATAGAAATGTTGAGGGTGGTAGTAGTGGTGGTAGTGGAACTGGTAGTTTTCCATCTCAGGCTCAAGAAGAAGTATCTGAACCTGATGTGAGGAAGAGAAAAAGGTAGGTGACTAGTTTATTTGCACACGAGCAACTCCTAGAGCTTAACCTTCAATTCGTAGTGCAATGCAATCAAGATATGCGGCTCACAATGTCAATATGGTATTAGCTAGATGGTGGTATGATACAGGTTCATCATTCAATGCTTCTCAATCTTATTATTATTAACCTATGATGGATGCAATAGCCTCTTATGATCCGGGATACAAAGCTCCTTCGATTGATGATTTAAGAGGTAAACTTTTGAGTTATTTTTTTTTCTGAAATTAGAAGTTATTTAACTGAAAGAAGAGTGAGTTGGAGTACTTATGGATGTTCAATCATATGTGATGGTTGGACAAATAGGAGACAAGAGCCTATTATAAATTTTTGTTTTATTCCACAAATGGCTCTATGTTTTTGAAATCTATTGATGTATCTAGCCTGATTAGAAATACGACTTTGTTTGGGATATTTGATGAAGTTGTGAACGAAGTAGGGCCAGAAAATATTGTTCAGTTTATTACTAACAATGATTCCACTTATAAAGCGGCAGGAAAAAGGTTGCAAAATACGTATAATTCTTTTTTTGGAATCCTTGTGTTGCACAATGCATTGACCTAATGTTGGAGAATATAAGAGATCCTAGGTATTTTCTTGTTATTGATGAAACTATGTAGAAAGCTAAAAGGTTGACAAAGTTCATTTATAATCGTGCATGGGTTTTGAATTTGATGAGAAAGGAATTTACCAATGATAGGAATTTGTGTCGTCCTGCTGTGACAAGATTTACAACAAATTTCTTATCACTTCAGTCTTTTGTTTTGATGAAGAAAGAGTTAAGACAAATGTTTACAAGTGATAAGTGGATTGTATCTCAGCATGCTAGGTCTAATGTTGGAGTAAAGGTTTGTAATATTATACTGGAAGATATAGAATTTTGGTCTCAATGACAATTTGTTATCCAACTTTGTGAGTCTTTGGTGAGGGTGCTTCACTTGGCTGATAGTGAAGAAAAGCCAACAATGGGTTACATTTTTGATGCCATGAAGAAAGCGACGGAAGTAATCAAGGCCAATCTGAAAATAGGCTTTCTTTGTACACACCATATTTTTCAATCATTAATGAGAGAAGGGAAAGAAAACTTTCTTCTTCGTTGTTTACTGCTGGAGCATTTTTGAATCCTAGTGTTTATTTTAGACTGGATCTTAGTAAGCAAGCTGAAGTTAATAGAGGAATGCCTTTAACTATTACAACAATTATTAACATTGATGCGATGCAAGATCTGTTAAGCTCACAAATGGAGCTTTATAAGTTGTCTTATGGGGATTTTGGAAAGCCGATTGCTATTCGGCAAAGAGGAAAACTTTCTACGGGTATTAGTTTTTTGCCTTTTCTTGTTGAAAATTAATTATCACTTTATTTTTTTATAACACTACTTTTGTTATCTTATAACTTACAATTTCTTAGTGGGATCAATTTGAAAATGGTGTTCCAAAATTGAAAAGCTTTGCAATTTGGATTTTAAGTCAATGTGTGAGTGTAACAGGCTGTGAACGAAACTGGAGCACATTGGAATTTATCCATTCCAAAAAAAGGAATAGATTGAAGCATAAGAGATTGAATGACTTGGCTTTTGTTTCATACAATTTAAAGCTTTGCGAAAGGTATGTTATTATCATTATTATCATTATTAATTTCGATATAATTTCTTATAATTTTCTAATAATTAAATTATATCCCTTTTTTGTGATTGTTAGAAATTGGAATTGTTGGGAATTGTTGGAAATGGAAATTGCTATATGAATGTTTTGTAATTGTTGGAAATGGGAATTGTTGGGAATTGTTGAAAGTGGAAATTGTTATATGAATGTTTTGTGATTGTTGGAAATGAAAATTGTTGGGAATTATTAGAATTGGAAATTGTTTTATGAATGTTTTGTGGTTATTGGAAATGGGAATTGTTGTGAATTGTTGGAATTGGAAATTGTTATATGAATGTTTTGTGATTGTTAGAAATGAAAATTGTTGGGAATTGTTGGAATTGGAAATTGCTTTATGAATATTTTGAGATAGTTGGAAATGAGAATTGTTGGGAATTGTTGGAAATGATAATTATTATATGAATGTTTTGTTATTGCTGAAAATGAGAATTGTTGGAAATTGTTATATGAATGTTTTATGATTGTTGGAGTTGGGAATTGTTGGAATTGGAAATTATTTTATGAATGTTTTGTAATTGTTGAAAATGAGAATTGTTGGGAATTGCTGGAAATGAAAATTGTTATATAAATATTTTGTGATTGTTGGAAATGAGAATTGTTAGAATTGAAAATTATTTTATAAATGTTTTACGATTGTTGGAAATGAGGATTGTTAGGAATTGTTGGAAATAGAAATTGTTATATGAATGTTTTATGATTGTTGGAAATGAGAATTGTTTAGAATCGTTGGAATTGGAAATTGTTTTATGAATATTTTGTGATTGTTGGAAACGAAAATTGTTGGGAATTGTTGGAATTGGAAATTATTTTATAAATATTTTGAGATTTTTGGAAATGAGAATTGTTGGGAATTATTGAAAATGGAAATTGTTATATGAATGTTTTGTGATTGTTGGAAATGGGAATTCTTGGGAATTGTTGGAAATGGAAATTATTATATGAATGTTTTGTGATTGTTGAAAATGAGAATTGTTGGGAATTGGGAATTGGGAAATTGGGAAATTGTTTTATGAATGTTTTGTGATTATTGGAAATGAAAATTGTTAGGAATTGTTGGGATTAGAAATTGTTTTATGAATGTTTTGTTATTGTTAGAAATGGAAATTGTTGAAAATTGTCAGGAAAGATATGTTCTTATCATTATTATTTTCGATATAATTTCTTATAATTTTCTAATAATTAAATTTTATTGTTTACTTGGAGTCTTAACAGTATAAGTAGTTCAATTGATCCAATTTTTATTGATAATATCGTTTTTTTAGAGGATTGGGTTTTTGAAGAATCAAATTTGGTAGATGTCAATGACTTGGAAGATAATCTTGGATGGGAAAGCATTGACATGTCATTTGGTGCATTAAATTTGAATGATAATGATGATGATGAAGCTTATCCCAATAATAAGGATTTTGTACCAAATGATAACTAGGGTCAGTGCAGTTACAACGAGTATCTTCTCATTGACGACATTTTTTTCGTTCTAGGCTATTTTTCCCTCTTCTTTTAATTTTACTTATATTTGATGTTTATCATTTATGTTAAATTCTATATATGTGATGTAATTGTAAATGTCTTTATTTCAGGTTTAACTTCAACTTGATTGTTTCCTCGTCATAATAATAATTAAGAATATTTATTGTTCTTTTTATTAGATATTTTAATGTAATTATTATATATTAAAATGATGATATTATACTATTGTAATATTTTAAATACTTTATATTATTTTTATTTTTATTTTTGTATTATGATATTGTCTTTTTTTCATATTAATTGTAGTTATTATTTATATATGAAATATTTAAAATTATTGTTATTTCATATTAAATTATTAATTGTAATTATTATTTATTAATATAATTTTTAGAAACAGGGTTGATGTAAACTTGTAAAGTATACAGTATATAACTATATAATATACTAATAGACTATTTTGCAAATTTTAAAAATTTTAAGGACTATTTTATAAATTTAAAAAATTATCAAAAAAGTATCTAGTATTAAACAGTATTAATATAATACCGTACTAAAATACAATATGATACTAAGCCTACTACAGCATCCACAACTTTAGATTAACTCAGAATCGGCTTTCTAATATTAAAAAAACCTTCTGGCAAAATTAAAATGATATTTAGACAAAATTGCCCCTCAGGCGGTCAGGCGTCCCCCATTTTTTATTCCAACGACCAGAGACTATACTCGTTTTCAACCGCCGTTTCAACTCTCTCTCTCTCTCTCTTCTCATTTGCCGGCTCTATTTGTGAGGTTAGTTGTTCTCTTAATTTCTTCTCATTCACCTCCTTGTTTTTCTTTTCTTTTTTTTCCTCGATTGGATTGTGAAAACTTGTAAACCGGAGCGAGATTTAGATCCGATCAGGATCATGTGGCCCTGCATTTGCCATGCTGGTATTCTTGGATTAGGGATAATTTGTCTCTTCAACTTGGCGCTTTTATCTCTATTTTGCTATGGGGATCCGGTTCAACCTTGCCCCAAGACCAGCCCCTACGTTGGATTCGAATCCGATTTCACCATGGTCCGGCACCAGTTGCGTGGCAGAGTAACCATCCTCGACGATTGCTCTTTAAGGGTTTCCCAATTTGACATGCTTTCCGGCTCCGACGTTCGCTGGTGGGGCGCCATCGGCCCCTATTTCGCCAACATGACTGCAGGATTTGTCGTTTCTGATAAAAAGCTCAATGAGACGTACCGAAACGCGTCTTTTGTTGTGCATTTGATGAGAAATGTTTCGTGGGAAAGGATCCAAGTTTTGTCCGTTTGGGACCTACCCTCTGCTTCTGATTTTGGTCATGTTGTTCTTGCAAATGAGTCAGCATTGAATTCAGAGTTAAGCCCTGGTGTGCCTCCATCGCTGTCTGAGGATGGGACTAGTAGTGGGGATGTGATGACTCGGAATTTTTCGGTCCCAACAATGTTTGATAATTGCAAAGTGTTGTCTAAAGATTATAGGCTTCGGTGGAGTTTAAGTGCGGATGAGGGTTTTATTGACATCGGATTGGAGGCTGCTGTTGGAATGCAGTATTATATGGCGTTTGGATGGGCAAATCTGATCTCCAATTCGGAGTTAATGGTGGGTGGAGATGTGGCCGTGACCGGAATTACGGAGGAAGGCTTACCATTTGTTGATGATTTTTATATTACGAGGTATAGTGAGTGTACTATAAACAAGGATGGTTCTGCTCAAGGTGTTTGTCCTGATACAATTTATGAGGGTTCAGACTCGGTTGGACTGGTGAATAACACAGAGTTGGTTTATGGGCACAGAAAGGATGGAGTGTCATTTGTTAGGTATAGGAGGCCCTTGGTTTCCATCGATAAGAAGTATGATTTAGCAGTGAATCATACTTCAAAGATGACTGTTATATGGGCTTTGGGATTGATGATGCCTCCTGATTTACTTCGGCCTTACTATCTACCTCAGAATCATGGAGGACCAGCTCAGGTCACTTATGGGCATCTTGTACTTAATGTATCTGAGCAGGTTAGCGAGTGCTTAGGGCCACTTGATGCTGCAGACAAGGACGACCAAGATGTGATTGTTGCTGATGCTAATGTCCCTCTTGTTGTTACTAGTGGTCCTGCTATGTTTTATCCTAATCCTCCCCATCCTTCGAAAGTATTGTACATTAATAAGAAGGAGGCTCCAGTTTTGAGAGTTGAAAGAGGAGTGCCAGTAAAATTTTCAGTTCAAGCTGGACATGATGTTGCATTTTACATTACCTCCGATCAGCTTGGTGGAAATGCCACATTGAGGAATAAAACAGAGACCATTTATGCAGGAGGGCGTGAAGCTGAGGGTGTTCCAGCCAATCCAATGGAATTGGTCTGGGCACCTGATAGGAATACTCCAGATCATGTGTATTATCACTCCTTGTATCAGCAGAAAATGGGTTGGAGAGTTCAGGTTGTTGAAGGGGGTTTATCTGATATGTACAACAATAGTGTGTTTTTGGATGATCAGCAAGTTACATTCTTTTGGACATTGTCAGAAGATTCTATATCTATTGCAGCTCGTGGTGAGAAAAAGAGTGGTTATATTGCTATTGGATTTGGTGCAGGAATGGTAAATAGTTATGCTTACGTTGGCTGGGTTGATGATAATGGTAAAGGGCATGTAAACACTTATTGGATTAGTGGACGGGATGCCTCAAGTATACATCCAACAAACGAGAGTTTGACATATGTCAGATGCAATTCAGAAAATGGTGTCATTACTTTAGAGTTTACACGGCCCTTCAAACCATCATGTACTCCCAGTGATGATAGGGTAGAGTGTAAAAATATCATTGACCCAACAACTCCTCTTAAGGTGGTGTGGGCGATGGGCACTAAATGGTCTGAGAAGCATGTAACTGAGAGGAATATGCATTCTGCTACGAGTCAAAGGCCTGTCCTGGTATTGCTTATGCGTGGTTCTGCAGAGGCTGAGCAAGATCTAAGACCGGTTTTGGCTGTACATGGGTTCATGATGTTCCTTGCCTGGGGTATTTTACTGCCTGGCGGGATCTTGGCAGCAAGATACTTGAAGCATGTTGGCAAGGGGGATGGCTGGTACCAAAGTCATGTTTACTTACAATACTCAGGTTTGGCTATAGTCCTCCTTGGCCTTCTTTTTGCAGTGGCTGAGCTCCGGGGTTTCTATGTCAATTCAGTGCATGTCAAGCTTGGGCTCACTGCTATATTCTTGGCTTGTGTGCAACCCGCGAATGCTTCCATGAGACCTAAAAAACCTGCTCAAGGAGAAGAGGTTTCTACTAAAAGACTGCTTTGGGAATATTTTCACATTATAATCGGACGCAGTACCATAATTGCTGGAATAGCATCACTTTTCAGTGGAATGAAGCATTTGGGAGATAGATATGGAGGCGAAAATGTCCGCGGATATATTTTGGCCTTAACACTTTGGTTCTCAATTGCTGCGTTAATTGTCATGTACTTGGAGTATCGAGAAAAACAGAAAATGAGGGACAGAATGTATGGGAGAAGTAATTGGGTGTTGGGTAATGAGCCGGATGAAGATTCTCTTGATCTCTTGAGTCCAAATGGAACTTTTGCACAAAAGGAATCGCAAGAATTGGGACGTATGGAAGTTCAATTAGAGCCATTGAGCAGATAGATATTGTTGATGTAGGCTTTTGCATAAGCTTCACATATCTCCCATTTTTGAGGATTTTCACCGTATGGAGGATGCAGGCCTCTTCTTCGTTTGCATGGTTTTTTCTGGTGGAACCGTGGAAGGCTTGTGTAGTCCCTAATCATGATATTCACGTATAGCCCTTTCACCTGAACAGTAATGACGACTGCATTTTGTATACCTCATGATATCCATGCATTTTGTATACTTCATAAATTCTTTAGCACAGTGTAAACTTATACTTTGTTTTCTACTGAACTAAAGCTGACTTTGCTTACCGATTAATATGCTATTTGGTTAGTCTTTTACAATTATATCTCATTAGTATTTGTTCAATTCCATCTCTTTTAGCCAGATTCGATACTGCGAAGTAAAAGAAATATAGCTTTTTGGGTTAATTGTACAAAAATTATTTTACTAAAATTTGTAATTAAAAGTCAATAAAATATTCGAGCTATTTATTCTTCACAAGAAATAGTTCTGCATCAGACACTAATGTAATTAATATTAAAATGATTAAGTTAAAAGAAATTCGAAAAAAGAACAAAATCTAGCCCAATCTTTCTTTTCTCCATTTTTGTTCCTTCTGCTTCCACTGATTGACCCGTCTGCTTACATTTCAACTTCAGTATCGAGGACTTACTCGGGGAATGTTTTTGGTGCTTTTGGTGGAGTTATTTTGCCTAAAATTGGGGCACCTCTCGAGGAAATTTGTAGAAATTAACTTAATGGTTAGTGTGTAAAAACTGTTGCAAGTTGAATCACCCACCAAAATTTGCTGATGACTGTAATGAGTGCAGTAACCTCAGATTGGGAATCTTTTATACTCTAGAGTCATTCGGGTGGTAATATTTTGGTGACAAAATAATTTAAAGGCGTTCTTTATCTTGTACATATTTAAATGTATATGATAAATTTCATAAGATAATTATACATTGCAAATAAAATTTTGATAAAATTATAATTAAGAAATTTATATTATATTTATGTAATATTCCTATATTATTCATAGTTATTGTTATATTAAGACCGGACATTAATATAATATAAAAAAGCTAGTACACATTATATTTTTCTTTATAAAGGAAATAATCAATCTCATAGACTTAAAGTATAGAGATACTTAAATAAACAAGTAGGTGCTTTTTAAATAATAAGTTCATTGAATTGATCTCATTGAAAAATCCATTTAGTACATTATTTGTATGTCTATGGAAATTCTTATTGTGACAATTGTATAATTGATCATTTGGCTTAATATCTCTAAAGTTATCTTGTATAAGGATTTTATATGTTGGTACTATTTATGACATATTTTAATCATAGATTGTTCAATCGATAGTCATTGGATATAACATGAACTATATAGAAGTAGTTAAGTGATCAAGATATAATTGATTATCTTAAAGTAATTAGGGAGAATGTTTCATTGTTCTCGATTAGTATTGATTTAAAAAATTCTTGGTCAAAGTG
The DNA here is from genome assembly GCA_027563885.1 of Erythroxylum longipes. Lineage (NCBI taxonomy): Eukaryota > Viridiplantae > Streptophyta > Magnoliopsida > Malpighiales > Erythroxylaceae > Erythroxylum > Erythroxylum longipes. The sequence continues at coordinate 14,286,826 of JAOQMS010000001.1, read as the reverse complement.
AAATGACGTTTTGTAAATAATTTACAAATGTTATTATTAAATCAATAGCTAATGATGAAAAACTAATATGATTATATTTAAAATAAATTAAACATTAATTTCATACTCATCAAAATATTGTATAATGAAAGGATTAAATTATACGAAGAATCTTGTACAAAAAGATTAGTTAATCTTGATCTATAGATATAAATTATTTAATTAGAAATTAAAGAAAAACAAAGGAGGATAATTTATCTAATCATAAATATAATTTAGGGTTATAATTTGTATCAATTACCGACATATTTAGGAACCTAATGAGTCACAAATAAAGAATGAGTTAAAGAGAGAAATTATATTTAATCAAATATTCATATATTTTAATGTCACTTTTTAAAATTCAAGTTATAATTACAAAATTTAGTAATATTTGAGATTTTCTTTTGATAATTAGCCCTAACTTTTTGAATTTCTTGATAGTTATAATCCCATTGGGGGAGGTACATGTGGTTTTCAGAGTGAAGGAATCTAAGGTTTTGCTTAGATTGAAAAAGTAGAATGTGTAAAAATTTATCTATCAAAAAAATGTTTGTAACTGAAACTTATTCAATTTTGAGTTATATTTTTTAAAAAATGACATTTCATTTTGTGTATATCTTTAAATTTGAGCTTGGTTATATGGATAAGTTTGATATTCCGATTGAGTTCGTAAAACCTATGTTAGGGAATAAATGCTATTGTTTATATTTTTTTTAGTAAAATGTATGATTTATTGATTCAACAAACTTGAGATTGAAACTTATTAAAATGATGATATAGATATTGAGTTTTAAATATTTTTACATATATTTTCAACAAACTTGAGATTGAAACTTATTAAAATAATGATTTAGCTATTGAGTTTTATGTTAAATTAAAAGGTAAAGATACAAATCTTTTTAGGAAAAACCAATGATTGAAAATTCTTATTATTAAAAACTAATAAGATTATTATTGTTTTGAACATTAATCAATTATTTTAAATCAAAATAAGTTAATTATTTTTCATTTTTTATTCTCATTTTTCAATTAACCTTTAAATTTTTCTAACGGTAAGGACATTCTCTTTCAATTATATTTTACAATGTATTAAGTTTATTCAATCTTTAATCGATTTTAAGATATTCTAATACTAATTGAACCTTTTAAATATTAAACTTTTTGTCATACCGGTTTAACTTTTGATTTAGTTTTTTAAAAAAATTACAACAAAAGTTATAAAATTTACTCAATTTTGAAATGCTAATTCAAACCTTAAACATGTCACTAAATTACTCATTCTTTTTTTTTTTTGCGAAATTTATGGGTCGTTAGACTCTCAGTTAATTAATGCTAAGTCATATCAGTAAATTCATTAGCTACATGGCTAACATGTGTGTTTACTCATACTATATTAGATAAAAAATTACAAATTTGAAAACTTAAAATTCTTAAAACCTGAAAAGTTAGAAGATTCTATCGCTATTCCCTCAGACTCTGTGTAGTTGAGGGATTGAGGATGGAATGGAATGGAACGTAACACGCTTCTATCGTTTGGAAGGAAGTTTTATAATAGAATAGAATGGAATGAGATGGAAACGGAGGGTTTCATGTTACGTTTCATTCCATCCTAAACAGTGAAAATAAGAAACCTTCGATTTGGGGGGTTTAAGATAGAACGTAAACTAATAAATACAAATTACCTAATATACCCTCAATAATTTTTCCTAATACTACCTGTGACCAAGTCATAATATTATATTAAATAGAATTAATATATTAGATAGAATAGAATAATATTTAACATAATAA
>JAOQMS010000001.1:14217513-14267540 GCA_027563885.1 Erythroxylum longipes | reverse complement strand
ACATATTAGATATGTGTAATCCAATTTTAAATATCAATAGCAATAAAAGACAAAAACGAGATAACTTAAAATCATCTGGTATTTACATATTAGATATGTGTAATCCAATTTTAAATATCAATAGCAATAAAAGACAAAAACGAGATAACTTAAAATCATCTTACTTATGGCATTGTCGGCTTCGCCATATAAGTGAGAAATGCATGACTAAGTTACACAAGAGTGGTAACTTAGAGTCATTTGATTATGAATTATATGACACATGTGAATCTTGCTTGTTAGAAAAGATGACTAAATTACCTTTTAAAGGAAAGGGTGAGAGAATGAGTTATTAGACATAATACATTATGATGTATATGGTCCGATGTCCATTCATACAAAGGTGGTTTTATGTATTTCATTACCTTTATTGATGATTATTCATGATATGGGCATGTGTATCTAATGAGATATAAGTTTGAAGCATTTGAATGTTCAAATAATTTAGACATGAAATGAAGAAATAGCTCGGTAGAAGTATCAAGACACTTTGATCAGATCGAGGTTGTGAATACTTGTAAGAGGAGTTTCTAACTTATCTCGGAGATAATGCGATAGTATCCTAGTGGACTCCACCTTACACACCGTAATATAATGGTGTGGCTGAAAGAAAAAACCAAACCTTATTGGAAATAGTAAGGTCAATGATGGGCTTAGCAAATCTACCGAAATCCTTTTGGGGTTATGCACTCGAGACTGCAGTTTATGTGACAAACAAAGTCCCTTTAAAAGTAGTTAAAGTTACTCCATATGAGATATGCACAGACAAAAATCCCTATCTTTCTTATATGAAATTCTAGGTTATCTGGCTTACGTGAAGCGGATTCAATTAGATAAGCTTGAAGCGAAATATGATAAATAACTATTTATATGATATTAGTTCTATAATGCTTTAGAGTAAAAGATGTTTGTCTCAAAGCATGCTTGTCTTTTTAGAGAAACAGTTTCTCCTAAGAAAAGACAGTGGTAGCAAAGTTGAACTTGAGGAAGTTCATGATGCTCAAACAGATGTAGATTAACTGTCTGAACTTGAAATTGTTGTTCACGGTGATGAGACAACAGTTGAACCTTTTGACACACAAAATGTTCATAGGTTAAGTAGGATACGCAATGTTCCAGAGAGCTATAGATTTCTTGTAAGTGAACAAAATGACGTATTGCTCGTAGAGGACGATGAGCCTACAACCTATGAAGAGGCTCTGAAGAGTTCAGAATCTGAAAAATTGCTTCTGCCATAAAGTTCGAAATGGATTCCATGTTTGAAAACCAAGTATGGACTTTGGTGGACCCACCCGAAGGGCTAAAACCCATAAGATACAAGTGAATTTTCAAGAAGAAAATTGACATGGATGGTAATTTGATTACCTATAAAGTGAGGTTAGTCACTAAAGGTTATCGTTAAGGACAAGGAGTTGACTATGATGAGACATTTAGCCCCGTAGTTATGCTTCAATCCATTAGAATACTCCTAGCCATTGTTGCTCATTATGATTATGAGATATGTCAAATGGATATAAAGGCGACTTTCCTGAATGGAAACCTAATTGAGGATGTGTATATGATAGAACCTGAGGGCTTCATATCCAAAGATAAAAGAAAGGTATGCAAGCTTCAGAAATTTATTTATGAATTGAAGCAAGCATCTAGGAGTTGGAACATCTGATTTGATGAGACAATCAAAAAGTTTGGTTTCCTACAAAATCTTGATGAACCTTGAAGGTACAAGAAGGTTAGTGGGAGTGCTATCATATTCCTTATGTTATATATGGATGATATATTATTAATAGGAAATGATATCTCAAGTTTGCAATCAGTCAAAATTTGGTTGTCCCATAATTTTTCCATGAAAGACCTTAGGGAAGCAACTTATATATTGAGAATAAAGATCTATAGAGATAGACCAAGGAAGTTGCTAGGTCTTTCATAGTCGACATACATAGATAAAGTGCTAAAGAGGTTTAGCATGGAACAGTCCAAGAGAGGGTTTCTTCCTGTGACTTTTAGGATAAAACTCTTGAAATCTATGTGTCCCAAGACACAAGATGGGAGGACTTGTATGAGTATAATCCCGTATGCTTTGGTAATAGGATCAATCATGTATGCTATGTTATGTACAAGACTCGATATATAGTATGTTCTAAGTGTTACGAGCAGATATCAATTGGATCTTGGTGAGTGTCACTGGGTCGCTGTCAAGAATATCCTAAAGTATTTGAGAAGGACTAAGGATGTATTCTTGATATATGGAAATGGAGATCTCGTAGTGAGCAGACATATGGATGCCAGTTTTCAATTTGACCAGGATGAATACAAATCCCAGTCAGGTTATGTTTTCACACTGAATGGTGGAGCAATCAGTTGGAAGAGTTCCAAACAAGAGACGACTGCAAATTTGAAGACCGAGTCAGGGTACATTGCAGCTGTGGAAGCGGTGAAAGAATCTATTTGGATCAAGGAGTTCATTATGGAACTCGGAGTGGTTTCGAGCGTAGTAGACCCGATACTGTTGTACTATGACAACAACGGGGATATTGCTCAAGCCAAGAAACCAATGTCTCATTAGAGATCCAAGCATATACTCAGGATATATCACCTGATCAGAGAGATAATAGATAGAGGTGATGTGAAGATAGAAAGAGTGCTTACAGATCAAAACATCGTTGATCCTTTGACTAAGCCACTTTTTCAAATGAAATTTGATTCTAGTGTACTCGCCTATGGTATTAGAAACAAAGCTGATTGGCTTTAGTGCAAGTGGGAAATTGTTAGAGTAGTGCTATAAAGGCAATCACCTTTAGCACTTTTGTACAAACTTTATTTTGATTAATAAAGCAAGAGGCAATTTTCATTAATTTGATGTTCGTTTATTTACGAATTGATGTTAAATATTAAATCGAATTAATAAAGTCCATGATACTATACTTAGCATGAAGGAAACCATGATGAGATCATGATAATGAGATTCCTATAATGTGTAATTATGTTAGTATCTAAATTATCCCTAGTAATAGGATTAATAAGACAGGACATTATTAATTTGGATAAACTAGCACATGTTATACTCCTTGATGTGATCAAGTAGTGGATCTCACAAACTGTAAGCATGGGATGCTTAGAGTTAACATGTGGATGCTTAATAAGAGTAGTAAGTACATCGGATAACCCGCTATGAGATTATCATACGGTTGATCTATCAAATGTTAATGATTAATCTCATCATAACAATGGTGTAAATATCCTTGGACTTGAGGTACTTAAGGATATCTTGGATCCTGATCTTGTGCTTTGACATCATTCCTTATTGCCTCAAGATGAGGTCGCTTATAAGCTGGTGATTGGGTACAACTATTGGTATTTGAAGGTAATTGGGTAGCCAATAAAGGATTCACCACTCCTAATAGAAGGAGATGATACCCACGAACTCTTGTCAGGGTCATTACTCAGGAATCTCTAGCCAGAGCAGTTATGTGTCATGAAGAGAGTCTTCAATGACACATAGAGTAAAGAGATCCTAAGACAAAAACTAACATCACTTGGACTAAATGTGACGTAGTCAGTCTAGTAGGAGTTGACACATAACCCATACTCTGAGCCAAGTAGGGTATAATATGGTGAAACGAATGTTTTTCGCCGTTTACCCTAAAACACTAACAAACCTATCAAGGTACCTTAAAAATATAACATTTAAGCTCAAAGACTCGTACTAACCCATAAAAACGATTAAACACATAAACTACACAATTAATACCTAAATACACACTAAACACTCAAATTAACATTAAATACTTAACACATTAAACCCTAAAACATTATGTAAATCACAATTATTAGTTAGTAATACCCTTTGATTTAAAAAATGCCCAACAAATATTCCAAAGAAAAATGAGTAATATTTTTAAATATCATAATTTTATACATTGTTATGTAGACGATATTTTAATTGCTAACAATAATATTTCTTAACATATTAGACACCTTCATATATTTGCAGATTTATCTGAAAAAATGGTCTTGCTCTTTCAGAGAAAAAAGATAAGATATGTCAAACCGAAATAGAATTTCTTGGAGTGGAAATAGATGGTATAGGTGTTAAACTTTCACCTCATATTCTTGAAAAAATTTCGCAATTCCCTAATAGAGTACAAGATATGAAACAAGTTCAAAGTTTTTTAGGTGTATTAAATTATGAATACGATTTTATTCAAAATTTAGTTGAGACAAGAAAACCTTTTCAAATGCTTTTAAAAGATCAAATATTTGAAATTTCACCTTATTGGATTGAACAGGTAAAGAAAATTAAAATTCTTTGCTCTACTCTATCTAAGCTTTCTTTACCCTCTGATAAAGATGATCTAATCATTGACACTGATGCTTACAATCATGTATGGAGTGGAATATTAAAAAAGATAGATTATGACAATGTTAACATTAAAGTGAATGAGTCTCTTTGCAGGTATACGTTAGGAACTTTTACAGATGCTCAACAGCGATTTCATATAAATGAAAAATAATTATTAGTAGTAGTAAAAAGTTGTCAAAAATTTTATTATTTTCTATTACCAAAAAGATTTTTATTAAGAACTGATAATACTCAAGTAAAAGCATTTATTCAAAATAATTTGCCTTCTAAACCTGAATATAAGAGATACATAAGATGACAAACTCTATTAGCCAAATATACTTTTGATATTGAAATTATTAAATCTAATGATAATATTCTTATAGATTTTTTAACTAGGGATGACTAGCCTTAGAGAAGAGTTGATCTCTTATATCAAATGTTTGAAGATATAGATACTTATCAAGCACAGATAAAAGATCTGATAGATTTGCAAATTTCACCTCGATATCAAAAGAAATAGCTGAATTACTTCTCTTTTTGCCATGTATGGAAAGCAAAGATAAACCATTACCATTATTTGGAGCAAAAACTTTATAGGTTGCTCAATTAGATCAAGATAAATGAAGATTCCTAGTCCACAGGATCTATTACTCCTGATAATATTTCCTTACGACCAGATGTTTCTTATAAATCCTAAATACCAAAAAATACTATGATTGCAAGCTCTTCTAGAAATCATGCTGTTGTTCAAGAACACATAGAAATAATGAGAGACTCATATTCTCTACAAAATAATCATACTTGTTATATTGATTTTTTAGGGATATACCCCAGATTGAGCTTTTAGTAGAGAGCTCATCCTCAAGCTATTTGTGATTGATTGGTACAATTTCGGGCCATAAATGCTATCTGTTTAACTAATCCAGAGTTTCTAGAGATTTCTTTACTTATTAAGTGGATTCAAGAAGGAGTTAAAGATTTTTATTTGAACAACCCCACAATAACTCCTGTAAACACTTTAATGCTAAAGATATTATCTGCTGGCCCGAATTTTTACAAAGATGAATGATATGATGCATATCATTTTATAATGATAAAAAATCAGAACATTTCCTTACTAAGATAGATTCAAAGTTAAGGCAAGAATTTTCTAAGTTCAATTAAACCTATATCTACTATTATTTTTGACATGGAAGTCGATTTCAAAAATTGGTTCAAAATCTATGCTTGTAAGAGTAATTTTTCTTCACTAATGATAACTCTAGCCAAAAATACTGTAGAGAATTGTTAAAATGAAAATTGTTATGATCAAGAGAGGAAACATTAAATCAAGTCCTAAAGCACAAAGAAGATTTTGCCACCTCAGAAAGCACACTAAGAGCATCTGTCCATCTTGTACAAGTGGCATCAAGTCTTTAAAAGCAAAAGAAAAAGCTAATGATTCTGGCATCAATATTTATGGTGATTCTGATTAGACTCAAAGATGTAAAGATAAAGCAAGAGATAAGGAAATCTCCTATCATTAAAAAGCAAAGATAAGAGAATCCTCTTGTCTAATACATAGAAAGAGAATCTTTTAAAGATAAGGATGGACTTCAAGAATATATAAGATGTAGTTTTTAAGTTTTGGATTTATCTGTTTGTAAACTTTGTGTATAAATAAGCCCCAGTTTCAATGATGGAAGGGCATCACTTGTATGCCTCACACTTTGTAATATCTCTTCATGTAAGCTCTTTTTATGAAATAAAAATCTCTTTTTAATGCAGATACAATTTATATTTTTCATCTTAAAACCTTACTCTCCTAACTTACTCTTTAGTCTATGCCTTAAGGTAGGAAACGAAATAAGGCTATTCTAGACTTTACTGAAGGAGTCATCAAGGGTAGTCACCTTTTGAGGATAGAGCTAGAATGCTCGATAAATTACTCGACAAAAACTCTATGAAGTTAGGATCGAAACACTAAAGAAATAGGTACGGAAGCATGATGGACCCTTTAATTTGAAAAATATATTTATATTCTTTATATTATTCATAACTTCTTATTTTTTTGAATTTTTTTTGTAGATTACCTAGATTAGATGTAGATTTTATAAACAAAATAATTACTTCTTTGTTTGAAGAAGTGATTTATATTATAATAGGTAATGATAATTTGGAGGAAGAAGATTTGTTTAGAATAACTTTAATCTTCGATATCTTGAAAAGTTTAGATTTGATAAAAACCTATATTTTATCTCGATCTTAAAAGTTATACATTAATATGAATTGATTTAGTCGTAATGGTTTCTCTTTTCTTACCATACATCGCAAACAGAGAGAAGTAATTTAGCACTTTCTTTTGATGGGAAATTTGCAATATCTAGCAGACCTTTTATCTATACTTGATAGGTATCTATATCTTCAAACATTTGATATAAGAGATCAAATATCTCTTCTCTGGGATTGGTCATCCCTGGTTAAAAAATCTACAAGAATATTATTATTAGATTTAATAATTTCAATATCAAAACTATATTAAGCTAATAGAGTTTGCCATCTTATACATCTCTTATACTCAGGTTTAGTAGGCAACTTATTCTGAGTAAATGCTTTTGCTTGAGTGTTAGTAGTTCTTAACAAAAATCTTTTTGGTAACAAAAAATAATAAAAATTGACAACTTTTTACTACTATCAATATTTTTTTTCATTTATAAGATATTGTTGCTTAGTATCTTTAAAAGTTCCTGAGGTATACTTGTAAAGAGACTAATTCACTTTAACATTAGCATTATCATAATCTATCTTTTTTTTTAATATTCCACTCAATATATGATTAGAGACATCATCAGAGGGTAAAGAAAGCTTATGCATAGTAGAGCAAAGAATTTTAATTTTCTTTACCTGTTCAATCCAATAAGGTGAAAATTCAAACATTTGATCTTTCTTTAAAAGCATGTGAAAAGGTTTTCTCATCTTAGTTAAATTTTGAATAAAATCAGATGCATAATTTAATACACATAAAAAACTTTGAACTTGTTTCTTATCTTGTAATCTATTAGGGAATTGTGAAAATTTTTCAAGAATATGAGGTTGAAGTTTAGCACCTTTACCATTTATTTCCATTCCAAGAAATTTTGTTTATGTTTGACATATCTTAGTTTTTTTTTTCCTGAAAGAACAAGACCATGTTTTTCACATGAATCTTAAAATATATGAAGGTGCATAATATGTTGAGAAATATTATTGATAGCAATTAAAATATCATCTACATCATAATGTATAAAACTATGATATTTAAAAATATTATCCATTTTTCTTTTGGAATATTTGTGGGCATTTTTTAAACCAAAGGGCACTACTAGCCACTTATAATGACCTTGTGGAGTAAAGAAAGTAGTATAAGGAATGCTATTTTTATTAATTTTTATCTGCCAAAATGCACTTTTATAGTAAAATTAAAAAAAATTGTTTTTCCTCTTGTTAAGTTTAGTAATGTTCCTTTAGAAGGCAAAAAATATCCATTAAATATTGAATTATCATTTAATTTTTTATAATATTCCACCATCCTTGCTTTATTTATAAGTATCTCTACATGGTTTTAAACCATAAAAGTTAGAAAGGAATGTGGGGATATACTAGATCAAATATTTTTTAGATTTTCTAGTTCAAGGAGTTGTTTTTTAAATTCTTTTTGATCTTCCAGATCATATCTCATTGCAATTACTCTAATAACCTTTTGTTTATCTACCATTTCTAGCCTTGATTCTCTATTTTTATCCCAAAATTGTAATGGATTATAATAGTAATTCCTTTTTATTTTTTGTTTAACTTTTTCTAATCTATCTTTGATAGATTTTATCTGCTGGTATTTGTTTTCTATAATATTTTCTATTTTCAATAAAGGTTTACCTTTTGTAAAAATGAATTTTCTTTATATCCTACACTATGTTGGGCTATGCAAGGTTTGAAAGTAATAGGGGTAGAACGACCATAAGCATGTTTAAGACAGTTGACAATTATCTAGTAAGCACAAGGAGTTTTGAAATGGATTTGTTGTTTTAAAATATCAAATAAGATTTTATGAAATAATTGGAGAAAATTATTTCCTAGAAAAGTATCTGTGCCAGTATCATAAAAATAAATGGGAGGACATTCAAATAAAAATGAGCCTAAAAGGATTTGAGGTTGTTGTATATCGGTAGATAAATGTATCTGATGATCAGAAATATCTAACCTTATTATAGGTTTTAAAGGTTTATGATATTGTTTAGGAAAACAACTTGATTTGCATAAGTAAGAACCTACTCCACTATCTATATAAGCAGTGAAATACTTTATTTAATAATCTTTATAAGTAATTCTAATAGGAATATAAATACTAGTAAGACTAGTCATTATCTAAGAATATATATGATGTTATTGTTATAGGATAATTAAATACCATATTAAGTTATTTTATATGCTTGGACTCGCTCAAGAAAACTAGTACTTGGCATTATCTCTAAATTAAATCCTTCATTTCAACTAATAGCCATATAGGTATTTTATTATCTCCTATCTTAATAATAGTTCTATAGTAGTATCAATTTGGTGAATGTCACCATTGAAATTTATAAATTGATAAGGTTCTATTAAGTGGAATTTTATCAAATTATTTGTTATATTATGATTGATGTAACTTCCACTTAAACAAGTATTGATGAAAATATTGTATAGAACATATATTGTACCATCAAAATATTCTCCTTTTATTTTATAACTAGAACTTATCTTTTTATCTGCTCTTATTAAATTATTAGTTTATCTTGTACTATTTGAAACACTGGTTTCAGAATAAGATAATTGAGGTAATAATCTATTATCAGATATTAGCTAGGGTTTTTGTTGTAAATCTAATGAAAAATCATTTTCAAGATCTTCTATATTTGCTGTATAAGGAGGATATATTCTTTCTACTTTAAAAAATAAATTTGAAAAATCAATAATATCTTTATCTACAAAGCATTATGTATGACAAGTATTAGACAATATGGTCCATTTCTATCTTTAATTAAATCTTTTTGTTTAAAATCTTGAATTAAAGAAAAAGATCTATCAAACCCTTTATCTTTTATATTATAAGATATAATGTTAAACGAAAGTTTTGATATCGAAGATTACCTCTAAGAATTCCCATACAAGCTTTTCTTCGATTATGTATTATGTCATCTATAATTGATAAATTTATAAGGCTATCAATTCCTTCTCTAAAGGTAGATCTAATTATCATCATAATTGATCCAATATGTACTGAACCTACTTTATCTTGAATTTTTCTAGGCAAATGATCAAGTTTGAGAGAAATATCTCTTTTTGATAACAGGGGAATCTTTACTTTACTTGAACTTAGTTTTCTTTAAGATTAATTCTATAGAACATATGATGCTTTCGAATTTTTAATCCCATCTTTTTTTTTGGATATAGACATTGTTTGGTGCACAAGCATATATTATGCTATGTCGCCCTTAAAAAATTCTTTTAGCCATACGGTCCCATCAAGTCATGTTCTAGGTTGTGACTTCATCTGTATGTGATCTATGATGGGCATAGATTGGTATATGGGCATAGATCAAGTCATCTTTAGTCGAAAATTGTTATTTTTTAAATGTTTTTGATGGAAATATCCTCCAATTTTTTTTTATAAATCTCATTTCAAAATCAAAATTTCTTAACTAGCTAAAAATATAACAAAAATCAAGTGAAACAAGGTAATTTAACATGAAAACTAAGAAAATTGTGACAAAAATATGTGCATTTTTCATGCACTTTAAATACTTCACACTTAAGCATTTTCTTGTCCTCAAACAAATCAATCATAATCACCCTCAACTTAAATAAGCATCAGTTCTAGGTAAAATTAACAAATCAATTAAAGTAATCAAGAATACACATTATCTACTTAATTATATTGTTTATGAACTAGTTATGTCTGTAGATACTTGCACTAAATTGTAACTTAATTCAATCTAATCCAAAAATAATTCAAACATAAAGTTAATTCATATCATTAAACCTAATAGATAAAATAGAAAAAATGAGTAAGAAGCTTCCACTTTCAAAGACTTTATTAGCCTAAATTAGAAGTAAATTAAAGCACTTAATTTTGACATTATTTTAAAGCATTATATGATTATTTGAAAAGTTACTGAACCTTTTGGCACAAAAGTAAGTACCTTGTCATCAATACTTCTAGTTACTCAAGTAGGCCACTGATTCGAATAGTTATTAGCACCACACTTGACTTAAACCTTTTTTTTTCACTTAGGTTAAGTCAATATAAGGAATTTATTTATACTCACTTTATTAACACACAATTTTTTTCCAATAGCATAGATAAATACTTGATAAGAGTCAACTCTTAACTCAAATTTTTTCAAAATTATACATATGGCTTCATTATTTAAGTTAATCTTCCATCTTAAGATCATTGATCAAACTGAAACTAAAACACTTATTAATGCTCATATATAATTACCTTACCTAATTGAACCATAAACCGATCTAACTTCTAATAGTTTCTTTTAATTACTTTTCTTTCATCAATAAAAATCTTTAAATTGTAACATATTAGGCCAATTGCACTTAGATTAATTTATTAAGGTAATATAAGGCTAAAAATCAATACAATCCCTCTGTAAAATTGAATTGTTCATTGTCCTCAATATAACTAATGTAAAGTATATGCAATAAATAAGGACAATAAAAGTAAAAAGGAAGGAAGGAAAATAAAAGAAAAAGAAACTTCTTTAAATATGGTGTTGTTTTCTGTTCGAAAGATATATGATCATCATCTAAAGTCCATTATCTTGGATAGAATCTAAAACAAAACACAATAAAATGTAAACATAAATAAAAATAAAATGATTGAATTAAATATTAAATAAGTAAAATAACATAATTAAAACATAAAATGTAGTTTCAAAAATACCAGGGTAGAGAAAAATAATAAAAATTTATAAGACTTAAATGAAAGAGATCAATAGCTATATTAGTAGTTGATTCATCATCATTACTATTTGTAATAGACATCATCGATAGTTATAGAGGTTGCTCTAAAAACCCAACATGGTGGAAGTAGGCTAACAATTGCCACTCCATTCATTGTAATTGATGACTATATGCATGTAATTGCATTTGTAATCTTTATAGGAAAGTTTTTTTTCTAAACAATTGGTTCTCTATATGGAGAATGGTCTTTTGAATCCTTTTACATAGTAGGTGTTGTGATGTAGGCTTGATATCCTCATGTGCTTCCTCTATTTACTCCGTTTGAGGTTCACCTACTACGGGTTAGCAACTCTATTCTTTCTGAAATCTCTTTTGCCTCTTTTATAAGGGCAACATCCTCTCTCTCTCTCTCTCTCTCTCTCTAATGTATAGGCCTTGTATATATTACTAAATAATCCTATATATCTCTTCATATCTATGTTGATAACAATTATAGAATGGCCCAATTTCAATCTTAGAGGAGTTTTAAGTATAACTAAGTTCTTGACTAACCTTATCAAATGTACTCCCATTAATAATTTTATTAAGCCATCTCATATATATAAGAAAAAGAATCAATGCTTCTAATTTTTATTTTCCTCTAGTTAGAATTTTGCATAAAAATATTCTATTTAACCATGATTATAACACTAATCATATATCTCATCTGGCGCTTTTTTTCCAAAAGTATTATTTTAGGTCCTTTTTGAATGATAATCCAAATTCGATCTCAGAGGAGTCTTGAATTTACCTTGGTTCTTCAGTAACCATTTCAAATATAATTCTATAAAGATGGCTCCCTTCTTCCTATTTCCCATTTGCTTTAAGTATATGATGATAGAAAAAAAAACATAGGTGGCATAGTTTCCTTTATATGATACAAATAGATATAAAAGGGGTCCTTAAGCATCACCACTCTAGTACTCTCCTTCCCAAAATTAAGTAAACAATTATAGGTACTTAGGGTTAAGGAGGAAGTATAGGTACTCTTTTTATTAGATGGATCGTACCTATATCCTCTACTCAAAATAGAATCCTAAAACTCACTATAATATAGGTAATTTTCTTTAAAAATAAATTAGTTATAGAGGTCTTAAGGTCTCCCTATCAACCTAGTTAGTAGTGTAAAACCTATACTAGGTTCCAAATTATTGAAAGATATATTGAATATATACATTTTTGTTTAAATCCAATAATATTCTCTTTTATTTTACCTTACATGCCTAGTCAGTTTAAAAATGGTTAAAATTTCTAGAGTGAGTTTCTTGAATGCAATCTATTATTTTGAAAAAGATATCTCACCCCAAATTTTTTATGTAGCTCCACGCCTCTCCTACCAATTCTATTATCTCCAATACAACCTAATCTATATACTTATTTGACTCTAAAGTAAAGATTTAATATATGCATACTTTGTACAATGGTTAAGTGAGGAGAAGGTAAGTATAGGGTATTCATTTTAGGATGAACCCCTAAATTATAAGAAGATTACATCTATGTGCTTGGATCTTCCTCTTGCTTGTCTTAGTATTGAAAATGATTCTTATGATGTGTAGTTGGAGTTAGAAGGAGATAAGAGGCGCAAATTTTTGAACAATAAAAAATCCTCAAAATTTTAAAATTTAGAGCTTTAGATTGCAAAAACAGATATTTTATGGTGAATAATATGTGAATCTTGATGGGAATGAAGTATGAGTACGAGAAATCTACTTTTTCTTATTGGGGAAGTGACTTTGAATGTTTGGCTTATGAGAGAATGAGAGAAAACGAAAGAAAAGATAAAGAGTTTAAGTAAAAATGACATCTAGCTAGACTTTTCGAATTAAAAATTTTTTAGGACATGACATGCAACATGTATGTGTTATAGTCTAGGAATTGAACATACATAATGCTTAAATCTCTCTTTATCCTATTTATTAATGGCCACATTCTAGGACATGGTTATGTCCTAGATTATGGATATTTTTGGAATCTCAAAGATAAATGTGCCTCAAGTGGTATATTTTATTTGTAACTTTTCATTAAATGCATAATTGATCATTGGTTAAGATGCAAGGCGTGTCTCAGGCCATGTTTATCATAAAGATTCACCACAAATATGTTTTTTTAAAGCTTTCCATTAGCCGTATTCCTTGGATTTTTCAACTGCATTTACTCCTCAAATTTTCTCTTCAAGAATGTGACCACTTTCCCTTGCTTCATAACTACAAAATCAAAACTAGAAAAGATTACATTTATAAAGAAATAAGACCTATTTAAGAAGAAAAAAACTGATAATCTAAATTTAGTTGTCTATCATAAAAAGATAATTTCAAATAAAATTAGAAGTTCTTAAAAAATGGTTGTATTATCTCCTATTAAACAATTCTTTAGAAGTATCTTAGTTATACTTCCTTCTTAAACTCCTTCTTAAACTTAATTAATTATCAGAGCAGTGTGTTTGTTGCTATCTTCTTCATGATCATGAAGAGTGCTATACATGGGTTATCTTTATGTCATTTTTGCTTTCTTTCTTATTATGAACTTTGTCTTTCTCTTTATTGGCATCTTTATTCCATACGTAATAGTTTCTTATAAAATATTTGAAAAATTAGATCCACATAAGTCATCATTAACCAGAAATTGGTGATGGTCATATGATATTGAGAAGAAAATAACTCTCTCTAACCCTAAGCATTAATTCATATTCCTTATCATTTATGATTGCACCAGTTGTTACATGGAATACCTACCTAAAATTAGATATTCTTTATTGTCCTTTCATATCAAGGATATAAAAATTACTTGAAAATGTAATCCTATCATTTTTAGTTAAAACACTTGTCAATACCTTTTGGGTGTCAAATTGATTTATCTGTAAATTGCATTATCAATGTAGTAGGTTTAAGGTCTCTTAGCCCTAGTTTCTTAAGAATTTTATATAATTATATTTGTACTAACCCTTAAATCAACTAATAACTTATTTATAAATTAAAGATACCACTAATATTACAAAAAATAGTCAATTTTTTTAAATCTTTTAACTTTGTTTTAAAATGTTATGGAGGATGTTAGTGTTACTTTCATTTGTAACTATCTCGATAAGTTTCTCCTCTTTCTCATTTACATCTTATATTTCAACTTCATCCTTCTTATAGTTAATCAACTCTTTATTCCTTTCAGGTGATCACCTTAACATGCTCTTTTAAGTTAAGTATAGTATCATTAAGCAATGTCCCTTGATATGTTTTAACTAAAAATTTTATTGATTGACTAAATTAAGTTTTAAGGTCTTACATTGAAGCCTCTTAATTCTAAATTCAAGATTCACTTACTTATATAATGTCTCTAAATATATCCTCTAGACTTGGTTACTTCTCCTTCAATAGTGATTATAATCCAAATGAAGGTTACCAAGTTTTTTTATTGATATAAGAGAAATGTCTTACTATAAAAATTATTTGTTTTTAAAAGCTTCTCAATAGTTAACTTCTTCTAGTGGTTGAGCCATTGGGTTTCAGCTTGAAATTCAATGGTTTGATAACTTCATCACTATAATTCACAAATCATGACCTAAATTGTTTGTAATTGTGAACTCATGTCTTCAAATTTCATTACTAAGGTCTCCATTTGATCTTTCAATACGATCATAGAACCCACAAGGTGAGAAGGAGTTGAATAATCATCTAATTTTACATATACACCTGCTAATTTATTAGACCTAACTCTTTCTAATTTCCATTAATAATTGTTCATATCCATCTTATCTATAAGTTCAAGAGCTCCCCCATAATTTTATTGTTAAAAGTCCCACCAATTGTTGCAATTATCATCTACCTTGTTAAATTAATTAGATCATTGTAAAGGTTTTAAACTTACATCCATATGAGTAGGCTATAATGTAGAAACTTCTTTAACCTATCTTTTTTTATCTCTTATAAATCTTATAAAAGGAGTTTTGTTATCAATCTATTTCTAGATAGAAATATTGTTACTTAACTTTGTTATCTTTGATGGAAAAATATTTTGCTAAAAAATTCTCAGCAGTAATTTTCCATATTATGATTGAGGCTTAAGGTAATGCCTGCAACCATTACTTGGTTCAATATTTAAATAAAAATAGAAACAACCTTAACCTTATAACGTTTTTGGAGGCCTTATTAATATTAAGAATAATACAAATCTCCCAGTTTGAAAATGTATGCAATGGGATCTTCATCAAGCAATTCGTTAAACTAGACATATTGCTGCAACATTTAGATCATATTTAGTTTGGTCTCAAAGTAGGTTTCATTGATTTTCATTTGTACAATGCTAGATTCCTTAGAAGAGATTATCCATCATAGTACTATGTTATTCTTCCATTATGTCAGGCTGTATATCTTGGGCTGCTTACTTAGTTTGCTCTATTATTATTTGATGAAGTATTCATTTGAGTTTTAGGTCTTCTTTAAGGACAATGGAGCTTTGTTGACTCCTTTTCATACACCAAGATAACTCTAAAATCAAAGTAAGCAAAGTATAAAGAATAATAAAATTAAAATTTCTATTAAAAAAAGAACTAAAAAGATGAATTAAAATGAATATAATATAGTTATTGAGTCTCTTAAACACTAGTTGCTTTCAATAATGGTGCCAAAACTTTGTTATAATATTTCTTATTTCTAAAGTATTCCCTTTTATGAATTAATTACTCATAAAATAAGGCAAGTTCACCTATCTTTGATGAGTAATATAATGGTAAGTAGAGTTTTGATTCCAAAAGAAAGCTAGATGGATCTAGCAAATTCTCTTACTGCTAACTAGTTTAAAAATAAATAAAAAATTTTAATGATGAAATTAGGTAACAAAAGGGCCTCATAGGTGTAGATTGCAACATGTTTTTAAGGGTATTATAGTGTATGTTTAGTTGTTAATTTGATTGTTTAGTGCATGTTTAGGTAGAATCGTGTTAGTTAGTAAATATTTATGTTTTAAGTTTTTTATAGGTTGGAACATGATGTTGAGCTTCAATTTTATATTTATAAGGTGCCTTGATGTATTTATTAGTGTTTTGGGAAGTTTAAGAGGGAGAGAAAAGAAGAGGGAGAGAGAAGAATAAGAGGAAGAAGAGGAAGAAGAAGTAGGTCCTAATGCTATTGCTTCCCAGTTTAAGAGGTTTTCCGAAGCTGTTGCCTTCCTAGATTGTCCGATCCAAGTTCTATTTCCTTTCCATTTCATTTTTATTCATTTAGTGTATAAAATTGAAATGGATTGTATGATGATGAGTTTTGGATTGTTGACAATGTTCTAACTCTTTCTTTGGGAGTTTACTTTGATTTAATGTTAATATAGTTGATTTTATGTTTTATTCATTGGGTGCTATGATTAACATCATTTTTTGCATATTTCAATAACAAACTGAAAGGGTGAGTCAGATAGAAATGATTGGATTTGATTAACGAGAGTTAGGTGATCCAATATACCACGTAGTTAATCATATAGGTTTTTGTGCAGAGAGAGATCTCGTGTGAGATTCGGTAGTTTAGTAGAGAGCTTCCGATCTAATTTTAATTATGAATCTTTTGTTAATTGAGAGATTGCAAATTCCATAATTTAATTAGGGTTAATGATTTAGGGCGCGAGATTATAACTCAAAAGAGAGTAATTCTCCCTACAATAGTCTAGAACCAATAATACCTTGATAACACATAATTGGCTAGGTTAACATTAATGATAGGTAGAATTCCCTCTCTTATAACTTGGTAATTTCTTTTGATTAATTTCCATAGTGACCTTTTGTGTTGCTCAATTTCAATTCTTGTTTTATGTTAATTTCTTGAGTTGAATTCATGCAATCAAATTCTTGTGTTTATATTCTTGTTTCATTTTTTTAATTTCATTTTTATTAATTTATAAGCCTTAGATAACCTAGGATTAGACTAGTTTACCCTCTTCGTGGGATCGACCTTAAATACTATAACTTACGACCAGTGCACTTGTGATAATTAAGGGATATAAATTATAAGACTTGACACCTCGATCAGGGCCTTGTTTACTTTATGATTTTTAATAATGAATTTATTTAATTTTTTAAAAATTATAAATAAAAATTAAAAACAAAAATATCCACGATAATTAAAATAAAGCAATTAATCAAATAGAGAAATCTTTGATGTTATGATTTAATAAAATTAAAAATATTTATTATTTGGACCAACAGAACTTCCTAAAATATTGTTTCATTCTCTTGAGCTACAACCATATGTCTTTAAGTCAGTTAGCTTATATCTGATAAGTGTAAATTGCATCGTGTTTTAGGGTATAGTTTGATACGTGTTTAGCTATTATGTGTTTATGTTAGAGTTGTGTTAGTTTGTTAGTTATTTATGTTTTAAATGTTTTGTGAGTTAGTACAAGTCTTTGAGCTCAATTATTATGTTTTTGAGGTACCTTGATGTGTTTCCTAGTGTTTCAGGGTCAACATCGATGAATAGAGAAGTTTCGGAGGCATTCGGGCTAAAATAATGGTAGGCCACGATCGTGAAAAAATTACCAAAGTTGGCCCATGCCACGATCGTGACAAAAGTGCAAGGAACGACTTATGATCATGGCCTGCATATCACGATCGTGACAGAAGGCTTGGATGTCGCCTACATTGGATAAACATACAGACACCCAAGAACTTCAATTTTTGAGAGATTTTTTAGACATTTCGAACCCCCAAAAAAACCTCGAGCTTCTCTGAACACAAGAGGATATTTAAAGAATAAGAAAAGAGGAAGGGAGTAGCTTTTGCATCAGTCACCTTGAGAAATTCTAGAGAGAATTCATCTAGAGATAGAGAAAGAGAAGAAGGAAGAGAAAAGAGAAGAAGAAGTTGACTCGACATACTTCTCGAATTAGGAGGCTTCCCGACGTCGCTACCTCCCATCCTCCATTTGGATTGTATTTCCTGTTTATTTTCAATTTTATCGTTGTATAAAATTAGATTATGTAGTTGATGATAGGATCTAGAATGTTGAGGATGTTTAAAACTCACCTACGAAATGTAGCTCACATAGAGATATTTCTTAACTTCATATCTCTATGTGAGCTAAGTATGGACAACCATATACTATAAACGTCAAACAACATCAAACACATCCATAACATTGAATAAAGTGAGGTACTACATAGTTTAGACAATAACAACCCTAATAACTACTTATAAATCCATCAAAATCTCATTCAGCATGTTCATAACATATCCATACATCCTTCTTAGTCAACAAAATACAACAAAGAAGCAAGAAAAGAGAAGAAGTAAGGCTTATATGTTGAAGAGCAAAGCTGGAATTCTATGGTGGCAACTTTGTGTCTCCTTGAAATCCTTTAATTCTGCCTTGAATTCTCTTGGCTTTACTCTCAAAAATGCGTTCTTCTCTCTCCCTTGCATGTCTATACCCCATTTAATGCTTAAAATGATGTAGGAGGGAGGAAGTTGCCAGCTGGAATTTTCCAGAAAACTCTATTTTCTGTCTTGACTTTAATCCATAATATCTTATTGATTTTTTATCCAAATTAGGCTGTTATTTCACCAATTTTAAACTGAATTTCTCCTATTTCTTTTGGATCAAAAACTAAAAATATCCAATATGAATTGTATCTTATGAAAGCTTAACATTGGTGATGGGTCAGCCTAGGAAAATTCTAGCTTTCCTTTGGGTCATATGACTTGCTTTCTCTTTATTTCTTCTATCCTTCCATCCCTCCAAACCACCTTTGAACATATTGATTAACAACAAAATTAATCACTTAATCATGCCCAAAACACATGCAATTAATACCAACATAATGTAATAAAAAGACACATAACAATGTTATGCAAAATTCATGCAAAACCTAATCTTAAAGACCTAATTCACACACATTCATGCATATTCACGTACATTGATACATAATCATGCAATTATATGAAACTAAGACTAAAACATAAGCTAAAAAAGTTAACAACAATCAATTTATCCGTTAACAATTTAACAACAATCAATTTATCATAATTAACTAACAAATTATCCTAAGAAAAGTATGCACAAATGCCACCCATCAACTTTTCAAAGGCTTTTTGGTACTTTCATCTTTCCCTCTAACATCCAATTTCTATTCCTAGCAATTTGTTTGTTCCTAGCTTCCTTTTCTTCCAGATATCATGTCTACTACTAGCTTTCTAGTCTACCTTGAGCAATGTTTCACTACTAAATTCCCTTCATTGCCCTCAAACTCCCTGGTACTGCTTCATGGTGAATACTCCAATTCTCTTTCCATTCCTCCCTCCATGCCAATTCTTAAGTTATACTTCCCTGTTATTCCAACCTAACATTCCTACTTTCTCTCATGAATCGAATCCCCTTTCTTCAAATTTAATATGATCTCTAAAATCAAGAAATCTCTCCTCCTGCTAGCTTCTCCAAAAAATCCTGGACTCAAGTTATAAGTGATTCCAATAATGGTCTAAAACTCTTATACATGCCTTCTTCTAATTCCAGAGTTACAACTCCTTTGGAAATCCTTAAGGTAGGATTTGAGTTATAGAGTGCTACTTTGATTGGCTTCTTTCTTGATAAAATAAATTTTTTTCCCTATCATGAAGGCATGGGCTTGGAACAATTGGAAATCTTTAGGATTCAAAGATTTATTTGTGAATGATCATGATATTTTCCTATTTAGAATTTGGTCCTTAGCATGTGAAAAACAATCCATTACTCCTCCAAAATTAAAGACCAGGGGTTGATTTCTAGGAAATTAAGCAATTAAACATTCTTATATAGATATGCATTCATGGACTTCCCCTTGAATACTGGACAACATTTAGTTTAAGCCATCTAGATAGATCTGTGGTGAAACCTATTTATATGGTCCAACCCACAACAGAAACAAGTAGGATCAATTATGATAGAGTGTGTGGTGGTTGATGCAATGACACACTTGCCTAAGGAAATTCCATTGCTTAGACTGAATGATAATTTGGAACTAGTTGAAGATGGTGTCAAATTCTCATATGCTTGGAAGCCTCTAAATCCTACATCTAAAATTCCTAGAGACCTACAAGTAGAGTGTTCAATTCAAAGTTTTCCCTTGATCTAGGTAGGGATGACAATATACAGAATCAATTCCCAATTTCAGATGAGGGTGGTGAAACTGTTCTTGAGCAAATTAGCATATCTACTAACAAAGTAAACACGGATAATCAAGACACAATCTATGAGAATATTGTATCTCTAATGTCCACTAACACTGAGTAGATAGTAGAAGCAATTATAACTCAAAACAACAACTCATCTACCCCTATAAAAGATCACATTAGCTTAGACAAGTATAAAAGATTCTAATTTTCGGCCTATCACAAGAGGTGATCCAATAGAAGAAACAGGTTCTCCATGGGCCATACATTATGATCATCTCTACTTGGAACATCAGGGGCCTCATTTCTTTAGAGAAAAAACTTTTGCTTAGGGAATTCATCTCAGACAATAAGCTTATCTTTTTAGGTATATTAGAGTCTACAATAAAGCAGGATAAATATGACCTATTGGAATTTTTACTAAAGGATTGGAAACTAAGCCACAACAATAGAGATCACCCAATATTAGGATCCTTTTTATGTAAACTTTTGGCAAGATGTCAATCATCAACACCTTCACCACTACTTAAATAATTCATCTTGAAGCTATCCTCTTATAACTGCAACCAGAATACATATTTCTTTGATTTATGCTTTCAAATACCCCTTTCAAAGAGCTGAAATATGAAGCAATCTTAGAAAGCTTGCTTTTATCACTAATTCTCCCTGGCTTACCCTAAGTGGATTTAATGCAACTATCTCATTTGATGAAACTCAAGGAGCTACTACCATAAACAACACTGTGTGGAGTTTAAGAAATGTCTTGATGACATTCAAATATCTGAAATCCCTTTTGGAGTCAACTTCTTCACCTTGAGTAATAAACAGATTGGAATTGATAGATGCTTAGCTAATTTGGATTTGATGTAGACTTTTCCCCCACTTATTCTCTTTTTCCTAATGCTAAGTTGTCTGATCACTCTCCCATTCTAACAACCCTCAGTTGTCCCAATTTCACACACTTTCCTTTTAGCTTTAATAACTTTCTTGTTATTCTTGCAAGTTTCTTTAATGTGGTAGAGAGGGGATCTAATTTTCCTTTTTTTCTTGTACTAAGCAGTTCATCCTTATGAGGAAGCTCCAATCTATAAAGAATGAGGTGCAAAATATTAGGAATACACATCATCTTATATTTACCACCAGATGTGCTTTTGAAACTGCTCAATCAGTTGTCTATAACAATTCTTCCTCTAGTTCCCTTATTGATCATAAGAGGCAAACTTTAAAAGAATATTCTCAAACTTCAAAGTTTCCTCATTCGCTTTTAAAGCAAAGGTCAAAGGTCAATTGGTTGCAACATGGAGATAAAAAATTTTCTTTCTTTCATAAGGCTATCTCCTTCATACATGCTTCTACTAGGATCCATTCAATTTGTCACTCAGGATTCACATTGGACTCTGAGGCTATAATCATCGAGGTTGCTAAAGAATACTTCACCAATATCCTAGGTTTAGCATCCAATGTTAAATCCTCCTCTAAACTTTTCAAAGAAATTGTTCAGGATCAAATTTCCAATAAGGAGTTCAAAACTCTCTCAGTTTTAATCACCATCTCGGAGATCAATCTAGCTTTAATTCCTTGTATCCTAACAAAGATTCTGGTCCTGATGGTTTCAATGCTGATTTTTTTCAAGACCTCACACATTACTAAAAAGATGGCAGTGGATGTTATGATGGAGTTTTTCGACAAAGGCAAGCTATTGGAAGAAATTAATAGAACATTAATCCCTAAGGAAAATAACCCCATCAGATTTAGTGATTATCACCCCATTGCTTACTACAAAACTGTCTATAAAGTAATCTCTAAAATGTTATCACTAAGATTGAAAGCTATCATCTCAAACCATATAGATTATAACCAAGGAGCTTACATTCATCCATTGGGGACAACATCTCCATTGTGCAAGAACTTATTAAGCATTACACCATGAAAAGAGGTCACAAGAATTGTGCTATGAAAGTAGACTTCCAAAAAGAATATGATATGTTATATTAGATCTTTACCATCAATGTACTTCATGCTTATAGCTTTCCAAAAAATTTCATCATTTAGACACAACAATGCATTAGCATAGTTTCTTTCAAGATATTGATAAATGGAGTTCCTACAAAGAATATCAAAGGGGAAAAAGGAATTAGACAAGGGGATCCTCTATCCCTTTATCTTTCCTCATATGTTATGGAGGTTCTCAACATATTTCTAAGTAGAGTGGTGGATAGAGATCCCAATTCTAAGTTTCATGGTTGATGCAAGAAGTTGAATATAATTAGATTTTTTGTTTTACATATTAACTTTTTTTATTTTCTAATGTTGATTACAATTAAGTTTCCCCTTTTAAAACGACCTTTAATCTATTTAAAAACATGTCTGGTTTAACTATCAACTAAAAAAAATTTTCTTATACATTTCTAAGAGTGCTTCCATTATTACTCATATTCTTGCTTTTATTTTTGCATTTAAAAGTCAACAGCTTCCTATATTCCATCTAGGAATACCAATATCTGTAGTGAATCCTTCCTTTAATGATTAAAAGTTTCTTATTAATAGAATTATCAATAGAATCAACTGTTGGAGTTACAAAAAAGTTTCAATTGTTGGCAGATGACAACTCATCAATTCAGTCCTCTCCTCCTTGGCACTTCATTGGGGATCCCAACTAGTTATTCCCAAATATATATCCAAGAAAATTGATAGAATATTTACAGATTTTCTTCTTTCTGGATAAGAACTCAATTTCAAAGCTAGAAAAGTTAAATGGGTAGAAACTTGTTTACGTAATAAGTAAGGGAGACCTGGTTTTATGAATTCCAAGTTAATGAATCTATTAATGCTCACCAAAAAGCTTTAGAGATTGATCTAAGATAGGCAATCCCTTTGGGTGAAATGGATTAATGCCTACTATATCAAAGACAAGTCTATATGAGATTTCATTATTTCTAAGAATGCTTATATTGGAAAAGCTAGAGATAAGTTTAAGCCTTAATCCAGTTATCAAATAAGCAATGGGAAAACTTTCAACTTCTGGACTAATTCCTAGTTCAATCAAAAGTATCTTTACTATTTCCCTGAACTTCCTTAAAAATCACATCAGTGGAAGTGTGAATGTAGCTCATAGATTGGCAATTCTAAAGCAAGGCTCTAATAAAAACTGCAATTTGACTCTAATTAAATCATTATCCAATTTCAATATTTAAAAGGGCAAGCAAAAAAAATCTTGTGGAAATTTGAACTTTCTGTTCAATTCTCTAGTAGTTCAACTAAACTTATCTATAAAGAAGAACATCCCCAAGTTGCTACAACCTTAGATATGGTATAGTGCAAGAAATATAACCCTAGATATGCATATACTCTATAGCAAGCATTCAAACTAAAACCGGCTATAATGGATAGAATTGGAAAATATTTACAAATTCCAAACTAGTGTTCTTTATGTAAAGCTCAAGCTAAATCTTAGAACCATTTGTTCTTCTCTTGCTTTTATTCAAATAGAATATGGAAATCTATAATGGATCTTTATGGGATAAATAGTCCTCTAACTTCTTGGTCTAACGTCATAGTATGGAGTACACAAATTAAGCATGCATATAAAGGGGATCGATGGTTAGTCATTATAGCTCTTGCTCATATAGTTGTTGGTACTTAAAATGAAATGAACAACAGAAATTTTAGATCCATTACCAGTTCTTCACATAAATTTTTAAGGAGCACCTTCAACAAAATCAGAATGTATATCCACTTATACAAATGCAAGCACAAATTCAGTAATAAAACTCTTATAGAATAGAAAATCTCCTAATCTATTATGAAGACAATATGAAGCTCGAAAATCAGTTTCTATCTCCTAGTTTGCAACATTGTAACTACTCTTTATCTTATAATAGTTGATCCCTGTGATGCTTGACAGTAGCACGTTGTAACACTATACAAAATAACTAGATGCATTGGTGAGTCTAGGTCAATCCCACAGAAAGTGTTTAGTTAGCTTTTGAAATTAAAATAACTGGTGTTTAAGTTGGGGGGTTGGTTTGGTTTTGAAATGAGAAAATAAAAAGAAACTAAACTAACAAAACAAATTAAAGAAAACATTTGAAAATGATGAATTCATTGGGAGTCCGATTATTTGGTTTAATCTCAACGTACACACTAATTAAACATATTTTATTGAATTGTTATTCCTTTACATCTCCTTGAACTATTTATTGCAGATTAATAACAAGCTTTGTTTATCCTAATTTTACCATAGGATATGTTTAATTAAGATACGATCGTTAATTAAACCTAGCCACTGAATAACTTAGGATAAGATCTCTACATGTAATTGGACAACTGTGTTACGAATTAGGAAAATAGACTAATCTAAGCAACATCCACATACTCTTGGGTCATTTAACCAAGGTTATATTATCCCTAATGATTTCGAACCATTAGTTGCTACAAATGAATCTCAAATATAACAATTGCGGATTATATTAAAATTCTAGTTATTGGTTCATACACAAACAATTGAACTATAACGATAATACGATCATTCATACACAAAACCCAAACCCATATGTATAGGATAACACAATCAATCCATAAGAAGAGAAAGAAACAACAAACTCATTGAGAAATACACTAAATCGGGTTCGTTAACATCGAAGTCACCTCGAATTCGGCGTCAGGAAGCTAGCTCTCGATGGGTGTCTCATGGTTGAGAGCTTTGCCTCTTCTTCTCATCTTCTCCTAAAGATTCCCTCTTTTCCCAACTGAAAACACCAAAATTTTCATATCTTTCAGCCGTCACCAATATGTTGCTTTTATACAAAAATGTAGGGTTTAATGGACAACTGGCACTTCTCATGGTGGTGAGTGGGTGTGTTATGGATGTAACTAGTATGTCACACCTGTGAAACACTTGTCATAGTGGTGACACAACAAGAAGCTTCTCACAGCTGTGAGAAGTTTCTCAAGGCCATGAGAAGTGTTGCATGAGCATGAGGCATGCACTCCATTTATGGTCGTGATCATGCTTCGTTCTCCATTCTTTTATGCTTTATCTTGTCTTCTTCTTTTAATCTTCTTCTTCTTGTTGTTGCTCTATGAAGACAAATGAGAGTGAATCTTCGAAAAACAACCCAAATATAGTGCTTTTGACTCACTTTAGCTTCTTAGCTTCTGAACTGTGCCTAAAACCTAAAACCATATATAAACGAAAGTGAGTATTTTAAGCATTTTCATAGTAATAATCATGAAGTGTTATAGAATAAATTCATAATCAATTAAGCACATATCAATTTCCCCCACACTTAGCTTTTGACTATCCTTGGGCAAAATATATAAAGTAAAATCAGAGACCCAAAAACATTTATACTCATTTCCCATATGTTCCAAGAATACATAATCATAAGTAAAGATGAATAAGTTTCAAAAACTATTGCAAAAATTCAGCATTTAATGCTTCTACTCATGATCAATCAACATTTAACACCTTTAGAAACTGAGAAATCTAATGGTAGACCTGGAAAAAAAATATGTTTAAATATGATATACTCATGGGTACACTCAAATATCATTCATGGTCATGACATTCCAAAACTTTGTATATCATTTCATTTCTCCAACACTAAGGTTCACATACAAAATCATGGATTAAAGGACTTTTCAAGGTTGTAATGTGGGAAAAGGTAAGAAAAGATGTATTTGAGTCAAGTAGCATGAAAGCCATTAAAGCTAGTGAAACAAAAGTACCACCTAATACATCATCTAGTGCAAAAACATTCACTCACAATTGTGTACATTAACTATGATGAATGCAAAAACCATGTTTCCTATCTTAAATTCAAGCTCTCACACTACAAACCATATTAAACATATATCACTCACAAAATTTGATCACAAATAAAGCTTTGTAACCATAGGAAATGACCATTGAAAGCAACATCCACCTCATATCCAACATACTCAAGTAACTCATTCATTACAACTTTTGAAGGAAAGACTAATCATAAACAACTTCTTAACACATATGCATTCCCTCCTTGATAATTTTATTTAAACATTTTTTCTTTTTTCTTTTTCTTTTTATTTTATTTTCTTTTGCTTTTCTCTTTTTCTTCTTTTTTTCATATAAAATTAAAAGAAACTACATAAACGTGGTAATTTCAATGATAAGATGTAAAATGACACCATAATAATTATAACCATCCCACACATATGGTAACCCCACACAGAATTTTGTACATCCACAAACTTAACAATCAACAAATGCTTCACTAGCTTTAAGGCTTACGTGAGACATCTAGTTAGATTTAAAGCATGTAATATGTTTAATACAAAAAGAAATGCTAATAAAGCTAAAGGGGGATTATAAAAAGGAAAATCTTATAATGGATAGGCTATTTGGCTAATGTAGTTCAGAAAAAACAAAGAATGCCTAATCATTTTCATGTTAATGCACATGATAAAAATGTGGTATTGAATAGAAAATCAAGGCAAAGTTAGGATGTACATGTCATGAAGGTCACACATAAACAAAAGACAATGAGACTGATATGAATGTGACGTTTATACAGACTCAAAATCTCACTGACTTTGTCGACCATTAGTCATTACTCTTATAAAGATAATGCACATTGACTAATCATAAAAGCAAAAGTATATGCTATGTTGCTATGGATTCTTCTAGTTAGTTCACACTAAGTTGTTATGGATTCGATCGTGACCTGTATAAGGACAGACGTGGACAGTCTTCCAGATTTGAGCTTCCAAGGGACTTTTCAAATTTTTCGAACCCAAAAAAAATCCTAGGTTTTGCCTAGAATATAAAATAGCGTGAAAGGATAAAGAAGAAACCATAAGAGAGCTCCATTCTCTGCTACTTTGGGGAAAAACTCTAAGAAGAGGAAGAAGAAGACAGAGAGAGAAAGGGAAGAGCAAGGAAGATGACATGTTTTGCAGCTTCAACCTCCATCTTTCCAAGTTTATTTCTTCTTTCAATCTTTCATTTTTTGTTATTAGAGTAGTGCTCTAAAGGCAATCACTTTTAGCACTTTTGTACGGACTTTATTTTGATTAGTAAAGCAAAAGGTATTTTTCATTAATTTGATATTCGTTTATATATGAATTGATATTAATCTTAAATCAAATAAATTAAGTCCATGATACAAAACATAGCATGAAAGAATTAATGATGAGATCATGATAATGAGATTCCTATCATGTGCAATTATGTTAGTATCTAAATAATCCATAGTAATAGGATTAATACGATAAGACATTATTAATCCAGACAGATTAGCACTTGTTATACTCCTTGATTTGATTAAGCGGTGGATCTCATAAATTGTAAGCATAAGTTGTTTAGAGTTAACATGTGGATGCTTACTAAGGGTAGTAAGTACATCGAATGACCAGCTATGAGATTATCATATGGATGACCTATCGAATATTAATGATTAATCTCATCATAGCAATAGTACAAATATCCTTATTAATGATTAATCTCATCATAGCAATAGTACAAATATCTATAGACTTAAGATACTCAAGGATATCTTAGATATAAATCATGTGCTTTGATATCATTCCTTGTTACCTCAAAACAAGGTCGCTCTTAGGGTGGTGATTGGGTGCAGCTATTTGTATTTGAAGGTAATTGGGTAGCCAATAAAGGATTCACCACTCTTAATAGAAGGAGATGATACCCATGGCCTTTTGTCGGGGCCATTACTCAGGAGTTTCTGGCCAGAGCAGTTATGTGTCATGAAGAGAGTCTTCAATGACACATAAGATTAATGAGAACCCAGGACAAGAACTAACATCACTTGGACTAGATGTGATGTAGTCAGTTTAGTGGGAGTTGACACATAGCCCATACTCTGAACTTAGTGGGGTATAGTATGGTAAAAGGATGAATTGCATAATAATTGTCTATAGAAAGGCTCATAAGTTGGATAATTACCTATCAAAGAGTTTGTGTCTTAATCCATTTATATTTCGGCAAGTAGGCTTCATGAAACCCTTTATGATGTGCTTGAATTAAGAGTTAATTCAATTGCCTAAAATAACTGAGAAATTAAGGGTCACACGTATAAAAGATTGGATGAAAACAAGTGTGTGTGGCCTATTTTAAGCAGGACACGATCATTCCTCATAGAGCCATGATCGTGGCCTAAGGTGAGGTATGCCACAATCGTGACAAAGTCACGAAATGGTATATAAGTGAGTTCTTCACTTATGTACACGAGCTTCCTTAACTTCTCACACACTCAAGTGATAGAGAAAGGGTTCTAGAAGAGTTTTAGAGAGAGTAAGAAGAGTTCTTAAGTTATCTCATGCAAGTTTATGCAATTGTTGTATAAATCAACATGCATGCAAGATAACCTTAATCTATCTTCCATTTTGAACATCTACTTGAATCCATCAAGTTTGGTGTTCTAAAACCCTTACACATTGTTTCATCTTCCTTTTTTTTCGTGTTCTTGGGTGATAAAGGAAGGGTTTGGTGTTTGCAATAATGCAAACATGGAGAAGAAACAATAAAGGAGGAGATACACAAGGTAAAAAGTTTATATTTCATGTTCTTTTATACATATCTATGCATGCATATTAGATCTTGTGGTTTTCGGGTTATCATGGTGTCAGAATCTTGATTCTGACACTTCCGATGCATCTGCATGCATGTGATGCATGCAACCATGGCAAACCCAATAGTGGTATCAGAGCTAGTTTATGCATGTAATAGATGTTGTATTGAATATGTGCAAAGTGTTTGCTAGGTTGTGACTGACTTGCATGTTGATTTGGAAAATTTCGTATTAATTCCAGCAAATTTTTTTTCTATTTTTCTTTCACTGAAATGTTTATAAGATGTTATGTTATGTTTCTGTAAAAGTAAAATGCAATTGAATGTCATTTTCTATTTTATTACGAATTTAGTTTCAGCCTCATGCACGTGTGAGGTTCTGGAAATTCTAGATGATGAACATACATGCATATAGAATCTTTATTAATTTTTATAAAAAATTTATAAATTTTATGCATGCACATGCAAGATGAGATGTTGCCACGTGTATAAGATGCATGAAATTTGTTGTTAAAGTGGTTATCTTATGCATGCCTGATTAAATGGTTGACTAGTGTTAGAAGTAATGTGACAAGTGTCATACACACATGATGTGCTGGCTATTTCCTATTTATTGATAAATAATTCCAATGAATTAGGTTTTGGAATTTTTTATTAGACACAAAGGATGTGTATAATACTTTGGAATTTTTCCAGAATTAATTTAATTTGATTCAATTAATAAATAAAGTCAAAGTCAACATTCGTCAACTTTTTGAAAGTTGATAGAGTTGACTTACTTAATGACTTATAATGTATGTATTTCAGTTATGAGACCTAAATAAGGTTCTTATGTGATAAGAAATATATTATTTTGATGAAAATAACCTGCTTAATGCATGTGCTTGAAGTTAGGGTTCTGGAAATTTTCCAAACATCAAATCGGTCTCTTTAGTGTCTAGAAGGTTAACTTATTTATTTTGATGATTTTGGCCATCAAGATAATTTTGACATGTGCAGAAATTGTTTAGATAAATTTGAGATGACCTAGGAATATTATAGAGGACTAATTGGTGTATGGTAATTTTGGAAATCCTAGGGATTAATTTAGAATTAATCCAAACATAGCATAGCATTTCCAGTGAGACTAGATAAAGGCTTATAAACTAGGATTAAAGTGTTTAATCTACACATCAAAATAATTAAATTTTAGGGTTCCTAATTGAATCACATTCATAATTCGGATTAGCCAAGACTAACACTAGTACCCGATTAGGTTTAAGAGTTGAATCAAATCACGATCTTTAGATGTATAGTCAAGTTATAACCTAAATTTAAAACTCCTTTATGTGATACATGCATTAGATGCATTTTAATGGTAGTTATAGACATAGGCTCAATTCAGTTAAGTTTTCCATAATTAAAATGTATATATGACATACATAATCAATCTCATCCAAGTATTGATGAGACCAAAAGACAAATCCCTCAAACAAAATATTAGGACTTACGCCCTACATTGATATGGCAAGAACCAGAGTTCTTTTAGAGTTGGGTTGTTGGGCAAACCCAAGCCCACTCTACACGAATATGTTTAAACTATGGAAATTAGATTTCTAGATTAATGGGTTAGTCCTAACAGGAAGCGTTGATTTGTTAGGCAAACCTAAGGTCAACATACGCCAACTTGGGTTATATACATGGGGTGTATATAAATCAAGAGTTGATAACCCAATGAGTGTGCTAAATCAACAGTAGATGGCACAAGTCGATAGTTGCATAATTGAATGTAATTAGTATGAATGATACCTACCGATTGACCTAAGGTGGCTTATTGGGCAAATCTAAGTTCATTCTTGGTGATATTAGATATCGACCCATTAAGAAAACTATAACATACCACTCCCGTAAAGCATATACCTGACATACCGAAGGATATTAAGGAACATACTCTACGAAAATGGAACATTAAGACAGTTAAATCGATTCATTTTACATTTTAATTCATTGCACATAACATAAAACATTCTAATAATCATATTGTTCCATTTTTATTCACAAACATATACTGTCTCAAATGTCATTACATTTGAGATATTCATATGTACAAAATACAACAATTGAGAGATACAATCCTTGATAAAACATAACTAAGACATTTGCAGGTACAATTGATCCCAACACTGACCCATATCCAAATGCAGAAGTTACTTCAACTAGACTAGCTAGATTTCTCCTGAACCTGAAAAATAATGTTGCGATTTTGATGAATTTTGCGAACTCAGTGAGTGAACCATTATTGATATGTTCACTCAAAACAGAACACATATATATCAATGAATAACATTCAGCTTAATCAAAGTAATGCTTCATTCAGAGATATAACTCACATTCTACAATTTGCATCATAATAAAAGATGCATTTAAAAATACAATCACTTTTAAGTCATTCCAGAAGTACATTCTGAATGGAAGAATATCATGTAATCATTTCAGAACATAACACTCATTTATCACAATTCTTCAGATCACCGTCAAAGTTATAAGCATTTATCAATATCAACACAACATAGTTCAACATTCATTTGCACTCAATATCATGAACACATTTAAAGATATAAATGCAAAAGCAAATGAGACTCATTCCATTTTAACTTTGTTGTGACCGAGTGCCTATTTCACCATATTGTATCCGTTGTAGATACCGGGCTCTTTTTAGCACTGTCCCATATCTGTTGTAGATACTGGGCCTATTAATCGTTGATTCTGAGGCTCTGATGCGTATAATTGAGCTTAAAGCTCTTTTCACATTGGCTGCTCCGATCAGAACTCCTTTATGTGAACATGCATCATGTAATGGAGCAACATAATTCACATAATATATCATCAATCACTTTCAGTCAATGAACGTATTCAGTTTTCATAGTTCATCGGTTCTAAGTCTGGCATTCAACAAACAGTTGAGCTTTCAATTTCCTTATTCACATTCAAATCACAAACACTCCTAATACAGTCCCGAATATCAAACTCCTCGAACAATCAATTGTCTAGAATCAGTAATATCATAATTATAGTAAGATCAATTCAATATAGAGGAATTAAGTTTAATCAACACAATTTGAGCAGAACATATTACCAATCGAAAACTCACATCTAGATTACCACTATACATACAATTCCAATAGAAATATAAATATTTTAGTTTACACAACTAGGTTAACTCATAGTACACTCCAGATAGCTATTGCCTCGACGTATCAGCAATGTCTGGATGGTGTCGGTCGACATGTGCCTCAAAATCAAACAATACACACATGCACATGTTACTAATTGATCGATCAAATGAATGCTCATGGTTACACATGTGTATGCATTATGTTTAATGTATGCTCAATTGATTATTCTGGGTATAAAATCTTATTCACAAATCATACTTATATATTCATTATGGTTTATGCATCATCTAGTTTGGAATTAGGTTTATGCCTTAATACACTTTATCACTCACATATTTATCACTCTTTTTTCGAGGACTATACACTCACACAATTTCTTAGTTCTAGTTCAATCATTCCCAATTCATCACTTACATACTTTTAATCACATTACATTAGTGAGAACATCTTTATAGCATTATCAACTCAGATCTTACACTTATCTTTGAACATTTTTCATGATCAAAAAGCTCCTTATAATACACACACAATTGGCACTTTACATCTAAAATTTTAGCAAGCTAAACTATACATTCACCAAAATTCTTCTAGCAACATATACTCATACATTCACCCAATTATCATTCATTAATACCATATTTTTTTCAATGCTCATTCGTCCATACCTTATACACATTTCTCATGTTCTTAAGATCATGTTTTCACCAAAATAACTCATTTATTCCTTAAACAAATCAAAATTTCCAAATTTGAACTCAACCTCATCAAAACAGTCAATTCTTTAGGTTATGACTTCAATTAACTACATCTATTTATCAAGATATCTTCTGGACAAACTGTTTTACAGAGGCATTAATAAGACATCAATAATCATTTTTCATGTTTTATACTTTGACTAATTTGAGCTCTAAAGTCCCCAAAAATTAGGAAATAATATAAGGTTTTTGCACAGGGGTCTGTCACAAGCAGTATTAAGAAAAAACAAGCATAACTCAAGCTCTAGTTACTATTTTATTAAGACCCTTTCACAGAGGTCAAGCTAAGACCTATATCTATAACTTTTATTCTTTGAGTTTCTTCAAATTCATGCCTTAAAGATATGTAAAATAGGTCGAAAGAGGAAGATGAAATTGAAACCAAAATTTCGACCTACAACTCTAATTTTCCAGATTTTTCTCAAGATAGATTTTCGGGTTAGCTTTGCATGGCACTTTTGACATAGAAAATGAGGTATTTAGGCAATACATTCTCCTAAACAAATTCTCATATATGTCTTAAGTTTCTAATAACACCAAATTTATGTAGTTTGGTTTAGTATTCTGTAACTTATATCCAAAATACTACAAACTATTCTGATACCATAACAGCACACAGTTCTCAGACTCAATCCCAATTTAGAGACCTTTAAAGATAGAATTCGAATTAGATTCCTTCATGAAAATTTTAGCAATATGTCTCTAGTTAATGTAAATTAAAAATTATCCCATTTAAATACCTACAGATCATGATATGGTTGAAATACAGACGTATGTTCAGTGAAAATAATCCATCTAACCTATTCCAACATACTTCATCATCAACCTTACATACAATTCATCTTCAATCAATCATCATGTATGTTATGCTAACATATAACGTAATAAGGCAATCAATCACTTAGCTATTCAACCAAAGTCTCCTCAATTATCAAGCATTCAAATGTACTCCAAGATAAAAGGGAAAGCAAAGGATTTCCAATCACAAGATGTAGACTACTAAAGTTGACGAAACTGAAGGTTTTGGGAGGTGGTGTGAGGAAGTCGGTGGTGAGGGATTGAAGGATGAAAAATAAGATCAAAAACATGAAGAAAGATGATCTTTCTAGTGAAAAATTCATAGGGTACAAATGTGTGGTGGAGAGGTGGGACACTTGTCAAATGGAGAGCTATGCCATGTGTCTTCTTCATATGCTTCCAATTGTCACCTAATGCTTGGTCCACTTATCATTTGGTTTCACAGTCCACTTTTCACTCATGTACTCATGCCATTTGTCATCCAATTAGCTAAGCCACATGTCACTCATTCCATTGGTCCATGTGCACCATTCTATTGGTACATATATTATCCTTCTATTGGTCCATATGTTACTATTCTATTGGTCCATGTGTCACTTACTTTAGGCTCTACATGTAACTCATTTAAGCCTCCATATGTCACTACTTATAAGGCTACACATGTCACCACTTGTAAGGCTACATATTTCACTACTTATAAGGCTACATATGTCACCAATTATAAGGCTACAAATGTCACCAATCTGTTACTCCACATTTCACAAGCTTAAGGTGCCATTTGTCACAATGTTAAAGGGCCACTTGTCGCAATTATGCTCAAGCCACTTTTCATCTATTTAACTGAGCCATTTGTCACTTATTTCCAATGCGACATGTCACCATTTCATAGGCCTAATCAACATAAATTCCCATGTATCAATTTGTCTTGCTCTTTAACATTTTTCTTAGACTAGATGCACATATCACCTTATCAATTACTCAATTGTAACAATAAATTCCCAATTCACTAATTATAATCCATCAATTCATGTTATTGGTAAATCAAAATGCAAAACATTGGGAATGCATATTCATTTTCGTTCCATACCCTAGAATATGTCAATTAAGTGCGTATACTATCTTACAATGTTTTCTAAATCATGATTCATATGTGTATATGAATATTATGCATGTGAAAGAAATGCACCTCGTAAATTCTTAAATAAAATAACTCATGTGACTCAATCTAACAGTTTAATCTCTTAATAATTTTAGAGTTCGTCTATTACAAAAACTATAAGTTTTCTTGAATTCGTTGTGAGGGCCATAATGCATGTTATGAAAGTCCTTAATATTTGCATTAAGTGTACATTCTAACACTTTCTCTCGTTCTTCTAGGTTATTGAATCGTACAATGTCTTCTAGTGTGAACCTACGCTCCCTATTAGATTCCAATAAACTCATGGGACCAAACTTCTTGGATTGGCTACAGAATTTAAGAACTGTTCTTAAATCTAAAAACTAGGATATGTCCTAGATGAACCACTTTCCAATCCCCCTACTGTTGATGCATTTGATGAAGACCAAAAAGCTTATAAGCTACTGGATTATATTGAGTTGGCTAGCTGTATAATGCTAGCCTTTATATCACCAGAACTGTAAAAGCATCATAATGCTATGGATGCTCATACCATATTCTACCATCTGAGGGAACTGTTTGATAAGTAAGCTCAGTCTGAAAGGTTTGAGACCTCGAGGTTGCTTTTCCATTCTAAGATGGTTGAGGGATCATTTCTAGTGCAGTATGAGTTGAAGATGAATGGATATATTGAGAGGTTAGGCAGTTTGGGCTTCATAATGGATCATGAATTAAGTATAGACTTAATTCTGACTGGTTTAACCAATAGTTATTCACAATTTATTCTTAACTATTGAATGAACTAAATATCTACAACGATACCTGATCTGATTAATCTGCTCAAAACAACTGAGCAAACTGTCAAGAAAGATAGTAGGGTTGTAATGCTGGTGGAATCTGTTTCTGGTTCTCAAAAGAAGAACCAAAAGAAGAAGAAGAAATCCAAAAGGCCAGTAGGAGGCGTAGCCAAGAAGAAGGCAAAGGAGACAACACCTAAGGGGATATGCTTCCATTATAACAAGGAAGGACATTGGAAGAGGAACTGCAAAGCTTATTTGGAGTCACTAAAGTAGAAGAAGGCATTAGCTGCCCCACCATCTACTTCAGGTAAGATATTTGTCATTAAGTTTAATACTATTTCATAACATTTGGGTATTAGATACTGGATGTGGCTCACACATGACACATATGTGTTGATATGCAGGTTCTCAGGGATAGTAGACTGCTCAAGAAGGGAGAGATGGACCTACGTGTAGGAAATGGAGCAAGAGTCGCTTCATTAGTTGTAGGGACATATGTTGTGTATCTTCCTAGTGGGCTAGAGTTAATTTTGGACAATTGCTATTATGTACCCGTTATGACTAAAAACATTTTATATCTTTCATGTCTTAATAAAGCGGGATTTCATTTAACTTTTTCAAGAAATAGTTATTCAATTAGGTTGAATGAAATGTTGTATGGTACTGCTACATTGTGCAATGGAATTTACATATTAGATATGTCCAATCTAATTTTAAATATCAATGACAATAAAAGACAAAAATGAGATAACCTAAAATCATCTTACTTATGGCATTGTTGACTTAGCCATTTAAGTGAGAGACGCATGATTAAGCTACAAAAAAATAGTAGCCTAGGGTCATTTAATTATGAATCATATGACACATGTGAATCTTGCTTGTTAGTCAAGATGAATAAATTACCTTTGAAAGGAAAGGGTGAACGAATAAATTAGTTATTAGACCTATTACATTCTGATGTATATGGTCCGATGTCCATTCGTGCCAGAGGTGGTTGTGTGTACTTCATTACTTTTATCGATGATTATTCATGATATGGGTATGTGTATCTAATGAGATACAATTCTGAAGCATTTAAAATGTTTAAACAATTTAGACATGAAGTAGAGAAGCAACTCGATAGAAGTATTAAGACATTTGGATCAGATCAAGGTGGTGAATACTTAAACGAGGAATTTCTAACTTATCTCAAAGATAATGGGATAGTATCCCAGTGGACTCCACCTTACACATCACAACGTAATGGTGTGGCTAAAAGGAGAAACCGAACTTTGTTAGACATGTTAAGGTCGATGATAGGCTTAGCAGATCTACCGAAATCCTTTTGGGGTTATGCACTCGAGATTGCTATTTATGTGAAAGACAAAGTCCCTTCAAAGGCAGTTGATGTTACTCCATATGAGATATGGACTAACAAAAGGCCCTATCTTTCTCATATGAACGTTTGGGGTTGTCTGACTTATATGAAGCAGATTCAATTAGATAAGCTTGAAGCGAAATCTGATAAATGTCTGTTTATAGGATATCCTAAGGAAACAATTGGATATCAATTCTATAATGCTTTAGAGGAAAAGGTGTTTATCTTAAAGCATGCTGTCCTTTTAGAGAAAGAGTTTCTTCTAAGAGAAGATAGTGGGAACAAAGTTAAACTTAATGAAGTTCATGATGCTCAAACAGACACAAATTAATTGCCTGAACCTAAAATTGTTGTTAATGGAGATGAGACAACAGGTGAACCTTCTGACACACAACATGTTCATAGGTCAAGTAGGATACGCAATGTTCCAGAGAGATATGGATTTCTCGTAAGTGAACACAATGACGTATTGCTCATAGAGGACAATGAGCCTACAACCTATGAAGAGGCTCTGAAGAGTTCAGATTTTGAAAAATGGCTTCAAGCCATAAAGTCTGAAATGGATTCCATGTATGAGAACCAAGTATAGACTTTAGTTGACCCAACCAAAGGGTTAAAGCCTATAGGGTGCAAACGGATTTTCAAGAAGAAAATCGGCATGGAAGGTAATGTGATTACCTATAAAGCAAGGCTAATCGCTAAAGGTTATCGTTAAAGACAAGGAATTGAATATGATGAGACATTTAGCCCTGTAGCTATGCTTAAATCTGTTAGAATACTCCTAGACATTGCTGCTTATTATAATTATGAAATATGGCAAATGGATGTGAAGACGACTTTCCTAAATGGAAACCTAGTTGAGGATGTACATATGATATAACTTGAGGGCTTCGTATCTAGAGATGGCAGAAAGGTATGCAAGCTTCAAAATTCCATTTATGGATTGAAGCAAGCATCTAGGAGTTGGAACATCCGATTTGATGAGACAATCAAAGAGTTTGGTTTCTCACAAAATCCTGATGAACCTTGTGTGTACAAGAAGGTTAGTGGGAGTGCTATCATATTCCTTGTGTTATATGTGGATCATATATTACTAATAGGAAATGATATCTCAAGTTTACAATCAATCAAAGTTTGGATGTACCGGAATTTTTCCATGAAGGACCTCGGATAAGCAACTTATATATTGGGAATAAAGATCTATAGAAATAGATTAAGGAAGTTGCCAGGTTTTTCACAGTCAATGTACGTAGACAAAGTGCTAAATAGGTTTAGCATGGAGCAGTCTAAGAGAGGGTTTCTTCCCACTCATGGGATAAAACTCTCGAAATCTCTGTGTCCCAAGATACTTACATGAGTATGATCCCATATGCTTCGACGGGAAGATCAATCATGTATGCTATGTTATGTACAAGACCCGATATATCTATGCTCTAATTGTTATGAGCAGATATCAATCGGATCCTGGTGAGGGTCACTGGGTGGTTATCAAGAATATCCTAAAGTACTTAAGAAGTACTAAGGATGCATTCTTGATATATGGAAATGGAGATCTTGTAGTGAGTGGGCATACAGATGCCTATTTTCAATTTGACCAAGATGACTCTAAATCCTAGTCAGGTTATGTTATCATACTGAATGGTGGAGCAGTCAGTTGGAAGATTTCCAAACAAGAGACGAATGTAGATTTGACGACAGAGTCAGAGTACGTTGTAGCTGCGGAAGCGGCAAAAGAAGCTGTTTAGATCAAGAAGTTCGTTATGGAACTTGGAGTGGTTCCTAGCATAGTAGACCCAATATTGTTGTACTGTGGCAACAATAGGGCTATTGCGTAAGCCAAGGAACCAAGGTCTCATTAGAGGTCCAAGCACGTACTTAGGAGATATCACCTGATCATGGAGATAATTGATAGAGGTGAGTTAAAGATAGAGAGAGTGCCTACAAATCATAACATCGCTAATCTTTTGACTAAGCCCCTTCCTTAAGAAAAATTTGATTCTTGTGTACTAGCCTATGGTATTAGATACAAACGTGATTGGCTTTAGTGCAAGTGGGTGATTGTTAGAGTAGTGCTCTAAAGGCAATCACTTTTAGCACTTTTGTACAAACTTTATTTTGATTAATAAAGGAAAAGACATTTTTCATTAATTTGATATTCATTTATTTATGAATTGATATTGATCTTAAATCAAATTGATGAAGTCCATTATACAAAACATAGCATGAAGGAAATCATGATGAGATCATGATAATGAGATTCCTATCATGTACAATTATATTAGTATCTAAATAATCCCTAGTCATAGGATTAATATGGCAAGACGTTATTAATCCAGACATATTAGTATATATTATACTCCTTGATTTGATCAAGTAGTTGATTCATAAATTGTAAGCATAAGTTATTTAGAGTTAACAAATGGATGCTTACTAAGGGTAGTAAGTACATCGGATGACCCGCTATGAGATTATCATATGGATGACCTATCAAATGTCAATGATTAATCTCATCATAGCAATGGTGCAAATATCCTTAGACTTGAGGTACTCAAGGATATCTAGGATATAAATCATGCGCTTTGACATCATTCCTTGTTACCTCAAGATGAGGTCGCTCTTGGGGTGGTGATTGGGTACAGCTATTTATATTCGAAAGTAATTAGGTAGCCAATAAAGGATTCACCACTCCTGATAGAAGGAGATGATACCCATGATCTCTTGTCGGGGTCATTACTTGGGAGTCTTTGGCTAGAGCAGTTATGTGTCATGAAGAGAGTCTTCAATTACACATAAGAGTAATGAGAACCCAGGACAAAAAATAACATCACTTGGATTAGATATGGCATAGTCAGTCTAGTGGAAGTTAACACATAGCCTATACTCCGAACCAAGTGGGGTATAGCATGTGAAAGGAAGAATTATACGGTAATTGTCTATGGAAAGGTTCATAAGTTGGATAATTAACTATTGAAGAGTTTGTGTGTTAATCCACTTATACTTCGACAAATAGGCATCATGAAACCCTTCATAATGTGCTTGAATTAAGAGTTAATTCAAGTGCCTAAAATAACCGAGAACCTAAGGGTCACACGCATAAAAGATTGGATGAAAAACAAGTGTGTATGGCCTATTTTAAGCAGGCCACGATCTTTCCTCATAGGGCTACGATCGTGGCGAAAGGCGAGAAATGCCACGATTATGGCCGAAATCACTAAATGGTATATAAGTGAGTTCTTCACTTATGTACACGAGCTTCCTTCACTTCTTACACACTCAAGTGATAGAGAAAGGGTTCTAGAAGAGTTCTAGGGAGAGTGAGAAGAGTTCTTAAGTTATGTTCATGCAAATTTATGCAATTGTTGTATAAATCAACATGCATATAAGATAACCTTGATCTATCTTCCATTTTGAACATCTACTTGAATCCATTAAGTTTGGTGTTTTAAAACCCTTACACATTGTTTCATCTTCCTTCTTTGCATGTTCTTGGGTGGTCAAGGAAGGGTTTGGTGTTTGTAACAACCCAAACAAGGAGAAGAAACAAGAAAGGAGGAGATGTTTACAACAACCTAAACAATGAGAAGAAACAAGAAAAGAGGAGATACAGAAGGTAAAAAATTTATATTTCATCTTCTTTTATACATATCTATGCATGCATATTAGATCTTATGGTTTTCGGGTAATCATGGCAAACCCAACATTTGTTCATTTAAATGTATGAGATTGAGATGCATTGTACGACAATGGATTTGGGATTGATTATAATGTTCTAACTTTTCTTTAGGGATTTTGACTTGAATTAATTTAATCTAGTTACTTTTTTATTAATCCTATTGGGTGTTGTGATTAATTGATGTAATTTTATGCTTTGGTAATAAATCGAGAGGGTGAACTGAATGTAAAATGATTGGGTTGGGTTAATGAGAGTTAAGTGATTTAATAGACCACGTAATTAATCAAATTGGTTTTTATATGGAGAGAGATCTTATTGTTTATTAGAAAGCTTAAGAACTAATTAAGGTTAGGGTTGTTTGTAATTAAGAGATTATATGTTCGGTACTAAACCTAATTATGGATTATTTTTAGGGCTTATGATTATAACTCGAGAGAGAGTAATCCACCCTTCAATAGTTTAGAACTGACACCTCATTAACACATAAATGACTAGGTTAGCATTGATGATAGAAAAAAATCCACTCTCTCGCAATTTGGTAATTCTTCTTATGTAATTTTCCATTGTTAAGTTGGTGGTGCTCAATTTGATTTCGTTTGTGCTAATTTTAAAATTCAATTTTCTATCAATCCATCTTTATTTGTTTACCTTTCTGTTCAATTTTATTTTCATTTCATTAATTTTTTAGGCCTTAGATAACTTAGGATTAGATTAGTTCACCAACTCCTCGAGGGATCGACACGTCAAGTACTACAATTCACGACCCGTGCACTTGTGGTAGTTTGAGGGTTTTAATTAAATTAAAAGTTGACTCAACAATTTTTTTGTGTTATTGCCTGGGAATAGTAGGATTAGTTTAATTCTTTTAGTCTAAGGAATTTTCACCATCTCCTGTCATTTTGGTACCCAATCACAAGAAATTAAAAAAAGAAAGAAATAAAGAAGAGAAGGAAGTTTGGGCACAAAGTAAAAGACACATCAATGGGACATCACAGGGAAATAATGAGGAATCCATAAAAGTTAAATGTTAAGAAGAGATAGAAAGAATGATGATAGAGGAAACACATTATAGGGAGCAAAGGACCATTGCGGTCTTCAATGAGGCACAATATGGTCAGGGAAGTCATCATCCTTATTTGAATACATACAATCTAGTTTGGCAGAACTACCAAGATTTTTGTTGGGATAACAATGTAAGGACTTAAATGGGATATCAAGACCTATTAGGATTTCAGTAAGATGAGTCCAATTCTTGGGATTCTAAATTGGAAAATATCATGGATAAGCTCATGGACATGGAAGAGGCCCAGAAGAGACTGGAAGAGAAGTTTGAGCAAGTAACAAAAGATCATGCATCTTCAATTCATAACATAGAGCTTCAAATGAGATAGCTTTCCTGTGAATTTTGCAAGAGAAGTATGGAAAACTATTTGAGCAACATTGAAGTACATCCAAAAGAGTAGTGTAAGGTTATCACACATAAGAGGGGGAAAGAGCTAGAAACACTAATCCTACCTTATAGAAGACCAAGAGAAAAAGGAGGGTAACTCATTCAGGAAAATTGATGTGTTCGAATCTTTGAAGAAGCAAGAAGAGGAAGAACATACGACCATAGACATAGAGCTTAAAAAATATAAGGAAGTCTCTATTCATGGAGCGAAAGAAGAAGAGGAGATGAGGGTGACTGAGGAAGAACAAAAACAAGTCACCCTCTTATAGGACAAACTGTTGGATTCACTAGAAGATTCAGGAAGTTTCGTTATTCCTTATTTTATTGACAGTTTGTTAGTAAAAAGTACATTGCTGAACTTACTTAGTTATCTTAATCTTATCAACATTGTCCTTCTGATTATCTTCCAACATGTAGCTTATTTACAAACTACAAAGCTAGAATTGGGTAACACTGATGGAAGCAAGCCACTCATAATTGATCCCGGATAAGTTTTGAAAGATGCAAGGTCAAGCTAATTAGCACGTTTAGTAGTTAGATTTAAATTATTGTGTAGTTAAATTGTTTTAAATTCTATAAATAAATCTTAATGATTTAGAATGGGTTAGATTATTA
This sequence comes from Erythroxylum longipes, assembly GCA_027563885.1. NCBI lineage: Eukaryota > Viridiplantae > Streptophyta > Magnoliopsida > Malpighiales > Erythroxylaceae > Erythroxylum > Erythroxylum longipes. Next base: position 14,224,744 of record JAOQMS010000001.1, on the reverse strand, counting down.
ATTGTCTTGCTCTCTTGAATCAATTATAAGAAAGGAAAGCAATGTCGTTGTCAAGCAAATTTGGTCTCAACACCATCACCATCACCACCTCAATCACCATGATAATTATATACTCTAACCCTTGTCTTTTATTTTTATTTTCAATTTTCTCATGTTTCTCTTGTTTCATTATTTTTATTCCCACCTTATGTATTGTTTATTTGTTCTTCTTATATTGAGGACAATGTGTTATCCAAGTCTGGGAAGGGTTATGTGCATTATATGTTTTTATTTGAATGTGAATTTTGCATGTTGTATGTTAGTTTTGTTTAAGATTACATGATATGAATCTTGTGAATTTGTCAATGGCTAGGACTTAACGGTATTAATTTAACTCTAAACATAGTCTTTTAGGTTGTGAAGATTTATTAGCTCATGAATTAGTGACCTAGGTAACTTTGGTTAAATAAACATGAAAATTAGGATATGATGTTAGTTTATTCACCCTAGGAATTTGTCACATCCATTTATAATTTTAGGTCAATTGAATAAGTAACTTCACTAGTATCTTTTCTTAAGAATTACTGGCTAAAAGCAATGAGGTAGACAATAATAATAATAATAAATGAGTTTAAATTTCAATTAAGTAACTATTCGCTGCCTTTAGGTTATGAATAGAGCTAGTAGCTAGTTGAGAATGTGATAAAGTTAAGTAATTGGGGGACATTCATCACAAATTTTTACCTTTGCGTCAAAAGGATATATTGACATTCTAACCAAGTCGCTTAATAAAAACATGACTTAGTTGAGTAACTAGATCAACATTCATCACAAATGTTTACCTTCGCGTAAAAATGCTAGGTTCACGTCAATCAAAGTCAACAAAAATAGTGTTTTGTCAAATAACCTACTAATCTTTGTGAATAGCTTGAATTTTCATGAAAACCTACCTAAGGATAGCTACAATTTTGATTCACTAAATAATTATCAATGTGTGTGTGCAAGTGATAGGGATGAATAAACTTCATATTAAGGTCTTGATTAGTATGTATATTTAATCCGAACTACTTAGACACAGGTTTCATAAGTTAATAAGTTAGAATAACTTGAGAGATGGTGTTTGTAGTTAAATTTGTTTCGTGAAGTTTAATGCCATTATCTCATTATTGCATATGTGTGTATATTGTGTTTTTTTGTTTTTTTCCTTGAGGACAAGCAAAAGTTTAAGTTTGGAGATGTTGATAGTTGTAGATTGCATAATGTTTTAATGGGTAGTTTAGCATGTTTTTAGTTATTAAATTTAGCGATTAATGCATGTTTAGGTTAGGATTATGTTAGTTAGTTAGATATTTGTGTTTTGTGTGTTTTATGAGTTAGAGCACAATATTGAGCTTCAATTTTATATGTTTAAGATGCCTTGATGTGTTTGCTAGTGTTTCAATGCAAATATCGAAAACAGAGGAAATTTGGAGAAGGCTCAGAGCCAAACTCAGGGCCACGATCGTGACAGAACCAAATAGAAGGCGCCACGATCGTGGCCTTCGTGAGGAAAACATGGACATCCTTTTGGATTTAAGTTTTTGAGGAACTTTTCAGACCCAAAAAAGCATAGGGTTGCCTAAAATAGAAAAAAGTTAAAAAGGATAAAGAAGAAACCTTAAGCGAGCTTCATTCTCTGACAGTTTTGGGGAAAACTCTGAGAAGAAGAAGAAGACAGAGAGAGAGGGAAGAGCAAGGAAGGAAGACCTATTTTGCAACTTCAACCTCCATCTTTCCAAGTTTATTTCTTCTTTCCATCTTTCTTTTTTGCTCATTAAAATGTATGAGATTGAGATGGATTTTATGAAAATGGATTTGGGATTGATTATGCGTTCTAACATTTGATTTAACTTAATGTTAATCTAGTTATTTTTTTGTTAATTTCATTGGGTGTTGTGATTAATTGTTGTAACTTCATGCTTCGGTAATAAAATCGAGATGCATGGTGAACCAAATGTAAAATGATTGGATTAGATTAATGAGAGTTAATCAATCCACTAGACCATGTAATTAATCAAATGAGTTTTTATATAAAGAGAGATCTTATGTGAGACTCGATTGTTTATTAGAAAGCTTAAGAACTAACTAAGGTTAGGGCTATTTGTAATTGAGAGATTATATGTTCAGTATTAAACCTAATTAGGGATTATTATTTAGGGCTTGTGATTATAACTTGAGAGAGAGTAATCCTCCCTTCGATAGTCTAAAACCGAAACCTCATTAAGACATAAATGACTAGGTTAGCATTGATGATAGAAAAAGTCCCCTCTCATTATTTGGTAATTCTTCTTGTGTAATTTTCCATTGTTAAGTTGGTGGTGCTCAATTTGATTTCATTTTTTTAATTTTGCAATTCAATTTTCTATCAATCCATGTTCATGTGTTTACCTTTATGTTCAGTTTTTATTTTCATTTCATTAACTTTTTAAGCCTTAAATAGCTTAGGATTAGATTAGTTCACCAACTCCTTGAGGGATCGACACCTATTCATGACTTGTGTACTTCTGATAGTTTAAGAGTTTTAATTAGATTAAAACTTAAATCAACAACAAGCTTTGTTAATCTCAATTTTCCCTTAGGTTATGTTCTAGTTTCATTGTTCTGGAATACAATATAGATGACATAATGCATGTTTATTTTAGTTTAAAGGTTCTGGAAACCTTATGATATATGTATGTTATTGTTTCGTTTTTAGAAACCTAAAATGCCTCCCTCTTTTATTCTTATGTTTTCTAAAAGCCAAACACGATTACCCACTTTTCTTTATGAAAAACAATGTGTTATTTTGTTTCTAAAAAAATTTATGGAAAATCAATGAGTATACATGTGTTTTTTAATATAATTCTGGTGTCTGAATATGTTTTTCTAATTTAGTACACTTTATTATAAGTAAAGGGTCATCACTGGCGATGTTGCTAACCACTGGTAAAATAATCTTTTTCGTTGTAGAAGGGGACAAAGGCCAATGGTGACGAAAGTCACCCTTCGAGGAAGAGTCGCATCGAAGAGCTTTATGCACAATGAAGTAGGTGAGTAAAGGAGTAACAATGTAGATAGGGAGAGATAAAAGCAAACCTATGAGGCTGCAAGAATCCTAACAAGGTACGCAATAACCAAATGAAAACCCTAAATTTAAAAAATGATAGGGCTTTTGTCCCACGCATGACTAAGTCAAATATGTCTGTATGTGTGTAACACGTGCCAATCAACATTTGACATTCACTTAGCATGTGTGTAGCCTACGCGCCTTGTAGAAAAGTTATGGCATGTGCATTAACAGTGCCCAATTCTATTTTTATTTTATTTTAATATGTTTAAATTAGTTTAAATTTCTAATGAATTTGAAAAGTTATTTCCTAAATGTTTAAAAAAAATTTCAAAGGATTTATTTTATCAGTAATATTTTGAATTTTTAGTTTACTTTTTCAAAGATTTGAGTTATTAAAATAAATTAGTTATCAAATCAATAACTTTAAGTAAGTAAAGGTTTAAAAGGATTATCTTCCACAATTAGATTATGTAATATAATGAGATTATATTAATGAATATGAGATCATAATTTTAAAATTAAAGTAATTATTGTTCTTAATACGATTAAGATTAATAATTATCTTGATTTAAAAAATTTTAAAATAGTAATTTCTAATATAAAATTAATTATTTTCAATTAAATTGAAATTAATTAATTAGACTCCTAAAATTGAGAACAATGTTTTCTTAAATTTATTAAGAAAAATGTTTCCTAATTAAATTTATTTATTTCAACTTGAATGAGATAAATCAAATTTATTATTTTTATTTAGAGAAATATTATTCTATTTAATTATAAATTGTTTCTTTATTTATGAATAACATAAGTTTTTTGGTTTAACAAAAAAGTAATTTTCTTCATTTAATTTTAAAAAATATCTTCATTTAATAATTAATAAAATGTCCTTTCTTTAATATTTTGAAAATAGTTTTCTAACTTTTAAGTAAAGCATTTCTAATTAATTAAGAGATCAATATATGCATAAATAATATGAAGGAATTTTTTAATTAAATTAAAAGTGTTTTATTTAGTTTTTAAAGTAGTTTCCTTTAATATTAGAAAATATTTTTCTAATTAAAGAAAAATCATTTCTAATTAGATTAGAGATCATAATTTCTTACATGTTGAATTTTAAAAAGGGAGTTTTCCTAAATTATAATGAATAATTTTCCTAAATTATAATGAATAATAACATAATTTATTGAATTTTATTTTCAATTAAATTTTGCTAAAATGAGTACAGATAATTAGAAGTAGTTTCCAATTAAATTTTAAAAAATTTCAAATCAAATTAAATTTCTATTTGGAAAAGTAATTTAATTTGTTTACGAATCAATAGATTTAATCAGATTAATTTTTATAAAGAATTAGATATATTATTTTAGATTATGAAAATCAAAAATTAGAATAAAATGGAGTCTAATATTTTATGCATAAAATTTGATCATGAGTGCATAAATTACATACTTTATTTATAAGTTTGATATTTTTATATATATAAGTTAAATTGCACATTTTATATATGTGATATCATTACAAGTTAATTTGTGTTTGATGAGAATATTTGAAATTATATCCCTCGTTAAAATATTAAATACACATTGAGAATGTTATTGTTGCCTTCCATATTTAAGAATAAAACTAGAGTTCTATTTATTGCAAAGCTTGTTGAGTGACTCAATGCCCTTTTTACTCGAATATATTTTATTTTAAATTAATGGGTCTTACTTGGCTAAATTTTTATAATTTGGATTAGTGACTCATGATCACATGAGTTTAGACGCAAGGTCAGAAATAACATATAAGATATATTTTGACAAAAGTTGTCACCTAATGGATCTAGGAGTCACAAAAGATATGATTGATAAAGTTTCTATTTACCTAACTTAAGTTTAGTTGGTTTGTTGAGTGAATCAAGGTCAACTAAATTTGAATGGGATCCTAGCCCACTAGAGAGATTAATCTTTCTGAATAGCAATGAGGGCTTCTAATTTGAATAAAACAATGGGAATAATCAAATACATAATTGAAGTCTCGTATTTGGTAGTCATTGCTTATAACCTATTACTTACTTTTCTTACATTTATATTTTATTCAAACATATTAGGAGAATACACCCTGACACTCCAATGAGAAGATGTAAGAAGATTGTACTTAGAAACTATAAGCGAAAAAAAGGAGGCCTACGAAGAATTAAAAGGAGGTGATCAAGAATGATATGGCTCTATTGGAATTTACTAAGAACATTACACTCAACAGTAAACTTTGATGTACTAGCATACGGACAAAGGATCTCATATAAAGATGCTCTTCTCTTTCCTATAGGCTTTCTAGTCATTTTTGTTTAAGTCTTATTTCTTGTATTTAACCTAAACATTTAATATGTAGTACTTCATTCTCAATTATTTAGCATAAAAATTTTCTTACTTAGTCTAAATATTTTCTTATAATGACTTTTTTATTTTTATTGTATTATTTATTTTATATTTTATTTATTTATTTTATATTATATTAGTATCTTTTTCTATTTTATTTTTATTTTTATTTATTATTACTTTACTATTTTAATATGTATGTGTGTATTTTACATATATAGGTATATTTTTTATGTGGGTATATCAAAAACAACCTCTATACTAGTTAGGAGTACAACTACATACTATTGGACCTCTCTAGACCTTACATTTCAAAAGGACTTTCATTGGGTTGTTATTGTTGTTATATTTTGTTCTAAGTATAAATCACCTTTGTGTAGTAATACTAAGAGTTAGTGAACCAAATTTCTTTAGATGTAAATTATGTTTGAGAAGAGTTCTCAAGGATAGAAAAATTGTATGTTCATTATGCAATATTGTTATAATCTCTGTTAAGGATTAGATGACAAAGTTTTAGGCATAAGTTAAAATCATATGGATGACAAAATGTATTGACATTTTAAGTTGACTAATGTCTCATGAACTTTGATGAAAACATGGAAGATGTATGTCAACACCATAATAAAAAGATGAAAATAATTACATGAAGTAGAGTAGAAAGGAATAACTATGATGGAATTGTTCCACTCAAATGTAGCCTACTAAAAGGATAAATATGGACTATAATTAAAGGCATTGTCTTAGATATGATAATGGTTTTTAGACAATGCCTTTAATTAGAAGAAAAAATAATTGCATGTTTTTTCTTGCATATATCTAATATGATATAGATTATATGCATTTTTAGTTCATTCTTATGAGTATTTGATACTGAATTTTGATTCAACATTATTATAATGTTCAATGCATGATAAGAAATAGATTTTTAAGTAAAATTAGTCGTTTCAATATTGCACAAATTGTTTGTATCTATTGAATCATGGTATACTCATGCCTAACAAAAGTGAAAACAAGATAAAGTTAGATGGTTGAAACTATTCTTTTTTGTCATATTTATTAAATGACCATAATAAGAATCATAAAGTTCAATTCTAGGATATATGTATCCTTTCGATTATGAATCATATGAAAATTATGAACCTTATGACGTTTAAGAAAAACCAAATCAACTTTTAGTGAAAGGATGATGAAGGTATTGAATTGTTAATTCTTATATATATGATGCAAGGATGTAATAACAATTCAAAAAAGGATGATACTTATATTTCATTGAATTCATTAAATATTTTGATAGAGTCATCTGAATTAAATGAAATATTGATATAATAATTTAGAAAGCTAAAAGTGTTTAAATATAAGTAAAAATTAAGTACTGAGAATGTTGAAGCACTTCAATGAGATTGATATAATGAGATTAAAAATTTTCAGTTATTTATAGGGAATAAGATTCTCTAACGAATACCATATTAACTAAATTCCGTAATAGTAAGGATTTGTATAAGGAGGAATATACAATATGAGATATTATATAATGTAATATTTATTTCTTCTATAACTAAGCCTATTACTATAACTTACCTTTGAAAGTTCCTAGTAAATCAATTAGTAAGATTTCATATTAGATATGGAATGTTAAAACTTTGGAAGAGTCAAAGTTAATGTGTTGGATCCCACTTTTAAGATTTTTTATATTTTTATTTTATTTTAATTATTTTATTAGATTATCAAGTATGAAAATAAATTAGAATTTATGAATTAGAAATTTTTGGAGTTTAATATGGTATATTATGGATTTTGGTAAGGTGGT
>JAOQMS010000001.1:14196978-14214804 GCA_027563885.1 Erythroxylum longipes | reverse complement strand
AGCAAATATGGGTGATGAGTGTGTGTTATAAGTATGCAACAGTTGTGGTATCGGAGAAGAGAAGATAAAACGATAATGGTCAAGGTGCTCTCTCTTTGGGAGATAAACTCACGTATTAAGATATGTTGCATACGAGTTGGACTTCGGAAACGGGGTCTAACATAATGATTTTAGGATGTGATACTTAGTTAAAGCATATATTATCCAAAAAGTTTAGAATTTAAGTATATAATAAAATGTTGTAATATATCTAAAAGGTTGGATATTTTCTTATAGACCCATTGAAAATTTTATTTGTTTTACTGAACACTTATAGGAGAATAGTTCTTATGATAAGTAGTAGGAGTGAGATGAAGTTTCAAAAGTTCATCTTTTGACAATACCTCCAATTAGAACTAGTGCCTTAATTGATACAATTGACGTATAGTTGTAAGGTTATAAGACGTTGAAAGATTCACTTTCATGAATAATTTAAAGATTATGTTTTGGAGATAATTATGAATTTATCATGTCTATAATAAGGTTAGTAGGAGTATAGTTGTCCTCTTTATTGGAAGTATGTAGAGACATATTACTCATAGAGGGAATAATAATTTTTTTGTTCAATTGTTGAAAATAGAATTGTCTAAGAACAATTCATATTAGATATCAAAAGTTATAACTTAATTATAGGAATTGGATCTATAAGGATATATTGGAAGTTGTTTACCTATTCTAAGTCCAAATACATAGATAACAAACTAAAAGGGTTTAATATTTCAGATATTTGATACTTATAAAGTATTAAAGATGTCTATTATTCTATGTATGAGTTGATATTTGAGTTCAAGTTTTTGTGGATATTAACTTTAGAATTTAATTCTAACAAACGTATATTTTTACTTAGAACAATATTATTTTAAGATTGGAAAGGTTATAATGTAGTGATGGCTACTAATTAAGCCATAAAATAGTTCATTTAGTGGAAATGATTATTTGGATCAAAATTTTCTTTAATGAACTTGATATAGTTCCTTACATTGTTCAAGATAGTAATGTACTATAGAACATTAAATTCATTGGGTATATGAAAAGAGATAATGTTTAATTAAAGATCCAAGTATATATTTAGGCATTTTCTCTTAATTATGATGATAATTAAGATAAAAGTTGTAAGATTTAAGAAAATGCTCACTGTAAAGAATCTTATAGAATTCTCTTAGTAAACTCCTATCCTAGTAGTAACATGATCGTCATAGAGAGCCATGGTATAAGATATATAAAAAATTGGTTTAGTGCAAGTAAGGGATTGTTGGTTTATGTTGTATAGCTAATTGGTTGGTTGTAGTTTAGTGACATAATTATTTAAATGCATTTCTTATCTTATATATATTTAGATGTATATGATAAAGTCTATGGGATAAATATACATTAAACATGAATTTATAAGGGGATCATAATTATGAGATTCATATTGTATTTATATATCATCCTTAAATTGTTCCTACTTATTGTTTTATTAAGATAGGACATTAATAAAGCATAAAAGACTAGCACACATTATGTTTCTTTCTTATAAAGGAAGTATTCAATCTCATAGACTAAAGTGTTGAGATATGTAAACAAATAGGTGGATGTTTATTAAAGAACAAGTTCACTTAACTGACCCCTATGAGAATTCCATTTGAAATGTTACTTATATATAAATTCTCACTATGATGATTGTATAAGTAATCCTTTAATTTGATATCTCTAAAGTTATCTCATATAGGGATTGCTATATTTTTTAAGCTACTTATAACCTATTCCAGTCAAGGGTAGCTCGATTTAGCTCAATCGATAGTCACTAGATATAGTATGAACTAATATGAAGCTAGTTGAGTGACTAATATAGAATTCATCACCCTAAAATGATTAAGGAGAATGTTCAATTGTTCTCGATTAGTATTAATCCAAAAAATCCTTGGTTAAGGTGGAATGAAATTTTAAAAATAGTTTTCAAATGTCATTAATTGAATTAATTACTAATGGTGGAGAATTAATATGATTGGACTTAAATAGAGTAAACATTAATTTTATTCTCTATATATAATCAGAACATTGTATGATGAAATGATTGAATTATAGAAAAAAAAACCATGCATGAAAAGGTTAGTCAAAACTACTTTGAAATTCCTAAATATTTAGGTGGTCCTGTTGCATTGTTGGACGACAACCTTCATCTATAGATACAATTTTTTAGTTAAATAGTTAAAGATAAAATAAACAAGTTTAATCTATCTAATGCTAAACATGAGTTAGGGTTATAATTTATAGCCATTGCCAATATATATATGAACTTAATGGGGTCACAAAGAACGGGTTAAAAAGAAAAAAAAATGTTTTAATTAAGTTAGACTTGATTGTAAAGTTTAAGAAACTTTCTAATTAAATATGAGATATTTAATAAATAAGTATCAATATGAGATATTGAATCTTATTTGAGCATAATTAGTATTTAACTATAATTATTATAACTAAAGTTTATTTAACTAAAGTTTCTTAACTTTATAAATAAGTTTCATTTATAACTTTATAACTAAAGTTTATTTAAAATCATAATTTAATTTAAATTAAATTGCCAAAATGTCCCAAACCTATTATAAATACAGTTAACCTCTAAAGGAGCTTGCACTCCTTAGCTAACCCATTTTGCAATAGTCATAGAGTTTTCTCAACACATTCTGTGGATACTGTTAAAAGCTGGAAATTTATGTGTCTATGGTAGTTGAGATAAGCCTATTTCATAAATGGTTTGAGGGAAATTATTAAAAAAGAATCAAGATTCATAATAAGGCTAGAATTATGATTCATACTTTATTATGATTTGTGTGTTAATTATTTTTTAGAATTTAAGTGATCTTGATTTTTGGAAAATTATACAGAAAATTTTCGTAATTATTCCGCTGCACGTGGGATCTAAACCCACCCTACTTTCCTAATATATTGTTACTAATTAGTCGTGTAGTCTTCAAAAATTGTTCATTCCTAAGAGATATGAATGATCTAAATATTATTTTCAATTTAATTTTTGTAAAAATTGTAAAAAAAAATTATTAAAAAAAGAGAAAAAAATTAAGCAATGTAATATTCACCAAATGCAATTTATTACATTCATAGTATAAGTTTGCAAGATATTGGAGCTATACTATAGTTATTCTTAATTTATAAAAATAATATTGTATAGTATTTTTTCAGCACAATTAACTAACTATGAGAGGATAAAATTATCCAGTAATTATAAATTAGATGGCAAACTAATTTTCATTTACTTGTTACTAACTTTATATATGATATATGAAAAACTAAAAATTACTTTAAAACCAATGGTAGAACAAGGTTTTATAATTAATGATAACATTTCTATCAATAAAAATTTAATTGCAACACTTATTCCCTATTTTTAAGAGAAAGATATAAGTTTATGAAATTACAAGACTTGAATCCGTTAAGGTCTTTTATGGCAACTAATAATAAAGAGGTAGGAACTAGAATGCAATATTTATTCCCTGACTTGTACCTATTTAGTCAACAGGAATCGATAAAATAAGGAATGATAAATTTGAAATAAATTCTAAACAATTTTGGACTTTTAATCCTAAAAGGGTGTGGGTATAAGTTGTAATCAATTATCAGGAACAAAAGCTACGAGATATTAATAGAATATTATCAAATTATTATTAAAATATTATTAAGGTATTAGTTTTTATCATAATATTATCGTCAAAATCATATATTAAGATCACTTATATTAATTTCTTTAATAATTATTTTATTTTGTTTCATCGATACATTTATTCTTATCATAAAAATTATTTAAAATTTAATAATTTTATAAATCATTAACAAAAATATTTTATTAATTATTTATAAAATAGAAAATATTTTAATTAACTTTTTACAAAATAAATCATATAATATTCAAATATGAATAAAATCTTCTTATTATCATTCCTAATAGTTGATACCAAATACTAGCATAATTATTAACTTTGTTTAATCTAATATCGAATAAGCATACTCAATAATTCCATTCTTATTCCAATTTCCACTTTCTATTCCTATTTTCATTATTTTATTTTGATTCCTTCGCTATCGGTTACCAAAAGAGACGTAAAAGTATAGGTCAATAAATTTCTCAAGCACTAGATCTTACTATTTTACGAGATCTTGTGAGTTCATGCATATATTTAACACGTCACTAGCTTGAAACGTCAATTTGTCTAGGAAATGAAGCATATAGGTGATCAATCATTGGTAAAATTAATTAAGAAAAACCTAAATCTTTCAAAAAATTAAAAGATAATTAGCAAAATAATTAAGACTTCAATCCAACTTTAAAGTACTATATTTTCAAATTTATATCTAGTAGTAGTACACACTTTTGGATATGAGAAATATCTAAAAATAATTTATTTGTAACTCTATTTTATATGATAATGGTATGTATAATGATTTAAAAGTTAGACTAGAGTAGTTGGTTCGACCAAATCAAACAAGAATTAGCCTAATTTTTAGTAAAATTTTTATTTTTGACTGTTATGAAAAAAAAGACCAGTTAAAAAATAAATTGGACAATTTTCTTTGAACTGTAAACTATGCATTCTTCTTCTCCATGCCAAAACCAATAATCATTTTATCTCCCCCTTTTTAGCAACAATTAGTTACCACTTCATCATAGCACTAAAAATTTGATCAGGAATGCTGACCAAATCATAAGGACTAGGCGGAAAAACCCTAGATCCCCACTCACATGCATTTATACCTTCATATCTAACACAACATCTGGCAAACTTTTACAAGCCCCTAGCTTTAACCCCTCCACTGCACATAGATGAGGCACTTTGATGGTGGCAAGGTCTATTACATCGATTGCAAAGGCAGGATCATAGTCATGGGAGACTTAGGAAATGGAGGGTGGATATTGAAAGAGAAATAAGAAGGAGAGGAAATGTATCTCAACCATTGAGGCAAAATGATCGATGGAAGAGGATGAAACAATGAAATGTTTAAGGAGGTTGGATATTATTTTTAGATAATCAGAATAGATCGTGATTTGAGGGGTTTGGGATTGGGAGAAGAGAGATAGAGAAAGATGAGAAAGATTAAAAGAGAAGTGATTTAGATGAGGGGGAAATTAATAAAATAACTATAATTATAATTAATATTGAGGATCGTATATTCTTTCTTTTCATTTAGGAAAAAAAAAGGGAAAGGAGGAATTTTGTTTTGTTTTCATTTACAATTACTAAGAAGCGATCATATTTGAAATAAATAGAAAAACTTAAAAACAAGAAGAAGATGTAATTTTCAATTATTTTTGTAACATTAAAAATATTAGTATTTGTTGATAAAAACAAAAAAAAAGTTTATTTAAACTTGAAATAGGTATATTTAAAGGACACTAAAAAAGTTATTAATTAGTAATTTAGTATAGATAAGTAATTTGGTTTAGAATAATTCTAGAGTATGCTAAAGGAGTGACGTTTAAACTTTAAAAAAGTGTATTTAAAGAAGGACAATAAAAAACTATTAATTAATAATTTAGTACAGATAAAAATTTAGGAAAATTTAAGAGTGTGTTAAGGAGTGATGTTTAAACTTTAAAGAAGTATATTTAAAGAGGCACACTAAAAAATTTATTAATTAGAAATTTAGTTTAGCATAGATAAGTAATTTTGTTTAAGATAATTTAAGAGTATGTTAAAAAGTGATGTTTAAACTTTAAATAAGTATGTTTAAAGAAGGACACTAAAAAACTTGTTAATTAGTAATCTAGTATAGATAAGTAATTTCGTTTAGTATAACTTAAGAGTGTGTTAAAAAGGAATGTTTAAACTTTACAGAAATATGTTTAAGGGACATTGAAAAGGTTATTAATTAGTAATTTGCTATAGATAAGTAACTTTATTAGGATAATTTAAGAGTGTTAAGGACTAATGTTTAAGGTTTAAAGAATTACGTTTAAAGAAGGACATACTTCGACTTTTTTATTAACTTTTTAGATTTATTCAATCTTGGAAAAGATTTCAATTTTTGTTCCTATTTGAATTAATGTTCTTTACTGTTTTCAATTCTTTTTCAACCTTTTTCTTGTTTTTTCTATATGTACTTTGATTCATTTTACCAAGATCACAAGTTAACTCCTTTCTATTGTTATTTGTTTTGTTGGTTGTGGTGATTGAAGTCAAATATCATATTATCAAATAGAAATAAAGGTGCTAGAATCGAGAAGATAAATTTAAAGGTTATTTTCATTTTCAATATTTTATCTTCAATATTTTTGTTTCATCTTTCTTCTTTGGTTCATTATTTTGTGACTTAATTTTATTCTAGTTTTTTTTGTGACTTATTTTTGTACAACACTAACAAAATCATTTTCCTCATATTTTCAGGTTAAAATTATAATGGATAATATAGAATTGTCAGAAAATATTCAATGAACTTAACATCCTTTACTCGTGGTAACTCTGATCCAACATGGAATTATTTTTCTTTTTCTCTAGCGTCTGATCTAGCTCAATTGGATCTTAACAAGGAATTGGCCCATAATAGAAAATTTTGGTATACTAGGATTTGGGTAAAGTATCTCTTTTAAAGAGGGAATTCGCATTCTTATAGGTTATATTAAATTGTGTCTTTTGCATTTATTAAGTGGTACTTACCTACTAGTTAGTTTAGCTTAGTTAGTTTCCTACTTAGCTTAATTAATGTATTGATAGGCTTCTTCGGGGTTACTCCTGTCTTTTTTTAGTCTGTATATTTAATTTACCTTTTGTCCTAGTTAGAGTTACTCTTGTATGTGTCTTTTTTATGTATTTTAATCTTAAAATTTATTGTTAATCTTTGACATATTCTGTACGTACGTTATTTTGTATTGCGTTACATTTTTTATTGTTTCTATTTATTATTTTTGTTTTTTTTATTTAGTTATTTTATTATTTTTTGTATATATATATATATGCACATCCATTTATAATTTTGTAATATCTTTATAATGTATTGCATATAGGTCTATCAGAAATAGCGCTTCTACTAGGTAGGAGTAAGGCTGCATACTATTAGATTTCCCCAAACACCACACCTCAGTGGGATTTCAACTGGGTACTAATGATGATGATCCACTATAATTGTATATTTTGCAGTAGAATATTTAAAGGGAAGGAATTTATATAATGAAAGATCATCTTATTGATGTTAAGCATAATATTGCATCTTGCAAAAATATACATAAGAGGAATGGAAATTATTTGTATAATTAAGTAAAAAAGAGAAAGGAAAATAAATAAACTCATGATATATCTTTTGGAGATGATGAAGCACCACAAGTACTAGATAAAGAAAAAATGAAAGCTACTATTGATAGAAATTTTTATTTTTCTCCAAGAACTATTTTATTTTTCTCCAAGAACTACTCCTAGTTCTCAACCTAGTTTAAAAAGTGATTTTGTCGATAAGGATGTTGTTTTAAGGTATAAATGGCATGGCCAGATGGTTCTATCATTCATGTATTTCTTTAAATGCTTTAAATTCACCATATTTTCCAAAAGTAATAGATGTTATAACAATGATATTTCCAAGGATTTAAGGTATCTTCTTATTATGAAATTTGTGTCTTCAAGATTTTAAAAAAGATGCCTATTGACTGTGGATACATATAAGTCTAGTTAGGAATTAAAAGGATGCATTATTATGGCGAATGGGTGGAATGATTATAGCCAAAGAACCTTAATTAATTTATTGGTGTATTATAATATTGGAACAAATTTTTATGAAGTCTATTGATGCTTCTGATATAGTAGAAAGTGCTCATGCTTTATCTGAATTGTTTTCTGAAATTATCAAGAGGGTGTACTAAAGAATGATGTGTATTTTGTTACACATAATGTAGCTAATTGTGCATCAGTTGGGTACTTGTTACAATTAAAGAAAGGACATATTTATTGGTCTCTATATGTTGCTCATTGTATAAATCTAATTTTAAAAGATATTAGTGTTATGTACCATAACTCTAGCCTTGCTTCACTTGCACCTAAGATCATAATTTTTGTGTATAATCATATTAATTTTTGTCTTAGTTAAGAAAGCAAGAAGATTGGGTTAAGATTATGAGTCCTATTGCTACTAGGTTTGTAACTACATTTATTACTTTGAAAAATGTTTATGAACACAAAAAAGTACTTCAAAATTTAGTGGCAATTAAATGTTTTTCAATTCATAAGTTATCAAAAAGTGTGAAAGGAAAAAAAAGCTTATGATATTTTTTAGATAATAAATATTATGATGTCTATTTGATCATGGTGAAGATTGTGGCTTCGGTTATAAAGTTTTTAAGGATTGTTGACTCAGATGAGAAGCCACCTTTAGATTATATATATGATTGAATACATAAAGCTTGAAAAAAATTATGAGTTTTTTTAAAGGAAGGAGAAATTGTACAAGCCTTATATAGATATTCTTAATCAACAATGGGATAATCATCTTACTTAAAGGATCTACTTGGCAGCTTATTTTCTCAATCCTTATTGCTTATATATTGGAGACATATGTACTAATGATATTATGGATGGTCTATTTTATATTATTGAATGCAAAGGTATTTTCTCTATTGAGGAGCAATAAGCGACAAATAAAATTAAATCATATCGTAAAGGTTTAGAGAGTTTTGTTAAATCATTGTAAGTAGAGAACTTATGAAAAAAAAATGTAGCCTGGTTAGATAATCCTTTACTTATTAATAATATATATTTTATTTCTTATAACTATTAATCTAAAATATAGATGAGTGGTGGAGATTAATCTATGAAAATGCTCGAACATTATTAAATTACTCAGTCAAATAGCTTCTGCATCAAGTTGTGAATGCAATTAGCACATTTTTGAAAGTATTCATTAAAAAGGAAAAAAATGCTTTGGAACATAAAGACTCAATGACCTTGTTTACATTTCTTATAATTTGAGAATGAAGAAAATGTATTTTTATTGATTTGTTCTTATTTTTCATTAATTTATGTTTATTGTTGACTTTATAATTTCTCTATTATGTATTCAAAGTGCTTAATAAGAATAGAATGTATGATCCAGTTGGTATTAATTATATTGAACATACTAATTTTTGGATCGAAGAAGAAAAACCATCATCTAATCTTGATTATAATGAACTTGAAAATGCAATTTATGAAGAAAATACATTTATCACAAAGAAAGAATCAAAAACATCTACTGATGGTCAGTTTATATCTTATTTTGATCATATTTAACTTAAAAGGATAATGTATTATAAATTTACAATTCAGAATGATTTCATACATTACTAATTTGTAATTTATTTGAATACAATAGAAGAAGTTGATGCAACTATTTTGGTTGAAAACTTCTATAAAAAAAAACTATTTTGGTTGAAAGCGTGATGATGATGATGATGAGAAACTTATTGGAGAATTTGAAACTTTTGATGATGATGAGATGCAACATCCTTCAAAAATACAATTTTAATTTTTATTGTTATTTTAAGTTTTATTTTAGATTCAAATTTAGTTTTAATTATTATATTTATTTTCTTATTAAGTCATTACACAATAGTAAACATTGGTATAATCTTTTTGTTTCAGTAAAATATTATATTTTTACTTATTCTTATAATTTTTAGTTCTTGTTTATTATATACCATTTTTATAGCATTTTAATACTAATTAAACCTTTAAACATTAAGCCTTTCATTTAATTGATTAGATGTCCAGTCCGGTTTTTAAAACATTATGTATATCATTTCAAACATGATAATCAATGACTAAAAGCTTAAAAGAAAACAATATCTTAAAGGAGAAGATGAACAACAAAATTAATGCATTAAATGAAACAAAAAAAAAGGAGAAACTTCAAAAAATGAGATGGAGTGGTTAAAAAAACCATGATTAATAGAATGAGCAAAACTTTTAATCTCTTGATTAAAAACTAAAATAAATCATTTAGAAGAGAAAGTTGAAATAATTTAAAATTTATATATTCAATACTTTGATTAAAAGGTTAGCTGAATTTCAAAAATGTTTGCAAATTGGTTAAATATTTCTTAATTGTAAATGAAAGTAAAAATAGGAGAAAGGTAGAGTGCATAAAAGAATGCATGAACGAGTGGTTGAACGGAGCTGAAAATTTTCCTAAGTTCTATTCATTGATCCCCATGATTCAGTAATCTTTCCTCAGGAATTATTAATTTTGCTATTAAAGTATTTAATTCTAGTGTGTCATAGTTTATTTACTCACTAAATGTTTATGTTTAAATTCTAGTACCTCATGGTTTAGCATATATCTGCATGAAATAAGAGACAAAATTTTGTTCATAACCTTAAAGATTGATCAGCTTTCCTTAGGAATAAGATTCTCATGTAGAATATTAAAAACTCTAATGTATTTCATCATATGATAATTGCATAAAGATTTATATCTTCACACCACGAGTTAAAGGTCTTTTCTCCTTTCTTTTTTTTTTTCCTTTTTTAGTATAAATATTTACTAATTTAATTTTCATCCTCATCTTTTTACATATCATGTTAAGTAGGGTAGCCTTCTCTCTCTCTCTCTCTCTCTCTCTCTCTCACTCTCTCTCTCTCACACACACACATCGTGCCACATCCTAAATGATTACATATTTTTTCTAATTTCCTTAATATTTTCTTTTAGGCTTTTCTCCTATAGTTGTTTTATAAGGACTTAACAACTTTATAAAATGAGAAGAACTGTTAAGCAAGTTTTATATCTAATAAAATTGTCAATACTTATAAGTATATGGATCATATCTTGTAGTATTGACAGGTATCGATCCATAAGGAACTAGATAAAATGAATTGAATGTAAATTTCTCTAAGGTATTAGAATATGATTTGAGTGAAAATAATGAGAAAAATTAAAACAATTAAATAAACGAAGCAAATAACAAATGAGCAGCCAAATTAAATTAAGGTTTATCAAGGATGAATGCTTAGGATTTATTCTTTCATTATTTTCTTCCCTTAAATACTATTGATCTAATAATGCTTTCATCCTAGATTTCCTAACGGATTGATTACTCTCTCTCAAGACCTAATCAATTAGCCCTAATTGAATCAAAAATTCCAAATTTTGTAACCTATCAATTCACTAAATTCCTAGCATTTTTAGTTAGATCTGAAGTTATCTATTGGATCAAGTTCTCACATAAGATTTCTCTTCGAATTATCATCAAGTTGATAATTGCATGACTTATTAAATCATCAAGTCTCGTTGCATAACCTAATCTAATTACTTTTGACTAACTCTTTTGATTTGTTGTCAAAGTATGAGTATGCACAATTATCACAACACCAAAATTTTATATTGAATCAATAAAGATCAAAGTCCTAAAATAAATTCTGAAAAAATCGTAATCTAGAAATTAAAAACTGATGAACGTATTAAACATATGAGAATTTATTTTACACATCAAGTTTGATGAAAATAACAAGAGGAAAAGAAGAAAAACTTAGTTTGGAGCTTGATCTAGAAAATTGGAATTCTTGGACATTCTCTTGATCTCCCACGTGTGATCCACTTCTATATGATATGCTTTTTAGGGTTCTTAATGTTCTTCAATAGTGTCTTAGGGTCTTGGGGGTGTAACTAGTGTTTTCCCTCTTTGATATGTTTTGAAAAAACCTCTGAACCTTAAAATAAACAGATGGAAAAATTCACACTTGGGAAGCCTCCATTATGATCGAGACTCCGTAAAATTACTCTTTGTCACGATCATGACCCTGTCCACATAGCTCCATACATATACAGCTTCCTTGTTCATTATTTATCTTATTTCCAACACTAACAAACACATCAAATACCTCAAGAAACATAAAATAAAGATTGAAAGCATACTCTAAACTACACAAACACTTAGAATATAAACAGATACTTACATTAACACAATTCTAAGCCTACACATGCAACAATCATCTAATAACACCTATAAGCATACTAAAACACCTATCAAAACATAGTATAAATGAGCACTCATTTTTCTGATGGACATTCTACATTTACATTAGCTCTATACCACGTGCTTTGCATAGATTTAAATAGTATCTTGTTTTTATATATTAAATTATTAACGCTAATGTGTTATTTTTTGTTATATTTTAAATATTTATGAACTGTTTTTAATAAAAATTATGTTCTATAATATTTTAAATCATTATTTATAATAAAATTTTGACTAACAAAAAGTTGACTATTTTTTATCTTACATACTTTGATTATAATGCTTGATACTTATTTTATAGGAATTTATAAACAAGCTCATTACATTTATGACATTTAACAAATAAAATATATTTTTATGAGTTGTATCCAATTCTAATATAAATTGAAAATTTAATTTATTAAGATTTAATGTATATTATATAATTGAATAATAGGATAGCATAATCAAAAGTGTCTAACTTTTTGAGATTTTTTTCAATTTAGTGCTAAACTTTTTATTGTTTCCAACTTAGAGAATAATCTTTTAAAATTGGTAGAAATTAGGTCAAAATGTTGTTTTTACTGATATGACTAATAGATGGACATCTACATGACATTTAATAAATATGTCACATCAGTAAAAACAACTTTTTAGTCTGATTTGTGCAAGTTTTAAAAGTTAAATTACTAAATTAAAAACTTTAAAAAGTTTATCACTAAATTGAAAATTATCCTAAAAGATTAAGAATTGTTTAATTTCCTATCCCTTAAATAATTATGTAAATTAATATTTATTATATTTACTTATTTTAATTATATATGTATAACAAAAAAATGTCATTTATTTAAAGATTGCCTACCTATAAAAGAGTTATAAAAGTGCCTGAAAAATATCACCCATAAAATATTAAATGGTGATTTTTATATTCAAGCAATATAAAAGAGATGCTCTTTTTAATTTGACCTTTTTCTTTCTTTTTTATAATTACCTTTATTTACTTCTCTTTTTTTAACTATTTTTAGTTTCTTCATTGCTTTACTTATTAGCTTTAGAATTATAGAAATTTTACTTTTAGGATTGATCTAATTCCTTTTCCTATTGAGAATGGAACCAATTGCAAGTTTAAGCTTCTTAAGAGAAGCTTCTCCTCTTAAGCTTTTCTTGTCAGCCTCTTCTATTATTTATTTCAATTCAAATTTGTTTCTACCCTCCTTTCTTGATTTCTCCACCTATTCTTTCCTTTTTAAACTTTATTCCTTGATTGTCTTTATTCTCACACTGAAAAATACTCACTTCCCCTACTCTTTATCTCCTGACTCAATTGTTGCTATGTTAGCAACTTATGCAAAGACTAGTTGTTTAGCCACTCTGCCTGCTTTTCCAGTAGCTCCATCTTTCTCTCTAGATTATCCTTCACTGACTAAGAATACTCCCTTTTATGGAAAATTTCATGGTACTCATTCTTAGAGTCAAATAGTGGATGATCATACATTACAAGAGAAGCCTTAAATTCATTCTAGCAACTTCAGATGAAGATGTCATGGTTTTCTCTCCTTTTTTGGAAGTTTTAAAAATAGGATCTATAATGTGGACCTTATAACTTGTCATCTACTTCATTGAAAAAAGACTTACATTTCCTCGAGTCCAAGTTTGATAACAAGCTAACTAGAGAAAGCCATGACTTGAGAAATTGCTTATCTATGAAGAAGTTTTTTTGTCTTCAAATTTAATGTAGAGTCTAGCTAAGCAAAATTTTAAAGATAGACCTTGTCATATTAATGGGAAGCCTTAGCTTTTAGGAAAACTAATTTTCTTATATTAACACTCAATATGCCTAAAGAGAATAGGGTATGGTAGGATTTGTCTAGAGATAGAGATTCACAAAGAGCTATTTCAAACTCTAAAACTAAAGAGACTAGATGAAGGTGAAGAACTGGTAAAGACAAAAATCTCTCTTAACTATCAATAGAAACCTTCCTTATGGTAACAAAGGAAGTTCTAGAAATCTATTGGTAAAAGGTTTAGTATAGGTGAATATATTGAAGCTTTAGGCTTAGGACTAGACAAAAAAAAAAGAAACAGATAATATTGACTTGACACAAAATACTATTGAATACTCAAATGAAACAAAAATTTTAAAGGAGGACACTACATTAGTATAAGAAGATGATGGAGCTTAAAGAATAAGGGGATCTAACTTAAATAAAAAGTTAATTTAAAATATTTATTGAGGGACATTTATAAACTAATATTGATGTTGAAGAATTCATCCTTAAATGCATAAGTTAATACCCTGAGGGTGAAATTTTTTATACAATAATCATTTGCTAAATTATTATAGGATCATTCCCATTTCAAAAAAGATTCAAGAACAAATAAATTAGTTCTCTGAAGAACCTTGGAGTATTTACCACGGCTGTGAAGGTTATCACAGAAGATGAACCAAGTGAAGCCTTAGTGGTGAAAATAAGGAAGAAACTAGGAAGAAAATCTAAGAAAAAGGGGCTACAAACCCTAATGTCTTCTCTAAGATCATAATCTAGAATATGAAGGGCATGAATTGTCCAAAAAGTAGTAAGTAATTCATGATTATTTACTTTCCGAAAAATCATGTATAGTTGCTTTTATTGGGACCAAAATAAAGGTTAGTGTATTTAATAAGTTTCTATAGATATTTAATAAAAATTAGAGCTTCATTTTTAATGATTAATATTATTATAATTGGAGTATCATTGTCGCACATTACCCTAGCAAAATGATGATGCATTAAAGTATAGTTTATGATTAGTTCATCCATATAGCAGACAATATTATTCAAGATCCTAAATAATTATAAGTCATCCATATATATGAAACTAACCATGATTTTTAAAGAACCTCTCACTGCAATCGCCTCAAAATTATACAATCATCATGGTTAGTATTTGGCAACTTCTATGTTATTCTGTATGCTTAGGAGGCTGAGGATAATAATCTAAGACATTAAAAATGAATGAAGACCTTAAGAACTACTTCATTTGGATCAATAGAAAAGAAGGGAGTTAACATATCAAGAAAAAGCTTGACAGAGAACTGGTAAACTCCTATTGGCTATTAAAAATGAACATTAGCAAAGCGCATTTCCATAACCCCTTATGTCTAATTCATTATCTAAGAGATATCTTTATATAGACTAATATAATGACATGAAAACTCCATTCAAATACAGCAAAACTAAGAAGTTACTAAAAAGGTTGAAGTTTGATAGATATGGAGATTGAAAATTTTTTGAAGATTGAACAAATCTAAATAGCCACTCAAAAGGCTAAAGTTCAATTAGAGATAAAGACTAAAAAAATTGAAGGAAAGAGATGAAGATGGACTTGTGACTTGGTAGCACGTTGTAACACTACACAAAATAAACTAGACCTACTACTATAGCAGTGATGAGTCTAGGTCGATTCCACAGAGAGTATGTGTAAAGTTTTTTAAATGAAATTAAATGGTGTTTAGGTTATACGGGGTTGGTTGGTTTATCAAACAAGAAAATAAAATGAAGCTAAACCAACAAAAGCAAACTAAAGAAAACATTCAAAAATGATAAAAATGGTGAATTCGTTAAGAGTCCAGTTCTTTAGTTCAATCTCGGCCTACACCGTATTAAACATATTTTATTAAATTATTGTGTTCACTTCTCTCTTTGAACTATTATTTATAGATTAACAATAAGCTCTGTTAATCCCGATTTTTCCTTACGTCATAGTTAATTAAGAAGAGTTTGTTAATTAACCCTAGTTATCAGATAACCTAGAAGATACTCTCTAAGTTTAATCGAACAGTCACCTTAATAATCACATAATGATTATGAACTATTAATAATCACATAAGCTCGGATTATTTAACCTAGTTTATGTTATCCCTAATGATTATGAGCTATTAATCACTTTAAATGACATTCAACATAACAATTATAGATTACATTGAATATTCTAGAAATGGGTTTATAATAAAATGATTTAATGATTGCATTCAAATCATCTTTTCATGATACCCAAATCCATACACATAGGAAAACATAATCAATTTCTAAAGAGATAAAAAAAACAACAAAACAATGGAAGAAATGCTTAACCGCGTCGTTGGCGTTGATGTCGCCTCCAAATTGTCACCAGAATATCTACCCCTCCATGGGTCTCCAAAAGAATAAAGCTTGGCCCCTCTTCTTCATTATAACCAAGAGCTTCCAAAATAAAATTCCTTCAGCCCCCTTTTGCAACATCCCTTGAAGAACCCCTAAAACAAGACATACTTCTTGGCATTTTCTTAAAACATAACGCATATCAAACCTTGTTGCTACTTCTGCATTTTTAACGTCTAATGCCCAACATTGTTGTTTGCTACTCAACATCTACGTTTTTTTTGCTCCTTGCCAGCTGTTGCGTTCTGCTCCTCTTCCAGCTACCTTATGCATTGCCGTTTTGGTCCTCCTTTTTTAATCCACCTACTGCATGCGTTTTTCTCTCACTTTTATGTCACACATATGTTGTCCATTAAATCACTTTCTTGCATGGATGCCGTGAGTGAGTGATTGTGTAGCCCTCAAACACTTTTATTCTCCATTCTTGTCCAGCTGTCATCCACCATTGTTTCACCAACGAATCCTCACACATTTGTAGTTGTCTACCAAAATGATTTTTTGTCATAAAATGCCTAAGTGATGTCTCAGTTTTGTCTTCTTCCCTAGTTGCATCCATCACACACATTCATCATATAATAAAGATAGGTTAAGTAGAAATGGGATAAGTGGTAAGAACCAAAGAGAAGAAGATGATCCAACTCTCGGTTTTCCCTCTCCTTCTTTATGTATTCATTTTCAAGTCTTATTCTTGTCTTTATTTGCTCTAATCTTCCTCATTCCTGTTCCATAAAGACCAGTGGATATGATTCTTCGAAAAATGGCCCAAATGTAGTGCTTTCAACTCACTTTAACTCATTGGTTCCTAATTATGCCTAAAATCACGTATGAGTCAAAGTGAGTATCTTAAGAAATTTCATATCATTAATTGCTAAGTGTTATGGAATAGTTATACAACCAATTAAGTACATGTCATGACTCAATAAAACTAATTGGTTTATTACTTAACTAACCAATTTTATTTATAACAGTTATAAACACAAACTAAATTAGAAAACTGGCTAACTTTTATTTAGTGCCTGTTTGGATGAGCTTATATCAGTAGAGCTTTTGTCAGTAAAACTTTTGTCAGTAGAGCTTTTCTGAGAAGAGCTTTTCTAAAAAGCCAGTTGACTGTTTGGCTATCAATTAAAAAACAACTTTTTAAAAAGAACTTCATACAGTAGACTGTTTGGCAACATAAAAATAAAAAGCACTTTTATTAAATTTAACTATATTTTATTTTATAATAAAATTATTTATGCATATAAATAATATTTAAAGTATACTAAATAATATGCAAAGTACATTATATTTACGGTTACCTATTTCTTAGATAACCATCTTGTAAGAAATTTTAGATACCATCTTGTAGGAAATTATTTAAAGAGATGTCTCATTTTTTGTAGGAAATAAAATTAATATGAAAAATAAATATTAAAACATGTAAAAAAAGTTAACCTTATATTATAATCCCAAAATAAATATTCAAGCTGAGTAAATAGTTAAATACATAATAAACTGTGCATTTTATCATAATACAAGAAGATTTGCAATATGTTCCCTCACATCATTCATCTCGTTATTTTGTGGCTTGTCTAAATGATTTCCTTCAACGTCTTCATTTTCATTGATTTCTTCATTTGTAGGAAGTAATTCATCATCTTCATCATAGGGAGAAAACTCT
>JAOQMS010000001.1:14161240-14194184 GCA_027563885.1 Erythroxylum longipes | reverse complement strand
TAATTTTTATTTAATGTGTAGTTATTATTAGTAATAAAATATTTATTTTATTTTTAAAATAAAAATTAAAAAATCACAATAAAATATTAATTAAACACAGATTTAAAAACTTTGAAAAAAAAAAAGGGGGTGGCGGGAATAAAATTTTTTAAAAATTTTGAAAATTTTACAAATTAGTTTCTATATTTTTCAAAATTTTCGATATTGGCTAGTATTTGGTAGATATTATCAATACTGATTAATACTGACCGGTATTTATACTCAGTACTAACATATCCCGATTTTGTACCGGCCACCGACCGGTACGGTACAAAATTGAAACCCTTGAGTTGATATGCTCCAAAAAAAAAACAAAAATGGGTTTAAATTATTTTGACTTTTTTGGGTAGCAGCCCACTAACTTTTTCTTTTCCTTTCCGCTCCCAAACAAAGATTTCTGCCTTTTGGAGTTTGGCATGGCACACTCGATCCAAGGCATCTAAAAGAAATGATAAACGCCCATTACCAAGACATTTATGCTCTACCTATTTAATTTTTGGGGTTGTGGCAAGAAGATTTTGCCACAAAGCCATATGATTGTCTCCTTCCCAGCATTTCCACTTGAAATTTTATGGCTTCAAATCACATGTACCAGAAAACTTGTGCCCCCGTTTTTAACATCATCTAACTCATCTATTTTTTGTCTTTCTCAATTATTAAATGGTTTGATGTTACAGGAAAAGGCTCGCACAGATTTAATGTAACTGGTGGATTTAAAGCCAAATTCTATACACATTATGACGTAACAATGATTGGCTTTGACTACCTTTTCCTTCTCTGACAGTTCTCTTCTTTGACTACCATTCTCTTCTTTTTCCCAGATGACGAACTCAACAAAATTTGAACCCATGTTTGTTGCTAGCTAGCTAGACCAGCTGACAATGTAGTTTGGTGAATCCCTATTTTCCCTTTTTTCATTTAAACCAAACTCCTACTTTTACTGTTTCAACATTTAAAAAAAAAAACATAAACATATTATAATAAAGCATCACCAACACTTTCGCCTATACTTCAAATTCAAACTTATCCAAGTTTAAATTACCAACTAAAGCGTCAACATCAACTCAGATTAAGAAAAAAAAAACAATTCATGAAATAGTGGAGGAAATTTAAACTTATCGAAGTTTTATCTCAAGAATCTTATTATATGTATGTTTATTATTGCTTTAAGAGTATAAGCAATAAACAAATTTCGGTTGAGACTTAAATAACTTGAAGTACACAAAGGAGTAGCTTTTGCTTTGTAAAATTGGATATCAATTAAGATTCTACTTACAGAAAATCAGTTTTTTGTTGTTCAAATAAAGTGGACCAATAAACTTATGCTGCATTTTAGTTTAAATCAATATTATGAATACCGTATTAGTAACGGTATTAGATTGCGGTGTAATATTATACTAGTATCGGTCAATACCGAGTACTGTTTCTGGTAATTTTATAAATTTATATAATAGTCTCTTTTTTTCTAAAATTAAAAAAAAATCATTCAACAATTGATTAATTTCTGTTAATATTACTTTTCACATATTTGACGTATAAATAATAAAATAATTAATATAAAAAAAGATCATACAAATATAAAATTAAGAATAATACAAATACTTAAAATATTATAATTTCATCATATAATAAATAATATTACTCGAATAAAAATAAAAATAAATATTCATAACTCTCTAAGTATTACAATTTACAACAATTTTTGTTGATGAACCAATCAACTAGAAGTAAAATTTGAAGCAAAAATTTTTACAGTTATTTCTATATTTATATTGCATATATAGAATTTAACATATATATATCAAATATAAGTGAAACTAAAAGAAGAAAAGAAATAGAAACCTAGAACTTCATTCAATCAAGTATCTGCTCAAATCTCATTGATTTTAATTTTCATTTGGTGCAAAATCTTCAACATGAGAGGAGCCTCGTCATCACCATCATTTAAATTTATTGCATCAAATGACATGTCAATATTTTCTTATCTAAGACTATCTTCTAAGTCATTCTCACCTATCGAATCTGGTTTCTCAGAAACCCAATTTGCTAAAAAATCGATATGATCAAGGTAAATTGGTTATATAAAACTACTTTAATACGAGTCCTAGCAAAAACATTAAACTGAATTATTAAAGAATTAAAAGAAATTATGTTCAACTTAATAGTGATAATAAGTTACCTTTCATAAAGTTTTAAGTTGTATCAAACAAAACCAAGTCGTTTAATCTTTTGTATTCCAATCTATTCCTTTTCTTGGAATGGACGAATTCAAATGTGTTTCAATTCTTTTCATACCTTATTGCACTCTCGTGTTGACTTAAAATTCGAATTGAAAATCTTTACAAATTTGGAACACCAATCCTAAATTGGTCCTACCAAATAAGACAATAAAAGTAATATTATAAACAAAATAAAATGATAATTACTTTTCAATAAGTAACAAAAGTGAAAAAATATATATACCTAGATTAAGCTAGTCTTTTTAATGAATAGTAATAGACATCTCAAAATCATCAGAAGCATCTTTATAAACCTCATTTGTGAGCTTAAGAGATCTTGCATCATCTCATAGGTAACAATTGTTATAATAATTAATATCATTCTCCCTATTAACTTCAGTTTTCTTTGTAAATTTGGTTTAATATAGACACTAGGATTCAATAATGCCTTAACTGCAAACAACAAAGAGTAAACTTACATTTCCCATCTCTCATTGATGACTGCAAGATAAGTGCGCACAAATAAGGCCTATTTTTTAGAATGGCCTTGATTGTTTCCTTCTTTCTCTTAATGGCATCATTAAAAAAAAACCTATTGTTGTATTCTCATCACTATCAGCTAGACGAAGTACATTAAAGGCTCACAAACTTATATTAGAAATGACACTGAGACTAAAATTTATGATCTTCAAGTATAATTCTAGAAACCCAAACTCTAGCATTAGACCTGGTATATTGTGATGCGATTCACTTATCACTTGTAAATATTTGCCTTAACTCCTTCATAAAAAAAACACTAAATTGACAATAAATTAGTTGCAAACTTTGTTATAGCAGGACGACATAAATTTTTGTCATCAGTAAAATCTTTCCTTATCAAATTTAGGTTCTATGCACGATTATAGATAAATTTGATCACTTTCTTTACTTTTTGTATAGTCTCATCAATGATAGGAAAATATCTAGCATCTTCTAAATTTTTGAACATCAGGTCAATGCAATGTGCAGCATAAGGATTACAATAAAAAGAATTATAACTACTTTGTAATCTTTCCTAACTGCTTTGTAGGTAAAATCATTATTAGTAATGACTTGAATAATGTTTTCTAGCCTAAATGCATTCACAATTTTATTAAATATCTGAAATAGAGTATCAACATTTGTAACAAGGCCAGATGTATTAATATACTTCAAAAACATTGTCTCCTTAGCAGAATAAACTAAAAAAATTGACAATGGTTCATATTTTCTATTTGTCCAACTATCACACAAAATTGAACATCCATAAGCTGCCCAAGTCATTCTTATCCAAATAACCTTTTTTTTCATAAAAAGAGATGCTTAGAAGTTTACTTTTATAGTCATCAATTGAATGAGCCCCATATTCTAGATCGTAATAGGTAATAATATCTACCATCTGGTAATAGTAAAATTAGGCAAAATTGAATGATACACCCAAATCATACCACCATCTAACCATTGTTATGTCCACATTCTAAACTGCTTCTTTAGATTTTAAGGCACTACAAATTAAAGGCTGAATTTTAGAAGTTGTTCATGGCAAAAAAAAAAAAAACATGTCATCTTCTTTTCCTTATATCATCAGGTGCAACATTCCCTTCCTTTTAGGTAGGAATGCAACCACCTTCAACATTCCCGTTATCATTCTGACCACCGGAAAAAGAACTTCTACAACCAATTTCATAATTTCCTTTCTATCTTTTTCATGTTGATAATCTTCAAGTTTTGTTTTCATTTAACATTTCACAGTATGACTCACTTTTTTGCAAGTCTTTACTTCACCTTTGATCCCAACTAAATGCGTTTTTAATGTAGTGATTCTCCCACCTTTCAAATGCTTGTTACAGTACACACAAATTGTGTGGTTCTTTATTCCAAGAACCAATAAAGTATGAGCCCAAACTGAATCATAAAATCTTTTTGAAATGGCTAAATTATTAGGAGTATTTGAACTCCATTTATCTAAAAAATAAATGAAGACATATGTCAAAATTAAATTAATAAATTTTTCAAAATACCATTTTTTAATATAATATCATTACATAACTATAAAAATTTAATATTATAAGCATATCCAGATTCTAGATAGACTCTATCTTATATATTTCTCTATGATAACACACATTATAAAAATGACTTTTTTAATGATAATACACATTGCAAAAATGATTTAAATATTTCCAATTTCATATTATGTTGGGTAATGAGTATTCTCTTATAAATTCACGTACTATTTTTTACTATGTATTTAATAATCCATAAGATAAGATAACAAATGTGTATTTGCTACCCATAAGAAAGGATTAATATTTGTAATATTATTTCCTAATGACAATAATGAACAATATAAAATTGCTAGCATTTAATTTTCTAACTTAGTTACATATATTAAATTATTTGATTATATATTAAATATTATATTTAAATGATTAATCATATGTTAAATAACTTTTATATAGAAAAATAATTAGTAAATTGTATGTTTCATATAAATTAATTAATTAATTAATTTTGATATCATTTTTATGATTATTAAAATAACAAATAATATAACATGTTCTTGAATCATACACAATTCAAAATGCCTAAATGTTCTTACATAATCCATATAAAACATTATTTTGATTTCATTTCTTTATGAATTCATAGTGCATAAATGTTATTGAATTATACACAATTTACACAACTAATTCCATCTTCCAAGCCCAAATTGCCCAATGCATATTTTATAAACCATTCACAATACACATATGATACACCAAAACATAACGCAATTGCAATTCAGAGCAAAAACAAACAACCTAAAGCACATAAAAAATTAGACAAATCATAACCCAGTTAATAAGGGTCGCGGGTCGGGGTCAGTCAAGTGAGATCAGTTCAACCAGATGCAAATCTGGATTATGCAATCTGCACCGGGGAGTGGGGAAATAGCTGACTGGACTCACTGGACGGTGTATACATAGAAGAGCAACGTGCGAGCGTGGTACCATCGTTGGTCGGCTAATTGGAGTCAATAGTCAGGTTGGTACCATCGCTGCTCACATGCTTACGTGGAGGAAGCAACGAGCATGAGTGGGAGATTGGAAGGGCTATGGTAGGCATGCATGGGTGATTGGAAGGGCGACGATGTAAAGACTGAAGAGGGAGGACAGCAGTGCGAAAACTGAAAGAGTGAAAGTGAGTGGGTTTTGTAACTTTTGTTACACAATGAAGGAGAGTGAATGAAAGGTTAGTGTCTATAGGGTTTATTTTATTTAAATTGGTCCATAATTTTTTAAAATTACTATTTAATCCCCAAAATTTTTCGGTATTTTGATACTAGCCAATATAAGCCGGTGCCACTCAGTATTAACCGGTACCAAATAGTATTCGTAATTGGAACAATATCAACATTTTAAGTTCGGCTTAATGATACTTATGATGTTGGTTTAAATAAAGTTGTTAGAATTATAGTTCAAAAAAAAGCCTCTACATTCAATTCTATTAAATAATAAACATGTCATTTAAAGAGCAGTAATTTTTTACCAAAAGGAAAAAAAAGACAGCAATGAAACTAACTTTAAATTAATTATCCTGTAGCCCCAGTATATGGGAAAGTGTGCATACAAAATCTAAATTCATTTGTCCACATTATGGAATACAATTTTTATTACTGTTTAAATCCATTTGCTTATTTAAGATTATTACAATGACCACAATTACACAGCAATATAAAGTTAGTGCTTTTTTTTTTGAAGAAAATGAATTCTATTAAGCCTTTAAGGCAAATAAAATAATAAAAAATACATCAAGATTGTTACTCTATGATGAGCCTACTCTTGAAATGGAGATGACCGTACAATTGCAATGCTAAGTTACAGATAGCAAACATTGTCACTGTTTATGAATTTATAATTTCCATGAGTTAACCCATGTAGTTATTATCATTAAACTTGTCTTTGAATAGATTGATATGTAGTATGATTTTCTACATTTGTTCTCTGTGAAAATTCTTCTTACCCTTGTCTATATCCTAGAATACTCTTTGTTTCTTTCATCACAAACAGCTGCCACAATAAAACTCAACATCACATAGAAGCACCATCTCTCAATTTTGTTTGTAAGCCAAACCGTCATACATCAATCTGCAATTATATTCCAGATATTTGGAGCATTGTGGATGTGAAGCAATTCGAAGTTGTTCTTTAAACTAAAGGAAATTAAAGACCCTAAACCCAAGTCTTGCATACGATTTTAGTATTTATGGAAAACTCGTTCTAATAATACCAATTGAAATTATTTTACTAGTAAGTTAATAGAACATCTTAACAAAATAACTCCAAAAATGATTAAAAAAATCATTAAAACAAGTTAAAATTATTACGTAACCAGTTCATTCACGGGCGATAAATTTAGAAAAAGTATATAAATTGATTAATTGCTTCATCAATTGATGAATATGGAAGTACACGTATTTTTGAGTTCGGTGTTGACTGGAGAGGAAGTGGTTGGTCAAGTGCCCCTCGGATGTTCTGGCCCCTTATTCTATCCTTACCCTATCCCTTTGCACTCAACCATCCATTTACATGGCCGGAGGATCATGTCCCGGTGAAGTGAAATATCAATTGCCCCTCCGAAGGGCCCAAGTTTCAAACTTGTAATGATGGTAAACTCACTAGCATGCTATTATTTAATCACTTTTGCTGAATTAAAAGTTGAAAAAACTAATCATGATACTAAAACCACTTTAATATTTTTGACGGTTGTGGCGAGCAAAATCAATTCCCATACAGGTAATGAACAATCATGATTTGTCATTGACACTGACTGGACCCCAATACCCAAAAAGCAAACATATTTTGTAATCTTAAAATGCATGGTGTAAGATCTAATATTTTCAGACTAAACACCATGCAGGGAAGCAAAATGCCTACGTTAGAGCTAAGACTAAGACTCGTAAAAATCGTTAAGGTACGGAGTAGAGAAGAACATGAATAAATAAGCTTTCCTTTCCGAATCAAGCAAGTGGAATCGGACATCCAGATACACTGGATGTAGAAAATCTTATGATGAAAGCTATGGTTTTATTTTGTAGCAGCAAGACATCAAGCTACGTTTAAAGTTAAATGAATTTACGATGAAAGCTATGGTTTGCTTTTGTTCTAGGATGAAATTAAAACCGTAAATTGCTATGTTTAAAGCCGATGACTTGATTTTTTTACTTCTCCTTAGGCAAATGAACATTGCTCGAACTTCAGAAGGAATGAAAATGACGGGGTTAAATAAGAAAAAGTGTTGCACAAACAGAAGTTATATATATAAGAAGGAAATAAACGAAACAAAAATATCAAACTTAATTACATAGTTCGACCAACGTGTAACCTAAAACTAAGGGTAAGAGAAAGACTTGTTTTATTATTATTTTCCAAAAAAATAAAGAAATATATTATTAAACTAAGCATGAGACTTAAAAAGTTGAGTCATGCAAATGCTATGTGAAGATACATATTAATCGCATCTATACAAAGAGGGTAACCCCAGATCCTAGCTCCAAAATATCAGGTTACTAAAATACTCTAGTGCTTACACTAAGTTCCAACTAGTTTTTAAGAGAGTGCTAGCTTTCTTACAATTCCTGATATCATTAACACCTCTCTAATCTAAAGAACATATTTATCTATAGATTTATTTTATTACTATAAGAAGATAATATAACGAGAATAATATGAAAACTATCTTAACTTTATACAACTCCTACCAAATTATTGATTAGATTAGAGTTATACATAAGAATTCCAAGGACAAAAAAGTTCTATTTTCATAAATTCCTAAGGACATTAAAACTTTATTTTAGTGCACCTTTAGATTTTGTATAACGAGTCTGATATGCCTTTCCCACTCTTTACATCAACCCCGATCTACTTCTAACTTCTCAATCACTTTAACTCATACGAGGCCAATGTTGATCCCATGTTGTTGATAGTTTTATATGTAAAAAATTTCTTACTGCATGTATACAAATCTAACTCGTAATATAAAAAATATCGTTCCCATGAGGATTGATTGGTCACCTAACAACTTGAATGCACTTTGTCTAAGGTAATAAAATATTGAATGAATTAAATTAAAGTAAATTAACTGAAATTGAAATAAACTAATAAAAATAAACAATTGAATAAGAGAAGCTAGCAATAAGAATTAAGTTAATCAATGATGAAAACTTAGGGGTTATTCCTTTTATCTTGTTAATTCAATTGCGCTTGATCTTAGATATCCTAAGGTTTGACCCTCTCTCAAAATCTAATCAAGT
The DNA here is from genome assembly GCA_027563885.1 of Erythroxylum longipes. NCBI lineage: Eukaryota > Viridiplantae > Streptophyta > Magnoliopsida > Malpighiales > Erythroxylaceae > Erythroxylum > Erythroxylum longipes. The sequence continues at coordinate 14,185,613 of JAOQMS010000001.1, read as the reverse complement.
AATCTTAATTGAAAAAGATAATAATATAATTGTAACTTCTTGATTCACGAAACTACTCCTAACTACTTAATTAGATTTAAAGCAATCAAAAGAATAATTAACTCACAATTAAGATCTCTCTTCGATTGTTTATTAATATGATATTTGTAGGTCTATTAAATTATCAACTCTCTTTACTTAACACATACAACCAGATTCAATCTCTTGATTTATTATCAAGTATAAGCATAACACAAAGCATTAATATATATTGAATTCAACAAGAATAAAGTTAAATAAAACAACTCAACGATAATCCTTAATATAAATTTAGAAAGCCATAATCATTTTCAACATCCCATTAATCAAAATTAACGTCCAAGAAAATGAAATATAAGAAGACAAAAGAAAGAAAATAACTTTAATTCTTAGTCTGGAAATTCTCAAAAAAATGGAGTTGATCTTAATGTCTCCACTTTTATCTACTTATTTAGGATGTGTAACATCCTTTTTTTGTGTTTTTTGTTTTTCCTTAAATACTTATTGAGGCTTCTAAGGTTCTCCCATTTATTTTGGCTCCAAAAATAGCCCCAAAATATTAAGAATACAAAATTTTGCATGTTAGAAAAGTTGTGCATGATTGTGCATCCTATCCCAATCTCTGTCATAATCATGAAAGAGGTTTATTCCTATGCAGCTAGTTATGCATAATGGTGCAAAATCATGCACAATGGTGCATCTTCCTATTTTTTAAGCCCTTCTTCATCTTTTATTCAATTTTTCATATTTTCACTCACTAACAAACACCTTTCATTTTCTTGTAGGTTATAATAACCTGTGTCCTTTGCATTTATTATGTAGTATGTACCTTCTAGGGTGTATAGTTTAGTTTGGTTCCTATGTAGCGTGATTAAGGTTTTAACAGGCTTGGTCAAAGTTATTTCTATATGGGTTTGTCATGGTCGATACGGGTCTCTTCTAATATGTATTTGTCTTAACATTTATTGCTAATCTTCGACATGTTCTACATATACGTTATTTTGAGTTATATTTATCACTCTCACTTATTATTTTTTTAATATTACGATTCTTATTTCTCTTTAGTATTTATTTATATTGTGTTGTATTTTTGTATTTAGTTGTTTTTCTTACCTTTTATGTTCATTTAATCGATTTATTTATTTTACTTTATTTCTTAGATATGTATGCACATCCATTTATAATTTTGTAAGATCTTCATGACAAATTGCATACGGGTCTATCGGAAATAGCTTCTCTACTAGGTCAGGATAAGGCTGCGTACTATCAGACCTCTTCAGATCCCACACCTCAGCAGACTTCAATTAGGTGTTGATGATGACGATGATGACTCGCTAGTAAACACATCAAACAACCCTATAAAATTTAGATTTAATACTTGCTCTAAAATAATCGAACAATTAAAAAACATAAAAATATTAACAAGAGCACAATTCTAGGTCCTAAACATATAGTTATCATCTAAGAAAACACTTAAAAACACACTTAAATTTCTAGAAAACATACTAAGTTTTATACCTATCACATGTCCTTATCCGACGATAATCAGTTTTTAAAATTTCACTCTCCATGAAAATTCAAGACATATCTCACAATTCTTTACCTTAACTTGAATTATCTAATGTCTAAACAAGAATTTCACAAGCCATATATGCCATTAACCGCTATAAATTATATGAACATTCACTAAATCCAAGTTATGTTTAAACCTTTTTGTGTAGTTAAAAACTTTGTCAAGATATTTATTAGGTTATCATTTATGGCTATTTACTGTATAGAAAATACCTTATCCTCAATGATATTTTGAATAAATTTTAATTTAAAATCAATATGCTTTGATCTCTCATGATAGACATGAATTTTAGCTAAAATTAATGCACTCTAATTATCACAATAAATAATAGAGTTTTTCCACAATAAACTATCAACAAGAATATATAACTACATCCCTTCTTTAGACCCTTTCATTAATGACATGTATTCTAATTATGTTGTAGATAGAGCAATTGTCGACTAAAGTGGTAATTTTCAACTAATTGCATATACAAATAAAGTAAAGATATAACATGTCAATAATCTCCTCTTAAAAGATATCCTTTATAATTAGAGTTGGTATAGCTAATAATATTCCTAGTTGTGTCATAAAAACCATAAACATATCAAATATTACCAATACCTTTTAAGTATTGCATAATCCACTTAATAGCTTCCCAATAAGCCTTTCTTAGATTCTCATAAACCTACTTACCACATTAATAGTATGTCCTGGATCTATCTCATACAAATTATGAAATATATTATAATCCTAACTACACTCAAGTATGAAGCTTGCTTTATATAATCCTTCTCTAAGTCACCAATATTAATTTTAAAATGTGTTGCCAAAGGATTCAAACTAACTTTAACCGATCCATTTAAAAAGACTATAGAATCTTTTCATTGTACATTTGTTGTGACAAGTATAGTAGTCACCTTTTCTATCCTTTATTGCACCCAAATCCTTCATCTCAAACTCCCTCCTCAAAATGCTCTTTAGGTTGCTAATTTTAGCCTTATTTTTAGTTGCAATTAACATGTCATTAGCGTATAGAAAAAGATAGATCCATAAACCATCTGATATCTTCTGAAAGTAAACATAATTATCCAAATAATTTTAAACAAAACTATAAGACAATATAAATGCATCAAACCTCTTGTACCACTGCCTTGATGACTATTTCAAACTATATAAGGATTTCTTTAACAAACATTTATAGTCTTTCTACTCATAGTGAAGTGACCTTTTTGATTGTGACATATAAACATGTTCTTCTAAATTTCCATTTAAAAATTCAATTTTCTTATCAAGTTGCTTTAACTCTAAATTAGATATGCTTACCACGACTAAAAGGATTCTTATGATTTTATGCTTAACAAATGTTGAGAATACCTTATGGTAATCAATTTTCTCCTATGTGAAAAACCTGTGCCATTAACAATACCTTGAATCTAGTTGGCTCAACTTTAGAGATACTTTCTTTCTTCTTAAAGACCTATTTCCAACCCACTCGTTTTACATCCTTAAATAAAAGTAAAAGTTCTAATGTCTCATTTTTTTAAAGACTAGTTCTTATGTCTCTTTTTCTTAAAGACTACTTCTCATTCATGCCAATCAAGCATTCTACTACTTCTTTACTATTTGCTACATCTACATAAGTTTATGGTTCATCATAATCTATGATTTCAACTACTTCTGAGGCATATTTTATAGGATTACTTTCAGCAACATCCATATAAGCTAAATACCTAGTAAGTCTCACAATTATCTCTCCTTGTCCTCCTTATTGCTATACTTCTTGATTGTTCCTAACATACATTTATAGACTAAATTTTCATCATATTAAAATTTTAATTTTAAACTCCATCATTCGGTCAAAACGTTGATCCTTTTTTCTTGTAAGATTATCAAGCCCTTTCCTTTGGTTAATCATAGGAGATTATTCAAAGTTAACATCTCTATTAATAATATACCTTGTAGTTCTTTCCTTTTCAATACACCATAATCTACACCTTTTAACTTCGATATAATATCTTAGAAATATTTATTTCGTCATCATATACTCCATTTTATCATCATTAACATGATTATAAGTAAGGCAACTAAATATCTACATGCTAAAATAATCAGAAGGAGTACCGTGCTATAACTTTTGAGGAGTCTTAAAATCTATTACAATTGATGGATATTTATTCACCAGATAAGAAATAGTCTAATGACCTTGACTAAAAAATGTTTCAAAAGTATAGCATTTGACCACTTGTATCAATCACGTTGTGTGAGTATTTGGTTCATTCATTCTATAACTCTATTTTGTTATAGTGAATGGTGTACATTATGGTGCCTCACTATATATTACTTCTTTTAGAACTCATCAAATGTCTTATCGCAAAATTCCAACTTATTATTAGTTTTGAGTGTTTTGACTTATCTTCCAATATTTTTTAATCATTTTCTCCACATTTTAAAATTTATAAGTACTTCATCCTTCCATTTTAGAAAATACACCCATACTTTTCTTGAGTAATTATCAATAAATGTGACAAAGTAATTGCATCATCTATTGGATTGAACCAAAGCATGACTCTTTAATTCTGAATGAATATAATTAAGGATGCTAGTAGAAGTACGCTTACCAAAACTAAATTTGACCCTATAGTACTTATCAAGAACACAAGACTCATAAAACTTCATCTTCTTAGCCACATCTCCATCTTATAACCATTTCTTCATCAATAGCTTAAGGCTAGCTCACTCATGTAAACTAAACTGCAATGTTATAAATCTATACTATCATAATTCTACCTTGATGATTGAGATATAACCACTAATCCCATTACTATTTTGCCTATTAAGATATAAATTCCATGTTGTAATTTTTATTTTATTATAGTGATCACACCCTTTAACACCTTGAGCTGTCCATCGCCACCACAAGATTTATACCTTTGACTATTAAGAGTACTTGTGAAAATCATATTCTTCTAAAGCTCATGAACACACTAGACATCCAATGTTCTAGAAATTGCATCATGCATTCTAATCTATATTTAACCATTACATTTGACATCATGCTTTACATAATTATCCAATCTATTACTACCATTCCATTCTTTTAAAAAAATAGTTATTTTTATTGAATGTTATATGAAAAGAGGCATCAATGTATACCACCTACCAATTTGTAAAATCAAAATTAATTATATTCATAACACCACTGCCTCTTTCATTCTCTCTATCGAAACTTTCTTATAATACAATAAACTTGTTTTTCTACCTATTTCCTTTTTCTCATTTCTCTTCTTTTATTGTAGATGGTCCCTTTTAAAGTGTCAATTTCCTTTATAATTAAAGTGTCGAATAACTTTAGCCTTTAATTTAGTTCATCACTTGCTCCTATTTTCAAAATCCCATTCCTTGTTCCTACATTTGTCAATAACCAGACCCACAATTGATTTTTCTTTACATATGTAAGAGACCTTTTTCTTAAACTCTTTTGGATATATAGCATCCTTCACATCACTGACAACAATTGTCACTCTATCAACAATTTTTTTTGTATAAATTACGTAAGGAATGTAAAAAGATTATGACTTTATCCTCATCATCAAATTTAACCCCAATACCTTATAAACCTAAGATGATTTAATTAATATTACTAATGTAATCTTTTTGCTTGTGTACTTCTTTTTATCCTCAAGGTATATAATTGTTTCTTTTAACATAAATGATTTGTTAAGAATCTCTTCTAATGCTTACTTTCAAGTTGTTCCATGATAATGCAACAGTTGTTTCATTAACTACCCCTCTCAAGACTTCATCACCCAAACTCAAATGTATAGTGAAGTGCACCTTTTTTAAAATCTCTTTCGTTTTAATGTCCCTAAATTCTTTGACAATTTTTCTTCTCCTTCCAACATTACTACGTATCTGTACTAAAAAAGAACTACCCTCTTTTTCACTTTCCATGTAGTGAAATAATCTTATTTATTGAATTACCTAACACTAAACTTACAAAAGACATATTGATAATAAACCTTAGGCATTATTACTAATCATTGCATAAGCAGAAGCTATATATGAAGAGACTAAATTAAAAAACACACAATTTACAGGGTTCAACTAATATATGATCTACATATATATGGAAGGAGATAGATTTGTTTTATTACCATGAGAAGACAATATAAGGAGAATAGTATGAAACTACCTTATCCTTATACAACCCTTATAAAAGTATGTATACACTAGGGTTACATATATGAATTTTAAGGAAAGTGAAAGTATATTTCAATATATTCCTAGGCATATTAAAACTCTATTCTTGTATGCCCTCAAATGTTATGTTATGAGTCTGGTGCTTATTCCATTATTGAAACCAGTGCTAGTCTACTTTTGACTTCTCAATTGCTCTAAAACATACAAACCCAATGCTTATCCCATGTCCCTATCCGATACCAACTAGCTTTTTAAATTTTATTTTATAATAACATTTAAGGCAGATATAAAAATAATGAAAAAAATAGAAATAGAAAATGTGAAATTTTACCACTAATTTTAAACTTACATCTTCTATACATCTAGAGAAATGCTACTTCTATACATCTAAGTACTTTAAACTTACAACTATTTTTGTTGATTAGTTCTAAACAAACTACGAAAATGAATAAGCTGAAATAATATGAAAATGTAGTAGTCTAATGTTTTATTTTTATTTGGGTAAGATACTGAATGTTTAAGTAAACTCATCAAAATTTAAAGAATTTCTTGAAATTCTCAATCAACATATACAAATTTTGTTATAAAATTGTTGATAAGGTTTTTATACACCTTTCTTAATTTTTTAGAACTCTTAATAGGTCAAATAATTTAGGTATATGTGAAAACTTAATTAAAAAAGTGTAAGAGACCTAATAATTATTTATAATAAATTTATTGAATCTCTCTATCACAAGTTCAATAAATACCTAACTCACACTAGTAAGGTGTCATTTTTCACTAGAATTCAAACCAACCTAATTAGATTACTTATTAAGCCACTTAATTATTTTTATACTAGATCAAATTTATTTTGAGCTTTAATTTAAAAATTAGACAATTAATAAATGTCTAATAATAAATATAGCATTCTCCTTTTAGAAAATGTTAATTATCATGTTTTTAATATAGAAAAATAATAAAGGTTAAGAAGGTCAACTAAAAATGTATTGGTTAAACTTTTGAAAACTATTTGGTTTATAGATAATCAAAATTCATCATCAAATATCGTAAGAATTTTGATACCAAAAGATATAAAAAATATTATACATTAGACATCCAACATAATCACCCATATCTAATAATCTTACAAGTATGAATGAGAAAATTTAGTATAGAAAGTGACAATGGAATTTGAATGATTAATAATATACCATGCCTCATTTTTTTAGTATTGATTTCTCTAAAGTTTATGTTAAAATCTAAAAATATGATTTCTTTCATTATATATCAAATTGAAGTAGATAAATCCATTATGAGATATAAAATTATATCCCTCCATATCTCATCAAATTGTATATATCTTGAGAATATTAAAGGTATTTTAGTAGTTTATATCTGGGTTAGATAATTATCTATCCAATTGTTTAATAATAAATGCAATGTTTAGCTTAGTACACAATTTAGCATACATTAAGCTACCAACTACAGTAAAATAAGGAACATTCTTTATGAACTCTCTTCTAACTTTATTTTTTAGATATTTTGCCAAAGATTATATCTCTCTAGGGTAGATCAATGTTACAAAAGGGTTATAACATTATGTATCAAACATTTTCAATACACGTTCAATATATGCTCTATAAGAGAGATCTAACTAGTTTTAAAATGTGTCTCTGTGAATTTAAATATGTAGGACAAATGATTTCGGCTCGAAATTCTTAAACAAAAATTGCCTAACCTCATACAACTTCAAAAATCATTTGGTTCAAGTAAAATATTATCCACACACAAAATTAGAAATATGATCTTTCTTTTAACCTTGTAGTATAAAACCTCTCAATTTTATCTTCTACATATTCAAATGAGATTATAACCTTATCAAAATTTAGGTACCATTAACAAGAAGATTTTTCAATTCATATATGGATTTCCTTAATTAATAAACTGAATAACTTTTGTTGTCCTTTTGAAACCCTTCAAATTATATACTATATAGAAGTCCTCATAAATTTTTTTTATTAAAGAAAATGATTTTTACATCCATTTGATATGGCTCTATATCATAAAAAGCTACTATTCCTAAGCTCACTTTGAATGCACCTTTGGAAGATACAAGAGAAAAAGTGATATTTAATTATATTATGTCTTTCTAAGTGATACAATTAGTAACCTGCCTAGCTTTAAGCAACTTAGTTTTAACTTATGAGTCTTTTTTGGTCTTATAAACCCATTTATATCCAATATTTTTTATAATTTTAAGGTAATCCACAAGTTTCCATACTTGATTATGTTTCATGGACTGCATTTTTTCTCTTAATGAATCCTAACACAAAATTGTATAAGGACTAAAAACAACATCTGAAACCATAACTAGATCAATAACATATCTGGTGTAATAGTTATTCTGATCAACATAAATTATACAATCAAATGATATATATACCTTCTCACCCTAATATATCTCTTTAAATAAAAATGTTAACATTAGCATATGATATAACAACCTCATTCGACATATGTGTAGGTTCATGATCTTGTACTTGAATTACATTATGTATAAAATCCACTAATGTTGACTAAATGGGTAAAGGATATGAAACTATAGTAGTATGTTTATCTTATAAACTTTCAAAATGACCAAAATTATTAGACATATTATATTATAGAAATTTAACAATTTATGACTCTATAATTATAGATCATATTTCTTTATAATAGAGAACAATAGCCCTTAGAGTGATCTAGATAACCTATAAAACAAAAACATGTCAAAAGAGAATAGATTTTATTTATGTAAGGATTATAAAAATATACCTTAATAGGACAACACTAAACTTCAAGGCGAGTGAGATTTGCCTTCTAACTTTTTTTGTAACTCAAAAGGTGTTATATATATTGATTTTCTTGAAACTCTAACTACTATATATTGATTTTCTTGAAACTCTACCTACAATGCATAAGGCAATATTAATAGCCTCACCCAAAGTTATTTTGCAATGTTCATGTTTTTTGTATACTATTCATTAATCCTTTAGGTTATGATTATGCCTTTTAACCAATCATTATGTTTACAACTACCTGACACAGTAAATTGAGCTATATATTCCATAAGATTCCAGATATTTAAAAATACATATTTTTATTATATAAAAATATTTTATTTTTTAAAAATACTCACCATTATGATTAGAATAACTAATCTTAATTAATTTTTACAATCAATTATCAACTTTTGTCTTAAAGATATTAAATTTGTTAGAAACTTCATTCATTTCTTTAACACATACCTAAATAAAGAATAATCATCAATGAAAGTTTGAAAATATATGGAATCCCAAATAATGGGTACATATAATTAACAAATATCAATATTAATTATTTCAAGAAGATTAGAGCTATAAGTTAACCACTTTTCTTTAATTTGGTCAACTTGCCTCTATAAAAGTCGACATATATTTTCTATTTATTAAGATTAAGAATTAGAAGAATATTTTCTCTATCAAAGTTTTAACTCTTTTCTTAGAAATGTGGCTTAATGTTTTATACTATTATATAAAGGAATTTTCCTTTATCAAAGGTCTTTTGGTAATAACATAATAAAAAAATATACGAAAAATCATAGATATCATCAAAAGTCAAACTTATTATGTATAAACCATATGATAAAAATGTTATATACCAACAAGATTTACATTAAAAGACAATTTTACACTAGATTCTTTTATTATAAAATTATAGCCTTCTTTATGAAAAAAATACATAAATCAAATTTTGTTTGAAAGAAAATATATACAATGTGCTATCCAAAATGATTTTAAATCATGTATCAAAATTCAAACACAGAACTCTTAGAAAATCTACATCGTCATCTGTATTATTGACAACTATCGATTTATTAGCCCTCTCTTTGACATGAACCTATGCATCATGGAAACAATATCATTAGGAGCTCTATTGTCTAGTTAGAAGGAACCTGATTTGTCTATTACAACATTACATTCATGAGTAATAAGAGTCAACAATTTATTACTAAATTGTTCATGCTTTTTATTTCCATACTTTGTATTTTATATAGTACCATTTCTTATAATCTTTCCTCATTCCACTCATATGACTGCATTCTTTGAGATTTTTAGATGCGTTACCTTTTTTTAATTTGGGTTTAAGTTTAGGTTTGGCTAGTTTATCTATGTAATGTTTTTGAGTTTCTTTTACTCAACTACATAATGGATAATAAGAGAACTCATATCTAAAGCCTCACTTTGAGGATCATAAGTGGTCATAAGGTTACCAAACTATTAATCTTAGGTTAACAACAAGCTCTGTTAATCCCAGTTTTTCCTTAGGTCGTATTTAATTAAAAAGAGCTCGTTAATTAAACCTAGCTATCGAATAACCTATAATAAACTCTCTAGATCTAATTGGACAATCGCATTGCGAGTTAGGAAAATAAATTAATAAAGGCAAAGTCCATATAAGCTTGGGTCATTTAACCCTAGGCTATGTTATTCTTAATGATTAAAAACCATTAGTTGTCATAAATGAATAAAAAACACAACGATTACGTATTGTATTCGATTCTAGCAATAGGTTCATGCATAAAAACAATAAAAAAGAGCATTCAATCATTCTTACACAATACTCAATTCAATAAACACAAGATAACATAATCAATTCCTAAGGGAGAAAGAACAGAAAATGTAATGGAGAGAATCTTAACTGGGTTCTTTAATGTCAATATCACCTCTGAACTGACGACGGGAAACTTAGCCCTCTATTGGTCTTTAAAGGAATGGAGCTTTGCCCCTTCTCTTCTTCATTCTCCTAAAAAATTCATCAAACTATTCATATCATTATGTCGTCAAAATGATGTTTTTATACTAAAAAGTACTGTTTGGGGACGGTTGGCCAAAGTCACGGGTGTCAATATATTGCTTATGACTGTGAATGCCGTGAGCATCCTTTGTATGGGCGTGACATGGGTATCACAACCATGCAAAATGAGTCATAGGTATGACAATGGCAGTCACGTGAGACATTTTTCTGCAACATGTACTTTTCAATTTTATGCATTTTCTTTTATCCTCTTCTTTTAATCTTCTTCTTCTTGCTCCATGGAGACAAATGAGTGTGAATCTCAAGAAGATGACTCAAATATTATGCTTTCGACTCACTTTAGCTCTTTTACTTTCGAATTGTAACTAAAACCAAATATGAACTAAAATGATTTTCTTAAGCATTTCATAGCATTAATCATTAAGCGTTGAGGAAAAAATGTTTAATCTATTAAGCACGTATCAATTTCTACTATACTTAGATTTTGACCGTCCTCAGGGAAAACCTCAAAATCAAAGTGACAACTCAAAAAATTTACTCATTTTCCATATTTCCCAAGAATAGATAGTCATAAGTAGAGAGAAATAACTTCCAAAACCATAGCAAGATCTCAACATTCAAAAGCTTCTACTCATGATCAATAGAAAATCAACAATCCAGAGGTAGACTTGGACAAAATGTGTTTAAATAAGATATATTCATAGGTACACTCAAATACCATTCATGATCAAGACACTCCATAACTTTACATATCATTTCTTTTCTCCACCACCAAGACTCGCATGCGTAATCATGAATCAAAGGACTTTTTTAGGTTGTAGTGTTGACAAGGGTAAGGTGAGATGTATTTGGGTAATGTAACATAAAATTCATCAAAGCTAGTGAAGCAAGAGTAACATCTAATGTGACATTAAGCTAAAAAACTAACATTCATTCAAAAATGAGTACCATCAGCTATAATAAATACAAAAACTATGTTTCACAACTCAAATTCAAGCTCTCAAACCACAAACCACATGAAGCGTAAAGAATTAGAAGGAATCACTCACACAATCGATAACAAATAATACATTATAACCATAAATAGTGATCCTTCAAAAAAACACCTATATTATATGCATTATACTCAAATTACCCATTCCATACAACTTTAGGAAGAGAAACTAATAATGAATAACTTTGCAAAAACAAATTCATTTCCTCTTTAATGCTTTTATTTAAACATTTTTTCTTTTCTTTTTCTTTTTCTTTTCCTTTTCATTTTTCTTTTTTTTTTCTCTTTTTCTCTTTTTCTTTCTTTTTCTTTTTTTCAATAGAAATTGAAAGAAGCTACAGCTACAATGGAATTCATAATATTACATTCTGACAAATATACCTAACCCACATGTATGCACACCCCCACACTTAGAATTTTGTACATCTACAATCATCAATAATCAACAAATGCTCTACTAGCTTTAAGGATTGGGTAGGAAAATTGGTTAGGTTTAAGGCATGTAATGTGGTTAGCTCAAAAAGAAAGGATAATAAAGCTCAAGGTGGCTTAACAAAGAAAATTTTATATCAATAGGTAGTATATTTGGCTAATGTAATTTGTAAAACAAAGAATGCCTATATCATCTTATATCTCGGGTTCAAAACATATAATACTACAACAATATCTCCAATCTTAGACCAATAAGAATTAAACTTCTCCGCCATCTGCTCCATCATAGTCCAAATCACTGCATCGGAGTCAAAATCCACAATGATAAAACATGGTTTATGTTGGACATAGTGCTAAAAATATAGTGCGAAGTTAAATATTTTGTTCTTGAGAATAATTCCAATTATTGAATAATTTCAAATTCATACAAAGTTCTCTAGCCAAGTCCCATTGATCCTCTGATGGTACGCAGGTATACTGAGAATCCTTTTCGGCTAGTCTAATAAACAATTAAGCATATAAGATTGCCGAATCTGACATCTTAAAGGATGAGTTCCATCTGGTATGACAATCCAAAACCAACTTCTTTGAATTTGGAGTGCATAAAATTTGTGCATCATTTTCAAAAGTTCCAACTCTTTTAACAGTTGTACTCCAATATAAAACACTATTCCAAATACACTCTATTGCTTCCTTTATCATCTCCAACCCATCCTTCATAATCAACTTAGGAATATATGCAAAACAACGCATATGAAATAACTTTCCTCCAGCTAATAAGCTCCCAACCTGCATCTTACCCTTCAACTTCTCAATCATAGTATCATTTGTGCTACAATTATCGACTGTAATGGAGGATACTTTGTTGTCGTTGTTCAAATTCATCAAACAGTCTTTCAATTCATTTGCTAATTTTTCACTTATATGCATGTCGGCACATAAATGAACCTATTATTAAAAAGCATACCAACATGAACCATAAATTCATAAAATAATGAAAAAATTAAATGATAACAATATTAAAAAATATAAATTACCCCAAAAGTCTATTGCATAACTTCCAATCATTATCAACATAATGTGTCGTCACCTTCATGTAATCCTTTTTTTAGTTATCGGCTATCCACATGTCCGTTGTTATGGCAATTTGTCATTGAATGCTCGACTATGCTTTTAATGTTTCTCTCTTCTTGCCCATATAAAATTTAAAAATATCATTCCTTAATGTATTCTAACTTGGAACCTTGAAAGTCAGTTGGATTGAATTAAAAAATATCCCGAATCTTTTGCTTTCAACCATAAACAATGGTTGTTCATCTCCAATAATCATATTAGCCATCAAAGTTCTTGATCTATGGTTGTCAAAAGTTGTTACGATCATTTCATTCTTTCCTTTCATAAGGTTAAGGGTAAAAAATGTTTGACCTCCTACAACCATCTTGCTTCTAGCACATGATTCGATATATCTCTTTAAAAGAGACGTTCCACCTTTTAAACCACTTGAATACAACTTTTGATAATAATTGCACTCTGCTTTTTCAATTCTATCGGTCGATATAGTCTTCTTAAAGTGATTCCAAACTTCACTTTTATATTGAGTAACTTGAGTTCTAATTGAACTTCTATCCTCACTTGGTGTCAGAATATAAGTTTCCACTTATACCTCTCGTATTGGATTAGAACTCTCAGCTGAAGGAATATGCTCATCCTTCTGACAAAAACATATAAATACTTTAGGTTGGAAATAAGAATGTATTAGGAAATGACACAATCTTAATCAAAATAATTTGCCTACATTATAGTTAAAATATTCCATATAAAACAAAATGTTCAAAAAATCAAAGAATGTCCAAACTTTGAATATGCTAGAATGTCCAAATATGTTAGGTTGATCATTTAGAGGATTAATACAAAGCTGATAAAGAATATGATATATGTATTAATCCTCTAAAAACATTTGCATTACACTTTTAAATCCGATATATAAATCCATCTTTGTGTTTATATGCATCCTACATTTAAATTGGTGAAACCTAAATATAAGCATTCAACTTACATGTATGAAGACATTTACTTAGAATAATTTTACCGAAGTAACTCTTTAATGTATTTGACTTGTTGAAATTGAAATAAGGATTTAAGTACACAAGTCACATGTGTACAACTTATAGAGAGAGACTTCATGCAGAAGTAAAGGTAATAAAGAGAAAGGTAGAAGATAGAAAGGAGAAAGAAAGAGGGGCTTGGTTTTGAGACAGCATGCATAGGAATCTGCAGATGCCAAGAAGCAAGTAATGATGGACCTAACTCACAAACTCCATATACCTTTAAAACTCTATACACTTTAAAGACCTTTGTGTGATTGTGTATTACTTTTAGTTAATACCCTTTCTGGGACAAAACAATATTTTAAAAAATATTTTGTTTGGGAATTGTAAAAGGTCAAAAAAGTGGAGTTCATTTTACGTTGTAATTGATCTTTTTCCACACTATCCTTTTCTGAAGCACTAGCCCTCCCCTCCTGGCCTCGCCTATTGTATAATTGTAAAAGCTCACACGTTCTTTACAAGGAACTTGAAAAGTCAAGTAGTATTGAGCTATATAAAATACGAACAATTATTAGTTATTCTTGTTGATGATTTTATAGAAAATCCTCTAAGCTCAAGCAAGACTGAGTCATGTAGTTAAACAATCAACATGATAAAAGTGACAAGAACATCATTTGAAAAATATTGATGAGAAGTACAAACTCCAACTCCACCGATAGAATAATCGAGTCTATATACGTGCCATTCATTATTGGCTGCTACTTGAATGAGATGTTAGTGGGTGGCTTAGCCTGTATTAGTATGGGACTATCTTGATGAATGAAAGACTTCTATGGTATGAAGAAAATGGAGGAATCTTTACCCTTGAGAATTCATCTTTTCGTGAAGAAGCATTAATCAGATTTGGGTCCAAGTTTTTCAAATGTTAACCTTTTAAAATAAGCTTTACATCCCCAAATCTTTAGAAAAGATAGACTAGGAACCTTTCCTGTCCACGTCTCATTTGTATTCTTTTCTATTGCCTTTGATGGATTTCTATTTAGTGTAAACGTAGCTATTTCAATAACATATCTTCAAAAGGACAATAGAAGATTTTCATAACTCATCATAGGTCAAACCGTATCCAATAATGTTCAATTCCTCCTTTTAAACACACCATTCCATTGTGGTGTTCCAGGTGGTGTGAGTTGTGAACTATTCAACACTCTTTGAGATGGTCATCAAACTCTCGGCTTAAATATTCACCACCTCGATTTGATCGAAGGGCTTTTATTTTCTTGCCAATTTGGTTTCGTACTTCATTTTGAAATTCCTTGAACTTTTTAAAGGATTTAGATTTATATTTCATCAAATAAACATAACCATATCTACTAAAGTCATCAGTAAATGTAATAAAGTAATGAAAGCCTCCTCTAATAGTAGAATTTAATGGTCCTCATACATCAGTATGCATGATTATTAATAAATCACTAGCTCTCTGATTGTGTCCAGTAAAAGGGGCTTTAGTTATTTTTCCCAATAAACAAGATTCGTATGTCTCATATGATTTAAAATCAAAAGAATTTAAAAATCCATTATTATGGAGCTTATATATGTGTTTCTCGTTTATATGTCCCAAACAACAATGCCAAAGGTAGGTGGGATTCGAATCATTGGATATGAACCTCTTGGTATTTATGTTAGAAATAGGCCTTTCTAAATTTAAAACATAAAGTCCATTTTCTAACTGGGCACTACCATAAAATATGTTATTATGAGAAAATGAACAAAAATTGTTCTTAATCGTAATACAAAAACCTTAGATGGGCCAAAAATGAAAAAGAGACAATATTCCTGCTTATAACAGGTATATGGTAGCAATTATTAAGTTCTAAAACCATGCCTGAAGGCAAAGATAAATGAAATATCCCTACAGTTAAAGCAGTTTCTCTTACTCTATTGCCTACGCACAGGTGCACTTCAACCTTTTTCAAAGTTCTACTATTTTACAGTCCTTGCACGTTTTCATAAATGTGAGAATCATAACTAGTATCCCATACTCAAGATTTAGAACTAGAAGTAGCAACATTTACTTCTATAACATAAATACCTGAAGTGGAAGTGTTGTTACCCTTCTTCTTCTTCAGATCTTCCAAGTATTTTTCGCAGTTTCCCTTCCAATGACCCAACTCATTACAATAATGACAAAGATCATCATTAGAAGGACTAGGCTTACTATTGCCTTGTTTCTTAAAACCTTTCCCCTTTTGGACCATGAGGACCTTAGGGTTAGGTCCTTTTTAATGTTCTGCTTAGTAGTCTTAAGCATCCCATGCAACTTAGTCAAAGATTTATTTATATTATGCATATTATGTCAGTAGCCAACTCTTGGCTTATAGGAAATCTCAATCTTTCCAAGTTCTCAACAAGGCCAATCATCTTAATGACATATGGGCTGGTTAGGCTTCCTTTTGCTAGCTTGCTCTAAGAGAGACTTCAAAGTTTGATATCTCTCATTTTGTGCTTATTCCTGAAACATATTTTTCAAGCTTGTAATTATCTTATAGGCTTCCACATTTTCAAATTGCTTTTGCAAGTGGTTGATAGTTGCCAATATATGACAGCCAGCATCGAGGGAATCATCCTCATGCTTCTTATAAGCATTCCTTTTAGCAAGGGGAACAGTGGAAAGAGGTGCCCTTTTAAGGACTGGCTTTTCAAAGATATAGTCCTTCTTTTCTTGCTTGAGAACAATTCTCAAATTTCTATACTAGTCTAGAAAGTTTGAACCATTCAACTCCTTCTCAAGGACAGATCACGGTGAAAAACTTGATGAAGAGTTGGTGGTCATGATTATCTACAATAAAATATGCAAAGTTTTAGTGACATGTTCATTAATAAAACCCAATTTTAAACAATTAAGATTCTCTCACTATACTCATATAGCAAATATCCCTTATAATAAGTATAGTGGTCCAAGATCCATATTTCACCGAGACCTAAGTGAGCTTTGGCTCATCGCCTAAATCTTAGTTATTTAGGTAAGCAACTATTTGTTAATTATATCATATATAACTCTTGGTTGTTGGGTGACATCTAATGTCCCGATTCCCAACTACATGCCTTAAGGTTCAAAACCATTTTGGTAACCCCATTAAGTAAATCAATTCTCACTTATAGATAATCGTTACCCAGCCTATTAGACTTAAATAATCAATAGCACCTTGCTTTGGCAAGCCCACTACTCAATGATTCAAGTCCTTGCAAGTGTAAAATTGGAAAGGCAGGAATTATTACTTAATATTGTTGAGGGACTAACTTGATTATGAAATTGCCATATATGTGAATAAAAGAAACTAATAAGTAAAAGCATAAATAAAGCAATAATAACATGATATAGTATGGCCCCTAAACTATAAAGAGCTAATCTCCAATATGAATGTCTCGTAGCAAATGGATCGCCATCCTCATACCTTCACTCCAGTCAAATTTGATTCTTCAATTAACTTGAAAGGTACAATATTACAATTGAAACTACTAGTAATCTAGTTATTACATAAAAACATGACGACACGCAGGTCGTATCCAAAATTATATAAATACATAATGATATGCGGGCTATATCCAAAATGAAAAACAACTATGTGTCATACTATTTACCATTCATAATCAGGGCAAGATATCAAATATTAAAGCATATAAAACACCAATCGTAAGAAAACACATGATTGAGACAAAAAGTAAATTTATTAGGGGTTAGGGGGTCGAGGGGCAGCGCCCCTAACAGTGGTTTTAATTCTATTTATGAATTAATCTTATTAATTTGAAACCCCTTATTCAATCACATTGAATTATCGAAAGAACCCCTTATTAAATCACATTGAATTATCAAAAATAATTTCATGCGATTAAATAAAATTCAATTTCAATAAACACAAGTGGCTCTGATACCACTGATAGAACTTTTGGATTGTCAACATGAATACACTTATTAGCTGAGTATCCGAAACACCAAGTTCCATGTGAATATCGAAACTAAATCCAGATGAGATTATACATTTCATGCAGCAAAAATATATAAGGGAATAGGTAGTGTAGGGAAGAGCACGTCAAATTCTGGCCCTCTATCGGTATCCACACTCTCGCAAGACTGAAACACCAATTTCTGATGTGCTAGCACTAGACTCATCCCTCTCTCTCTCTCTCTAGTAGAGGAAGATCTCCTTTAGGGTTTTGAGCAGACGAAACTCTTCAATCTGTTATTCATCCTATATATCCACACATATATGAAAAGCCTAAGGCCCAAAGCCTAAAGCCCAAATTTGATTCAGGCCCATTGAATGTTCAATCTACTTGGTATGTGACCCTGTAGACTTATTTGAAATTAGTAGTGAACCCAAATTTCTTTTAAGTCCACAAGTTATAAGTGGTCTTTAGCAAGACATTATAACTACTTAATATTAAATAAGGTTAGAATACGACACTACCTGAATCACAACTGATCAATCAGAGTAAATTCTGTAATTGGTTCGTAGGGTGTACACTAACAGATATAGGATCTCCTTATCTAAGTCCTTTAGAGCTTTTAAAAGGCTTACCATGTTGACCATTCACTAATATCTTAAAGGAAGGTAAGGTGATGTATTGTGATATCCACTGGATAAAGTTGGCTGGAAATTCCAAAGCATGTAAAATGTTCAATATAAAGCCCCAATTGACACCATCATAGGCCTTCTTTAGGTCAACCTTAATGATACAATTCCTGCTTCCCCTCCTTTTGGTGTAAGTCCTGATAGGTTGTTACATTAAAATGATGTTATCCCCTATAATTTCACCAGGTAAATAGGCACCTTGTGAAATGTTAATGTATTTGTTAAGACCTTTCATTCTTTAAGCCAAGATCTTAGCAATGATATACAATGTTATAACAAGAAATAGGTTTGAAGTCTAAAAAAGTTCTTTGTACTCCATTCTCTAAAGATGTAACGGTGTGATTAATTTATGATAAAATCTAACCTTTGTTGAAGAATTCTAGAATGACATTAAATACCATATTCTTTGTTAAATGCTAGGATTTATTAAAGAAATGAGTGCTAAATCCATCAGTTCTAGGTGCCTTGTTTAGATTTAAGGATCTTTAGGCAATCTCAATCTCTAGACTTGTAACAAGCTGGCTAAGTAAATCAGCGTTTATAAGACTAATCTTGTCTAGCATTATTTCACTCAGTAATAGCTAAGAAAAGGTAGCATGTATAGGAGAAGACAAGATGTTTGAAAAATATTTAAAAGCAATATGAAGCAACAAATCCTAAGAATCAAGAACCAGATTGTTGAGCTATAATGAAATGACTATATTGGAGTTTCTCTTGTTTATGACAACTTTATGGAGAAAAAGTTGCATTTTATCTTCACTCTTCATCCAATCCATCCTAGATCTTTGTTTCATGAGAGAATAATCATAGAAGAGAGCACTAGAAAGATGTTGTGTAGCAACTTTTTCTTGACAAATCACTCTTTTTAGAGATTCTTAGATATTTTATGATCAATGAACTTTGGTATACTTGTTAATATATATCATTATCTCATTTCAACTATGAGCATCACATTTTATGTGTAACTTATTATTATTATTATTATTATTATTATCATCATCATCATCATCATCATCATCATCATATTATTATTATTATTATTATTATTATTATTATTATTATTATTATTATTATTATTATTATTATTATTATTGATATTTATGAAAACTTTATAATTCGATAACTTTGGTAACTAACAAATTATTCATTACATAATATCAAACTAAATAAATTATTATCATTACATATGATATACCACTAATTGATTATTAATATAAAATAATTTCATAATAAGAAAACATGATGTATTTATGCAATAGTTAAAATAATATAATTTATATCTTAAAGGATATATATTACTATTATATTAATATTTTTTGAACATGTTTTTTTAATTCCTTCCTAATTTAGTTTAGTTACATTAATATTCTTTTTCTTTCTATTTGTTTTATTTGTAATAAATAATGTCTAGTTTTTAGTTATGAAGATTATCTCTATCCTGACAAAAATCTATAATTAATACAATAATTAAAAAAGTAAACATTTGTGTTTAACAAATACATATCATGCTCAATCAATTGCTACACAATGCTAATTTTCAAATTATCGTTAGCTTATCGTAAAATCTCATAATAGGGCGAGGATAAAATAAAATTGAATTTCAATAGATAGAAAGAGAAGTCATTAAAACTTAATAGGTACCTTTTTAAACTATTTTTCTTTTATTTCACGTTTAGAATTAAAAATATAATTATTTTATTTGATAATTACCTGATAATAAGATTCAAACACTTATATAATCAAATAAAAAAATATGTGGTACTTAATAATGTTATCTAACACAAAACTCCTGTTGAGTGCCTTTAAGGTAAGAAGACAACATGTGTTGTTTTTTCTAACCAGTTGTAATAATAAAGGTTTGAAAAGGGAAATTTAATAGTCCATTCATTTCCCACTCTGTCTGGCGTGGAGACCGGAAGTAAAAATGAGCATCCGCTGCTATCATAAAACTACGAAATGGTATCCATTCCATTAGTACTGGTCTTGAATACCGACCGATACCAACCAGTATCCACAATACTGGCCACTACCGTAATTTCTGGAAGTTGAAGGACCATTTTGCAATTTCTAAAAAACTAACCCTAAAACAAACAAAGGCCTTCATTCAGCCTTCTTCATTTTTTTCTTCTCATCGTAGCCGCCGCACCACTTCTTCATTTTCTTCTTCTCATCGCAGCGGCTGCCCCACTTCTTCATCTTCTTCTTCTACCTTCTCATCTCTCACTCTCGCTGTCTCACTCTCACCCTCGCCAATCACTCACCATCTCACTTCACTCTCATCTCACTTCTTCTTCTTCACTCACCACCCCACCTCCACTACACCACAGCATTGCACCACCATTGCACCACCACATCCGCACATCGTCGCTGCTGGTCTTCTTTTTCTACCTTCGACATCGTCGCTGCTGCTCGTCACTGGCCACCGCATGTCTGTATTGCACCGTCGGTCCACCACCACGCAATACCCGAAGTTGAAGACAGAAGATAGTGAATTAATTTTGGGTGTGTTTTATGAGTTTTTAGCGTAGTTTTTTTCCTGCTTAATGCATTATTTATTGTGATCGATATTGGATTTATGATTTGGTTTTGTGATTTGGGTTGATATTGGATTTGTGAATTGATATTTCTAGTGTGGTTGTAAATATTGCATTATTTATTATGAATGAGATTTGGTGGGTTGGAATTGGAGTTATGAATGGTTATTGACTTACGGTGGTGTTGTGAATTTGTGATATTCTGAATTGAATATTAGAGTTGAAATGTTGAAATGGTTACGATGGTATAGTGGTATTGTGATTTCTGAATTGAATATTGGATTCAATGTTGAATTGAATATTGGATTCAATGCTGAAATTATGCTTATGGTTTTGTTTTGTGATTTGCGTGGTTAGATTAAAAATTGGAGATGAATTATTGTTTCGTTGATTTATTTCTAGTGTGGTTATAAAATAAAGATTGGTTTAAGTTTATCCAATTAAGAGACATCTAAGATAATTTATGATAAGTTTTTGGATGAACGAAATACATGACCTCATATGAATATGTGATGAATTGAAGTGATTGAATCATGCAATTGAAAGTTTGTAAGATTAAAGTTGAAAGTTGAAACAACTTAAATTTAAATTTTAAACGGATAATATTAAAGATGTAAACTTGTAAAAGACTTAAATCATTAATTGACAAATTCTTAATATTTGTGAAATAGTATTTTATTGTTAGTATTTGAGTATTGACTATTCACTTTAGATAAATAAAGTAGTTGAGTATATAATTATGCAATTGTAAATTAATAATAATTCGGTTGTAATTATTATTAATTAATTGAGTATAAAATATGTTGAAATTGAATTATTTGTAATATATATGTGTGGGGTATCATAAATATTTATAATAGATAATGTGTGAAAGTAGTGAGGTAATAAAAGTATCCCAAAAAGAATTACTTTTGTTCAAATGAACATGTTGTAGGTTCCAATCATTTATACTTAGACTTATTAATGTCAATTAAAACTTGTAAAAGCAACCTATATATTTAAGAACGAAATATAGAATGATGTATATAATATTATGGTTTGTCAGAAATGGAAATAAGATTCAAAACTTTAAATAAGAAAAAATATTTTCAAAGAAGTAATTTGATTCTTATGTTATTAATATATAATATTATGGTTTGTTAGAAATGAAAAGAAGATTCAAAACTTTAAACAAGAAAAAAAAACATTTTCAAAGAAGCAAGTTGATCCATATGTTATTAATATATCCTTCAACTTGATCATTATGTTATGAATAAATGTGTATGAAATGAACAATTGTCTAAGAAATGGAAATTGTTTTATGAATGTTTTGTAATTGTTAGAAATGGAAATTGTTTTATGAATGTTTTGTGATTGTTGGAAATGGAAATTGTTGGAAATAGAAATTGTTAGAAATGGAAATTGTTTTATGAATGTTTTGTGATTATTGGAAATGGAAATTGTTTTATGAATTTTTTGTGATTATTAGAAATGAAAATTGTTGGAAATTGTTAGAAATGGTTTTATAAATGTTTTGTGATTATTGGAAATGGGAATTGTTGGGAATTGTTAGAAATGGAAATTGTTTTATGAATGTTTTGTGATTATTGGAAATGAGAATTGTTGGAAATGGAAATTATTTTATTAATGTTTTGTGATTGTTAGAAATGGGAATTGTTGGAAATGAAAATTGTTATATGAATTTTTGGGATTATTGGAAATGGGAATTGTTAGAAATTGTTAGAAATGAAAATTATTTTATGAATATTTTGTGATTGTCGGAAATGGAAATTGTTGGAAGAATGATTTGTAATTGTTGGAAATAGAAATTGTTAGAAGAATGTTTTGTGATTGTTGAAAATGAGAATTGTTGGAAATGAAAATTGTTATATTAATTTTTTGTGATTATTGGAAATGGGAATTGTTGGAAATTGTTAAGAATGCAAATTATTTTATGAATGTTTTGTGATTGTTAGAAATGGAAATTGTTGGGAAAAATGTTTTATGATTGTTGGAAATGGAAATTGTTGGAAATGGGAATTGTTATATAAATGTTTTATGATTATTGGAAATAATAATTGTTTATGTATGTTTTGTGATTGTTGGAAATGAAAATTGTTTATGTATATTTAGTGATTTTTGGAATTAGCTAATTATATATGTTGAATAATTGAATTGTTAGTTTTTGACGTATAGTGGATTGTGTTCCATGAAATTGAATTATGTGTAATGTAATAATACAAAATGAGTTATATTATATAAGATGGATATGTATATTATGTAATAAAATTATGTGTTATGTATTTTAATATATGTATTCCTTTATTTTTGCAGATAAATGGAAAGAAATTTAAGTACTGCTGATCAACCCACTTTAGGAAAATACAATGATCCAGTTTGGGCACATGCTGCATTGGTTCCCGGCATGAAGAACTATATTATTTGCTTGTTTTGTATCAAGAATTTGAAAGGTGGAGGAATCACTCAATTAAAAAACATTTAGCTGCAGTTAAAGGAGAGGTGGAACCTTGTAAAAAAGTAAGTCATGATTTGAAGTGGTAGATGAAAATATTGCTTGATGAATATCAACATGAGAGACATATAAGGGAAATGTTGAATTTTGAAATTGGTAGTGGAAGTTTATTTTCTAATTTTCGTGGTGATTATGGAAATATTGAAGGTGGTAGTGGTAGTGGTGGTAGTTGTAATGGTAGTGTTCCATCTTAGGCCCAAGAAGAAGTATCTGAACCTGATGTGAGGAAGAAAGAAGGCAGAATAGTTTCTTTACACCACGAACAACCCCTAGAGTCTAACCTTCAATTTGTAGTGCAATGCAATCAAGAGATGCAGCTCACAATGTTGATATGGCAGTAGCTAGATGGTGGTGTGATACAGGTTCGTCATTTAATGCTTCTCAGTCTTATTATTATCAACCTATGATGGATGCAATAGCCTCTTAAGGTTCGGGATATAAAGGTCCTTCGATTGATGACTTAAGAGGTAAACTTTTGAGTTGTTTTGTTTCTGAAATTAGAAGTTATTTGGCTGAAAGAAAAGTGAATTGGGGTATTTATAGATATTTAGTCGTGTGTGATGGTTGGACAAATAGGAGACAAGAGCCTATTATTAATTTTTGGTTTATTCTACAAATGGCTCTATGTTTT